>CM052705.1:98405940-98479026 GCA_028551405.1 Uromys caudimaculatus | reverse complement strand
TGTTCATAGCAGCCATATTTATAATAGCCAGAAGCAAGAAACAACCCAGATGTCCCTCATCAGAGGAATGGATACAGAAAATGTGGTACATCTACACAATGGAGTACTACTCAGCTATTAAAAACAATGACTTAATGAAATTTGCAGGCAAATGGATGGAACTCAGAAATATCATCCTGAGCGAGGTAACTCAGTCACAAAAGAATGAACATGGTATGTACTCACTGATAAGTGGATATTAGCTGAAACGTTTGGAATACCCAAGTTTCACTTTACAGTAACAGCTGAACTGAGAGTGAGGTCCCAGATGGAGGAGTTGGAGGAAGGTCTGAAGGAGCTGAGGGAATTTGCAGGCCCATGGAGGGAGCAAGAGCGTCAATGGGCCTAACCCCCCCCCCCCGTCCTCCTGGAGTTTGGACCACCAACCAAAGAATACACATTGATGGACTTATGGTTTGGACCACATATGTGGCAGAGGATGACCTCGATGGCCATCAGGGAGAGAGGAAAGGCCCTTGGGCCTGAGGATGTTAGAGGCCCCAGTAAAGGGGAATGTCAAGGCAGGAATATGGAGATGGGTGGACGGGGGTGGGGTGGGGTGGGAGGTGGAATTCCCTCCTAAAGGCGTGTTGTGGAGGGGACAGGGGGTATCCAAAGAGGAGACCCAGGAAAGGGGAAACATTGGAAATGTACATAAAGTATCAAAAATAAAAAAAAATAAAAATAAAAAAAGATCACTTGATACAGAGCTAATATCTTAAAGATAGAAAAATCTGTAAAACCTGAACTTTAGGGAAAAAAACGTAAAAACAGGTAGAAGTGATGCACACAGAGACTGACTGTATTGAGAGCTTCTGGGTAGGACATTACCAGATAGGATCTTAGAGCTGAAAGAACTATATGCAAGCCTCTATCACTAGGCCAGACATATTTCTAATTAATACCCAATTACAAATGAAAGATCAGTTCTCCCCAAAGGAGTTTCACTAAGAATACATACTTCTCTTACAAATAAGCCCTAATGGCCAGCAATAGATGTTCAACACAACTAACTCAATGGCCTTCTTAGCAGTTCTTTGTCTCATAAAGTTTTGTCAGAATTTGTTATTTGTGTGTTTTGTTTGTTTGCTTTTTACCCTATAATTCCTTTGCATATATATTATGCTTCTTTGGGCACTTTCTTTCTTCTCTTGGTTTTTGTTGTTGTTGTTATTGTTTTATTACTGTTTTGCATTTAAATCATCTTTTTATCTTATTATAATTCTCTTGAAACATTTATTTTGTAAGGATAGATTGAAACAATGTGGATTTAGATACAAATGAAGGGATGTGGTGTTATCTGAGAAATTTGGGCAAGAAGGTAACCAAAATCAGAATGCTATATCTTATTTGAAATGAAAAAATGTAGGGGAACACTGAAGAAATAATGTCAGATGTTTCCTGATATTTTAATTTGGATGTAATAGTAGAATAGCATATATAGGTATATTCAGTCACAAGTACATACTATCTTTGAGGAAACTTCAAGTATGAAATCAGAACAGTATTGTCGGTTTCAGTGCAATTGCTCTATTTCTACATAATATATGAATATTTTCTTGATATTTTATGTGACAGGGAGAGGACACTTACTCTTCTTTAGTTTCTTCTAAGTACAGATAAGTTAGTGAGCGTAGTGGCACAAATCTATAATTGCAATATTTGGATTGCAGAGGCAGGAGGGTCATGACTTTAAGGCTATGGTCAGAACACTGAAGGAACCTATTTCCACACTCAAGCAATACAACAACAATAACGAATTGACTTGATTCTCATCATAGAAGTTCTTGAATATTAACAAGCAAAGATTACATTTGTTAAATCCTTTTATAATATCTTAACCTATGAATGTTGAGTAGACACAAAAATGCAGTTCAAATACATGGTATTCAAGAAGATATGATATAATGTTTATTGTTTACAATAATATCTGAGTAAGAAGAAACAAGAAAAGTAAGGTTGGCAAGGCACGATATAAAAACAGCTTGGTGGTCATGTAGATAGAGACCAACATTTTTTAAGTTCAAATGTTAGCAACGATATGTATAAACATAAAATGGTTTGGGGGACAAACCAATCAGACAAAACTCTACTTTTAAAGATGTACTTATATCATAAATAATTTTAATTTTTCTGTAGAGATAAAATTTTTTTAATGAAATGTATGTCCTCAGTATTATAGTGTCAGGATTTAAGATAAATTAAAGCACAATCAGCCCATAGGAAATCAAGTCAGAAAAGAGAAAGAGTACTTTGGATAAAAATTAAGGAGAAACACAGTTATGAGGCTGATTACTACAGCTAAGAACAGTATCAATGCAAGTGATATTAAGAAGAAATGACCAAAGATGTTGATAAGCTGAAAACGTTTTGAATGAAGAACTGAGAACCAGAATAATGTGCAAACAGAAATGAGGACTGTGCATAGACGGTTAAAGAAACTGAAGAGACGAAAAAGACACTGCTCAAGAATGGAAGGAAGCAGGGACTCTTAGAAGTGAATGGAGTTAATGAGCCCAATAGTACATCAATTCAGAAGAGAAAGCATCATTTTCTCAGAATTTCAACATTCTGTCTTTGAATAAAACAGAGGTATTATTCATACTGTGATGTACATATTGTCTATAAACCATACATAATGCCATTAACATCAGTTTCTAAGGCTAACGAATTTAGAAGGTACAGGGAAATATTATGACGAATATACACCACTGATAAAAATGGGATTTTATATTTCAGCCCATGAGTGAACATGGTTAAGTGTTTGACAGTGCATATTAAGGTAGCAAAAGCTAGTCAGTTGAAAACAAAATATAAACTATGTTAATATTCTCTAAGTGAAAGCCTATGTTGACATTAAGAAGAACTTCTATGACAATGGATGAGAAGGAAGCCAAATTTACTGAGTTTAGAGTGGACTGCATATTAATAAAACTGAAAGAGTTAATATATGTGTTTTTAATAAACTTGGTTTAATTAAAATTAAGCATATTATTGACTATTTTGAAAAGAAGATAAAGATAAATATAATTCTTTCTCCCAGGGAGACCTACTATATGGGAAATAGAATATGTGTGAGTCAGGAAAACTGAATAAAAATTTGAGGAATTTTGCAACAGTAGTTGAAATATGTTAAATAATCCAGAGATGAATTTGAGTTTTGGAAAAATGAGACCAGGGGCCATGTTCAAAAAATTAGTTTGAAAGGAACTTGTGAATTTCATTCATATTCTTACTGGAAAGTGAATGGAAATTTTGAAACCAATAAAAGAATAAAATCATATTAATATTAAGCTCATTAATAGTAACCCTAGAGGAAAAATATCAATGGAGAAATATACTCAAAGTATTTCAAAATAATTGTGTCAAAAAGTTAATTTAAATTTATCATTGAAAAAGGAGAGGGCAATAATGATTTTTTTCTCATCCCCACGAAACCTCAAACGATTTTTCAGATTAAAAAGCATGATTTGAAATATCCTTGAAAATCCTATTCAGTAAAAGGAACTTTTAATTAATTAAGAGTTAAGAATATACATGAAAGAAAATTAAAGTAGAAAATTTGTGTAACGTATCATCATGTAATTTTTTATATTATCTCTTGACAATTGAGACTGCAAAATTCTGATCACTAAAATACTAAAGCATCAAAGAAACTAGCAACTTCCCTTGTTTTAAGAACCCTGTCACACATATCTTTAGGTTTTATGTTTTTTAAAAATATTTTCTGAGCCGGGCAGTGGTGGCGCACGCCTTTAATCCCAGCACTTGGGAGGCAGAGACAGGCGGATTTCTGAGTTCGAGGCCAGCCTGGTCTACAGAGTGAGTTCCAGGACAGCCAGGGCGACACAGAGAAACCCTGTCTCGGGGAAAAAAAAAAAAAAAAAAACAACCAAAAAAATTTTTTTTTCTGTTTATGTTGAAGTTTAAATGTGCCATTGTGCAAGAATATAAGAAAATTTCACAAAGTTATGTTTATATTTTAAGCTTATAGTTTGACGTACCTGTTTTTAATTTTAGCATGCTACTTTTTATTAACTGTAAACATAGATTATTCTTCCTAAACATAGTGGAACAACACCAATCAAAACTATGATTGTCTTTCTTAGCCTTGTTACCTTGACACAACCTAAATATTATTGGAAAACCCTAAGATGATTAATTTCCTAGAACAGGTTTGTCTGTGGGCATATTGATGAGGAATTATTTAATTATTAATTGATGTAGGAAAGTCCCATTTACCATGGGCAATTTCTTCCCTGGTAGGAGATCTTGAAATTTATAAGAAAGCTAGCTCTCATAACCATGTAGCAAAGTTAAGAGAGTGATCCAGAAAGCACCGTCTCCATAGTGTCTTGAGTTCATGCTCTGACTACCCATGGTGATATACTCTGACCTGACAGTGTAAGGTGAAATGAGATCTTTCCTCTCTCAGTTGCTTTTGCTCAAGGTGTTTTATCAACACAACAGGAAAAAAATGCAAAAAACTAAGGCTTTAGGTGATAACACTGACCATTGCAAGCATAAACTATTCTTATTTGGGAAAAATCAAATTGATCATTACAGATTTTTTGTCTTATTTTAATTAATTAATTAATTAATTAATATTACACTCCAGACTTTATGCTCCCCGTCCACCCTCCTACTGTTCTACATCCCCTACCTATTTCCCATTCCCCTGTCTCCACTAGGATGTCCCCACCCCTACTCCACCAGACCTCTAAACTCCCTGGGGCCTTCAGTCTCTTGAGGGTTAGGTTTATCTTCTCTTACTGAACCCTGACCCAGCAGTCCTCTGCTGTATGTGTGTTGGGGGCCTCAAATCAGCTGGTGTAAGCTGCCTGTTTGGTGATCCAGTGTTTGAAAGATCTCCGGGGTCCAGGTTAATTGAGTCTGCTGGTCCTCCTACAGCGTTGCCCTCCTCCTCAACTTCTTCCAGTATTTCCCTAATTCAAGCACATGGGTCAGCAGCTTCTGTCCACTGGTTGAGTGCAAATATCTTCATTTGACTCTTTCAGCTGCTTGTTCGGTCTTCTGAAGTGCGGTCATGATAGGTCCTTTTTTGTGAGCCCTCCTTAGTCTCAAAAATAGTGTCAGGCCTTGGGACATCCCCTTGAGCTGGATTCCACTTTGGGCCTGTCACTGGACCTTTTTTCCTCAGGCTCCTCTCCATTTACAGCCCGGTAGTTCTTTCAGACAGGAACAATTATAGGTCAGAGTAGGATGTGGGATGGCAACCCCCTCCCCCACTTGATGCCCGTATTCTTGCTGGAGGTGGACTGTATAAGTTCCTTCTCCCTACAGTAGGGCATTTCATCTAAGGTCCCTCCCTTTGAGTCCTGAGAGTCTCTTACCTCCCAGGTGCATTCTGGAGGGTCCCCCAGCCTCCTACCTCCTGAGATTGCCTGTTTCCACTCTTTCTGCTCACCTTCAGGGATTCAGTCCTTTTCCCTCACCCAATACCAGATCAGGTTTCCCTTGTTTCCCTTACCCCATCCACTTTCCATCCCAGGTCTCTCCCTCCTCCCTACTTGTGTTTACTTTCTTCTCCCTCCCAAGTGGGAGTCATCCTCACTGGGGCCCTTCAGATTCCACCTTAAACCAAACAGAATGGCTAAGATGAAAACCTCAGGTGACAACACATGCTGGCCAGGATGTGGAGAAAGAGGAACACTCTTCCATTGCTGGTGGGATTGCAAACTTGTACAAGCACTCTGTAAACTAATCTGGAGGTTCATCAGAAAATTGGAAATATATCTACCTGAAGACCCAGCAGTACCACTCTTGGGATTATACCCAAAAGATGCCCCATCATGCCACAGGGGCACATGTTGCACTATAATCCTAGTGGCCTTATTTGTGATAGCCAGAAGCTGGAAACAACCCATATTTACAAGGACAGAAGACTGGATACAGAAAATATGGTTAATTTACACAATGGAATACTACTCAGTTATTAAGAATGAGGACATCCTGAGTTTTGAAGGCAAATGGATGGAACTATAAAATATCATCCTAATTGAGGTAACTCAGACTCAAAAGGCCATGCACAGTATGTACTCACTAATAAGTGGATATTAGCAAGAAATTGTACAGAATACCTGAGATCATTACAGATGTTAAAATGCCTTATCTCAGGTCTTTAGAAGTACATGAGTATACCATAGGGGTACAAATACAAAAAGTATATTGTGAATTAAAATATTGTAAGAATGCAAATAAATGAAGTTGAGAAAGGCAAATAAACGTCAAAGAATCAAATGTTTCGTGAGTGAATATATAACCAGTCAAGGGATAAGAATCCACGTTCAGGCTTATTGATGCAAGTACATAGGAAAACAGATGCAAGGAGATCACAAAATCAAGGCCACCTTAAGCAATTTAGCGAGATTGTGTTTAATAATAATAATAATGACTGTAAATATAACCCAATAGTAGGGCATTTGTCTAGAAGGTGGGCAGCATTTCACCATGATCTAGAGCCTCATTAAAATCTAAAATTGCTTTGTGTACTGTAATGAGATTATTTTTGTTTCAATATTAATCAATAAAATGCGATACATTCTTAAATTATACCATTCAGTTTCTGAACTATTCAAAGCTCACAAATTCAAATACCTAGCATTCATTACTAAACAGATTTCTTACGACCAGGAACACCAGCCTTGGTAAACCCACTAGAGTCCTAAAACAAGTCTGGTCTGTTCTTTCCTAGATCATTTATCAACCCAGCTTGGTGTGAAGTTCACTCTTTCTTTGTAAGTAGTCGTAGAAAACTACATCCTTCTTACTGTTATGAATGAGTGAATATTGGCATGGTTTATATTGAAGAAACTACAGAACTGATAAATAAATTGTCACAGTTATTCATCCAAAACAGACAAAGAGAAATCACCTTATGAGATACAATAATTTATTTTTAGCTTAAAAATAGGTAGCCTGGAAACAAATTATGATGATATATATATTCTTATTTTCACTAGAAATGTAAACTACAGTAACCTCAAGGTATTGGAACTCCAGTTTATGTTTAAGCTGTGCATGTTCCCACACTTGGCTGTAACATATTTAAAACAAAATTAGATAATTCCTTTCTGATCTATAGGATTACAAAATACAACAATTAAATGGTGCTGCATACATAATTCAGGTTATTAAAGGTCAGAACATAGCTATCAATAACTTATGAAGAGAAAATGTTTTATATTATTGATATTTTACTTGCAGCTTATAACCAATGTTTACTTTATGAGCCAAACTGTATAATTTCTTCATTTTTTGAAGAGAGCGATTTAATATTTTGAATTATATTTTAAAATAAAGGTAATATAAATGATATGTATTTGAAATTTGCACTTAAACTGAAAACAACATGGAAAGGATACAACTCATATTGTCAGACATCATAACTCATGTCTAAGTAAAAAAACATACACACATACATGCACAAACATTGAGGCTCAGATTTAACCCTTCGAAATTATCTAACAAGTTCATTATAGATCTTTTGTGAACAATTCTGGGAACATTTATTTCACATGCTTTAGAGATGGTTAGGAAGAAAAAGCTAAGAGCCAAGACTGAGTTCTTTTCCTGGTTCCAAATCTTGACTACTGTGTAAGGATGCACAGTATCACCTTGGTTTTCTTATGTGATGAACACAAATTAACACGCCTTGAGATACGTCTGAATGTTATTTTCATGGATCCAATATTGCAAACTCCATTCTCATGCTGTGAACTGTATGGCTATTTGTCTATTTAAAGACACAATGTTTGAGTTTCATTCTTTCTCCAAAATTTCTGGAATAAAAGAGGGGAATCTTTGATTTAAGGCCAGATGCAGTTATTTCATCTTCTTAAAACTCATGGCAATTTAGTTAAAGACATCTACACATGAAAACCCAAGAGAACATTTAGGGACCTAACATTTATAATGTTAGGTCCCTCCCAAAGAAAATTCCTGGTTTACAGATACAGTTAGGGTTATCTTTGAAGTTTCTTAATACATTGTGCATCTTCCTTTAACTGTTTGGTTTTTGTCATCATCAACTTACAACATCATGCATACACACACACACACACACACACACACACACACACACACACACATATATCATATTAGGAATAAGAGAATACAATACAATGTTCATACCTATTGGCTAAATAGTGCTTAAAATTGGTTCTTCAATGACACTTTAGTTATGGGCTTTCACCTTGAACTCATTCACTTCATTTTATACATTTAAAATGGAAATAAAATCAGTACATAGCCTGTTTAATGGAAAATCATTAGAGTTAGATCTCTTAGAGCAGGAAAAGTAATGATCTTTCACCACTTGAGCAGACAAATAGATGTGAATATAATTAGGATGACTGAGAGGCTTATAGTGAGCAAACTTAATCACACATTAGAAGCCTCGTCTATCCACAGTGTTACCATAAATACTTTTGCGGTATTAAACCAATAACAGTGAGTAGAACTAGAGCCATAACTGTGCCTGGATCTGTAAACACTGTTGGAGAGGAAGAGTTCTTTCACCTTATTTATTCTAGAAAAAAATGTTTCTCACTCTAGAATGGTCTAAAAGGGAAAGGACATTGAAGGGCCATGAAACATCTGATTTAGATGGTTGAGTGAGAAAAATCCTTTCTACAAAATCATTAGAACCTGTGTTTGCATTTTTAGCATCCATGTAAAAGCTAAGACGGATAGTACAACTTCTACTGTAGTACTGAGAAGTCCGGAATGACAAACTGTCATAGGTGTTGACTGACCAGCCACTTGAGATAACCTATTGATTAAAAAACCGTATCTCCCCAAAACAAGACGGAGAATGATAGAGAGCTAAAATTGACAACAACCTCTAGCTTCCACTTGCTTAAGCCTGTGCATGCATATGCACACACATGCACACGCACGCGTGCGCGCACACACACACACACACACACACATCAGCAGCAGCAGCAGCAGCCCCTGTCTCGCCCTTATTATGCATTACCATTTGCTGTGGTGCCCATGGCAACTTCTAATTAACAAAAGTAAAATGAGAAGAAAAGAGAAAAATATGAATCAATAGAAGATAGTGCACGCAAGGATTCTAATGTAGTTTATCTGTGGAAATCTGGTCAGCTGGAGGAAACAGATGCCAATGGATTTCTTATTGAGATAGTCAATTCTGGCAACTTCAGTATTTGTGGTTCACAGTTTCAGTCTGATAACTCTTGAACAGAAGTGAATGTTCAGTAGGTCACTGGGCATAATTTATTTTATTTTTATTCCTGAAAATCTTAGTTTTGCTTAATTGAATTTAGATACAAACCTAAACACTCTTGACACCATCATTAGCTTCTTTTAAAATCTGCTATTTCAATGTTATCTTGTACAACATCCAAAAACTGCCAATTGAAAACACTTCCTGGAAATATTATTTCACAGATGCTTAAGGAGTTCATATCACTGATGCTTTTTAAACCCTAAATTTATAACTTAATTCTAAATACTTGTAATCACAGAAAGATGTAGATATCAGTCTTCAATAAAGAAGTTGTTCTTTGCTACAGATAGAGAGTTATACAGAAATACATAACTGGTAAAAATGTAAAGAATAAAAGGTCATAAGATATCCAATACCCATTGATACATCTTCAATCAGCAACTACACATCACGGAAGAATGATAATATCAATATATGTAATGGCTGTTCTCGTTTGTCAAATTAACTACATCTGGAATGAAATACAATCCAGAAATAGATATCACACCTGTAAATGTATGAATTTACTTCTAGTTCAGGTCTTTAATGTAGGAAGACACACATCTTTGATACGGATCCTGAGGCGGGAAGAAACACCTTTAATTTCAGACGACATTCTGCTGGATGCTTGTATAAAGACATAGAAGAAGGAGGCTCTTGTTGTTTGTCTGCTTGCCCTTATCTTGTTATCACATTCATTCCTTCTCTTCCTTCACAGTCTACTTCTTTGGAATTCCAGCATCTACTGAAGAGTCACTGAGACATTCAGCCTTGTGAACAGATCAACTACTGGATTCTTGGACTTTCCATTCAAAACCACCCATTGTTGGGTTAGCTGGACTGAAGCCAGTAAGTTAGTCATATGTATATGAGAGAGAGAGAGATTAATTTTATAAATTCTGTTAGGGAAAAGATATCTGGTGCAAACTATAGTCTTCTATATATGGTATTATTGCTATGCCCATGAAATCTCAACAATATGGTACCATTAACACGATGTATAGAAAGCTACACCATTGAGCCTGTCAACCAAAAGCCCCATCTATAAAGGGATAACTACAGATAATTGATAGACCATTCTTCTCTTGATAAATTATACAATCCCATATGATTATCCCTGAACATACGTACATTTAAGTTTCACTAAAGAGACTCAGTAGAGGTTGTATTTTAAGAGGAAATGGGGGTCCCAGGGCTATGTGCAGAGGAGAATGGAATGGTTGGATATGAAGTAAATACAATACTCATGTACACATTTTAAAAAAAAATAAAAATGAAGTCTGGGGCTGGACCAGCATTTCATTTTTTAATAATTCAAACTGATCTTCAAAAGACTGAAGTTCAATTTTCAGCACCCACATCACAATGTCAAGAGTGACCTGTAATTCCAGCTCCAAAGAATCAGTGCCCTCTGATTGTTTCTATGAGCGCTGTATTCATGTGTACATACTCACATACAGAAAGACAAGCATACAATTAGAAATGGTATAAAATGTTTGAATTTAAAAATTATTAAAAATCATCAAATAATATATGTGTTAAGTATCTAATTTGTCAAATGTGACAAAGTTGACAAAGTTTGAATCACTAACTTTCATTTAATAATGATAATATTGAGTAACCCACAAAATTTGCATTGTTAAACATATCAGGATCAGTCTTTTCACTGGCATTTAAACAAATGACTTTTCTCTTATAGAAACACATTTGGAGAAGGAAAAAATGTTGGTAGACTGCAATAGAAATTTAATAGCGAAACTAAAGAGAACATATATTAAATTTAGGTTTGTCCCAGAAAAGTAGACTGCATTGTTTTATAAAATTGAAAATTCTCTCAAAATTTGCTTTCTTAATAAATAGAATGTAAAATTCATGGTGCATATACCTTACGTACAATAAAGAACCTTTGAAATGGTTTGCAACTCCTGGTTAAAAAATCATACCTGAAAATGTGATGAGAAGTTAATTATCTTTATAAAAATTAATTGTACAAAATACCTAAACACTACTACAGTAGTTTCTGAAACACTACCGCAATGTCCACAAAACTTAAGAATATAATACTTATGACCATTGGTTCTCCTGAAGTAATAATCAGTATCATGATCCAGTATTATGAGATTGTTTAAAATATGCAGGCAAATTATTATTCTCAGATGCTATTTCTGATTATTTAGAGAACATTTTATCACTACAGATTATTAAAATTAATGAAAATGAAAGCCTGAAATAATCTAAAGAATTGTACTCTACATTATTTGTTATCACAAAAATAATAGAGACTAATATAAAAGTATATCAATTGTCCAGTTGTAGAAGCTCATGACTATAATAACAGTACTCAGAAAACTGAATCAAGTGATATCTAGTTTGACACTAGTTTGGATAATATAGCCAAGTGTCAGCCAGACATATGGACCAATACCTGTTTTATAAAGAGAAAAGTAATCAAAGATATCATGAGATATAGAAGCATATGAGTATATGTAGAAGAACTACAAAGTTATTGAGATAATGAAAGTCTTATTTTTTAATTTATTCTTTTTGTTTTAATATTTGTATTGTTTTTAATTTATCGATTTATTTAATTTTGAATTGTTTATATATATGGGTATCTATGTTTATGTCTGTATATGAGTGCTAGTGTACATAGGACAGATATGTTAAATCTCCTGGAGATAAAGTTATTGGCTATTGTCAGCCACAAGATATTGATAATAGGAAATGAACTGGGGTTCTCTGCAAAAGAATTACCTGCTTCTTGCTGCTATCATAGACTAAAATCTTCTTTTTGAAAATATTGTACATGTGTGTGTTCATGTGTGAATGTGTGTGTGTGTTATGTGCATACAAATGTTGAAGTCTAGATTCTTTCTCAATTGTTTTTCTACTTTATTCTTTTGATGTCTAACTTTGCAGTTAAACCCAGAGCTCAAAACAGATGTCTAATTTTGTTAGCCAGCTTGCTTAAAGGTCTGATATTTTTCAGTATAAAGTTAAAAGAATGCCAACATAACTTTCTGGCAATTTCAAGGGTACTGGGATCTAAATCCTAGTCTTTTCTTGTGAATTAAGAACTGTAATTGTTGCCACATATCCAAAGCCTAAAATTATTACTTTTAAATATAACCTTGATACATATTATATGTAAGAAATGTTAATGTAAGACATTGTTTTCAAAATGGGTCTGTACATTAAACATAATTCTAAACAAAATCCTTATCAAATGAATGTGATAAGATGAATGTAAGGTTGGTGTTGAAGTTGAAATTAGTTTTTCCTGTGACCATGAAGGAAGTAGCAGAGAAAATTAGCTTCTCTAGTCAGATATTTATAGTAACGTTCTTGAAGTTAGGTAAACATGAAACTCACAGAAATCCGTGCTGCACAGGATAATAACTGCCAATCCATAAGCAGACAAGACTGTAGTGAAAACTTCATCAGAGACAAAAGCTTTACAGTTTAGAAGACAAAAGAAAACACTGTTCAACTGTTGATGTTAATGAAGCTAGGTGTCCACATAGAAATAAGCAAATCAGACCTTAACCATATACCAGACCTATATATCAATCTGGTACATTCCAAGGCCTTAAACAGACAAGTCAAGACTAATATAGAACAGAGATTTGTCAGTTATGCTCACACTCTCAAGGTAGAGTGGAAAGTTTGAAATGAGAGACAACCAATGGAGATTGTAAAGTAAATGACAAATTACTTTAATTATATTAAAACTGAACACATCAAAAGAAAAAATAAGAATATTAAAAAATTATAAATGATCTTAGCCATTCTGACTGGTGTGAAGTGGAATCTCAAGGTTGTTTTGATTTTCATTTCCCTGATGACTGAGGATTTTGAACATTTCTTTAGGTGCTTCTCAGCCCTTTGAGTTTCTCAGTTGAGAATTCTCTGTTTAGCTCTGTTCCCCATTTTTTGATAGGGTTATTTGGGTCTCTGGAATCTAACTTCACAAGTTCTTTGTGTATATTGTATATTAGCCCTCTATCGGACATAGGATTGGTAAAGATCTTTTCCCAATCTGTTGGTTGCCGTTTTGTCCTATTGACAGTGTCCTTTGCCTCACAGAAGCTTTGCAACTTTATGAGGTCCCATTTATCGATTCTTGATCTTAGAGCATAAGCCATTGGTGTTCTGTTTGAGAGCTTTTCCCCTGTGCCTATGTGTTCGAAACTTTTCCCCACTTTCTCTTCTACTAGGTTCAGTTTATCTGGTTTTATGTGGAGGTCCTTGATCCACTTGGACTTGAGTTTTGTACAGGGAGATAGGAATGGATCAATTTGCATTCTTCTACATGTTGACCTCCAGTTGAGCCAGCACCATTTGTTGAAAATGCTGTCTTTTTTTCCACTGGATGGTTATAGCTCCTTTGTCAAAGATCAAGTGACCGTAAGTGTGTGGGTTCATTTCTGGGTCTTCAATTCTATTCCATTGATCTACCTGCCTGTCACTGTATCAATACCATGCAGTTTTTATCACTACTGCTCTGTAGTACAGCTTGAAGCCAGGGATGCTGATTCCCCCAGAAGTTCTTTTATTGTTGAGAATAGTTCGGAACAACCAGGATTCAATTCACAGCAACTGTTGGACTGAGCGTGGGGTCCCAGGTGGAGGAGTTGGAGAAGGGACTGAAGAAGCTGAGGGAGTTTGCAGCCCCATAGGGAGGGAGCAACAGTGTCAAATTGTCAGGCCCCCTGGTGCTCCCAGAGACTGAAACACCAACCAAAGAATGCATATGGACAGACCCATGGTGCTGGCCACTTATGTGGCAGAGGAGGGCCTTATTGGCCATCAGTGGGAGGAGCGGCCCTTGTATCTGAGAGTGTTAGATGCCCCAGTATAGGGGACTGCCAGGGAGGGAAAACGGGAGTGGGTGAGTGAGTGGGTGGGGGAATACCCTCATAGAGGCAGGGGGAGGTGGAATGGGATAGGGGGTTTCCAAAGGGGAGACCTGGAATGGGGAAAACATTTGAAATTTAAATAGAGTATAAAAATAAAATAAAAATAAAAGATGAACAAAAAATAAATAAATGTAGGGGATGCATTTTTATAATGAGAATGAATAATGAATGCAATATATTAGGGATTGAGCTCTATGTGAGTATCGATGTGTTTATAATATATATTAATATATAATTTAGAAATTACAAGTTTCTAAATATATAAGGAAACTAAGTAAATTAGGCAATTATTTTAAAGTGTTGTTTTGGGGAAATTATGTAAAATATTAATGGTCAGTTCATTAAGTTTGGTAGTTATTATTATCAGAATTGTTTAAATATGTATGTAGTCACAGTATTTTATTTGATTATGTTATTAGATATGTAAAGTGAAATATAGCAAAATCTCTAAGTATGGAATCCAATGAATTTTGCAGTTGCATATCTATTATATCTATCTCTCTGTATATGTGTATATATATATATATATATATATACATATATATATATATATATATAACATTCCAATAATTGTCTTGTATTTATCATATCTCTTTCCAGGCTGTCCTCAATTCCAAAGGCAAACAATGTTCTGGTTTTCCTCCAAAAATTAGTCACAGATTTCTAGAAGTTTCCATAAATGATAGCATATGTACTCTATTTTATAGCTCCTTTCTTGCTCAGCCCAATATTTTTGAGGTTCATAGAACAAATAGTTACCTTAATAACTGGGCAGTGCTTTGTCATATGAAATCTGGGCTTAGTTTATCCATTCTCTTATTAATAGGGAGATTGTTTCCATTGCAGGGCTAGAATGTTTTGAGTTGTTTCCACTTAGGGACTACTACAGTAAAACTTTCTATGAGCATGTTTATATTTATAGGGAATTGCCAGATCAACTTTCAAACTGGTTACAGATACACCCACACATGCTACACATATCAGGTATGAGAGAAAGTATGAAATTAAATATGTCTTCAAAGTTGTATATCTTTGCACATGCACCTTTTGCACATTTTTCTCATTGTGTGTCATTTTTCTCATTGGACTTGTGATATCAAACCTAAGGAAGAGTCCAGAAAACAGTAAATACTTCTTGAAAGAAATGTTCTCAAATATAGCATCCCTGGATGCAGTGGCGGCTTCTACTGTGAGTAATAGTTCATATTCTAAACATCATGCATTCTTTCTCCTCTTAGCTCAACCAAGCTTAATTACATATGGTTTCAAATGCTATGGATAGCATCTTCTGCCTTTATTTTCTGAGAAAGAGACTTTTTCCCTCTCATTTTCAATCTTTGTAGCAAGCGCCCGTGCGCGCCCACACACACACACATACACACACACACTTCATCAAAGTCAGATATGAGCTTTGATATAAAAAAAATAATGAGTTGAAATAATTATGTCAAATTTCTAGTAATGCTTTGTCCTTTTATCCCCACAGCAGTCATGAGTCTGCATAACAAAGAAGAAGCCATCACAGTGTCTCTTTCATTAAACCTCCTTTGTCCCAAAACATATTGCTTGGTGAGGTCTGTTCCATTATTTCCTCCTTCTTTAGAACAATTCTGTTTCATTTCACAAAAGATAATGGTGAGTTTTCTGTAACATGCTGTTTCTGTTGTTAGGTAATTATTCTGTCTGGAAAAAAATATAATAGATTTTTCACAAATGAGCTATTCAACCCACTGCATTTTACTATGGGAATCAACAGTCTCAGAGAAAAGGGAGAATTTTAGACAAAATTGAACATATTTCTAGCTATCTGCTTCTCCCATGTATCACAGAAATCTGCTCATGAAATTAGCTAAGAAAAAGCACACTGAAGTTTTAAGAGGAAAGTTTTTAGCTTACTACAAAGGAAACGAGAATAATGTCAAAAATTATTCTCTAAAGTATATCTTTATTTCAATGTTGAGCTATCTTATTGTCGGAGGTGAACCTATTTACTTGCTAGCAGATGTAAATGTGCTTCACTAGCATAAAATAATAAAAGTATATACAGTAAAATAAACAAAGTGCTTCCTAGTCTAAGTGCACCTAAAATGCCAATTAAGTTCTAAACATATATTTATCCTATATTAGTAAACTGTATCTTTAATTCCCATGAAAATTAACAATCTGTTTTAAAGTGCTGGAGAGTTTATTTATGTACATAGGTTTTAAAAATAAAAATCAAACATTAGTGATGATATTTTTTTAAGTTCTTGCCTGCTTTACTTCTATCATTATAAGAAATTGTTAGAAACTGTTAGAAATTTTTTAATTGATAAGAACTCTGGATTTCATTTCAATCAGCTTCATAAAGTGTGACCTTCTCCATTCTGGGTCTAGGGTCTTCCCGTGACAGGACGTACATTCCAAAGTGCACAAGCAAGTAGGAAACTGACATTTATAAAACATTATTGATCACATGGCAAATCTTTTGATATTCAAATTCTTCTGCTACATCCAACTATTTGATATATATATATATATATGTGTATGTATGTAATTGATATATATATATATGTGTATATATATATGTGTGTATATATATATATATAATCTCCACCTACTCAAATGTAATTGCCTGTTTTATGGTTTGGACAACTACATCTATCACTGCAAAGAACATCGGAATCCAAATATTGTGTGAAGAGACATTTTTAATTTCCTAATTGAAATATCTCACACTGATTCATGAAAGTGAATTTTGCTTTAAGAGGAACTTCCCAACCCTATACCAGTTGAGAATTCAAGTAGCAACATTTGAGTGTAACATTTATGTCTTTTTTCCATTTCCTGTTGCTATGAAAAATTTCCAAAGGCATTTCAACCAAGAATTATTATTTTTTTTTAATCACAAGTCTCTGTGACAAGCTGCCACTTTAGAATAGTCAGTGAGGCAGGAACTTGAAACAACTAGTGGCATTGCATGGATGCTAACGTTCAACAAGCCCCTCTCTCTTCTACACAGGCTAGCATCACCTGCTCAGTGAATTGTCCCAACCATTCACGAGATATGTGTTCCCATGTCAGTCCAATCAAGGCCATTCCTTACAGGCCTTGTAAGAAGCTAACCTTAATCCAGACAATCCCCCAACATTGTGCCTGGAAGTTTGCTGCCTCGGTGTCTTGTTGACAGTTATGTTAACTAGCACAAGAAGCTGCTTATTGATACTGTCTGTATAAATACTTATTATCTTATTCGTAAAATACACAATATCACATTGTATAGTTAACTTAAATTACCATAGATATAAAGATGACAAATATCTATCTTCACTGGCTTATCATCCATATATTTTCTAGGAAAACATGTCACCTTAAATTTCTACTATTTATTTGTTTTGTATTTTGTATCTTCTCTGACTACTGTTTAACATTTTCTTTTAATTTTAGTTTTAATTTTTTCTTTTATTTACTCACTTCATATCGCACTCACTGCCTCCCTCCCAGTCACCAACCCACAATCCTTTCCCAGCCATACCTCCCCTTCTCTGAGAAGATGGGTGTCCCCTGGCTATAATCTGATCCTCACATATCAAGTCTCTTTGAGGCTAGGCAGGCAGTCCAGCTAGAAGCAAATATCTCTTATACATACAGACAAAGCTTTTATGATAGCCCTGACTCCAGTCTTTTTGGACCTACATGAAGACCAAGTTGCAGTTCTGCTTCATATGTTCATAGAGGCCTAGGTCTAGCCCATGTATCCTGTAGAGTTAGTGGTTCAGTCTCTGAGAGCTCCAAGAGTATAGGTTAGTTGACTCTGATGGTTTCCAGTAGAGTTCCTATCCCCATAAAGGCCACAATCTTCTGCCTGTTCTTCCATAAGAGTCCCCAAGCTCCATCTGCCATTTGGTTGTAGGTGTCTGTATCTGTTTGAGTTAGCTGCTTGGTGGAGCCTCTTAGAGAAAGAACAACATGCTCTTACTGGCAAGCATAAGAGTGTCATTAATAGTGTCAAGGATTGGTGCTTGCTCATGGAGTGGGTCCCAAATTTCGTCAGTTATTAGTTGGCTTTTCCCTCTAGTCTCTAGTCCATCCACAGCCCATGCATTTCTTGTAGACAGGATAAATTTGGGGTTGAAAGCTTTGTGGGTGGGTTGATGTCCTAGTCGCTACATTGGGACTTCTGGCTGGCTACAGGAGGTAGCCTCTTCAGGTTCCATATTCTCAATACTGTGAGTCACAGCTATGGACACCCCCATTATTTCATGGTCACTTCACTTATTCCAGATCTCTTTCTTGTCCTGGAGATGCCTCCTACCTCCCCACCACATTCAGTTGCAGATTTCTAGTTATTCTCATGGCCATCTTGCCATCCCTCCTGTCACTCCCCCTGCCTGATCCAGAACCACACCCATTTCCCTTTCCATCCCCTCTCCCACCCAGTTCCCTCTCTTCATCTTTATTCTCCCTTCAAGCATCCTCATATGTGGCTTCTAGTTTAGCTTCATTGGGTCTGTGAAGTGGAGCATGCCTATCCTGTATTTTATAGCTAATGTCCACTTTTAAGTGAATACACCTATGTCTTTTGGCAGTAGGTTACCTCAGTCAGGATGGTATTCCTGAGTTCTATTCATTTACACACAACATTAATGATGTCTTTGTTTTTAATAGCTGAATAGTACTCATTGGTGTAGATGTCCTGCATTTTCATTACCCATTCTTCAGTTGAGGCACATCTAGGTTGTCTCCAGTTTCTAGCTATTATGAAAAAAGCAGCTATGAATATAGTTGAGCAAGTGTCTTTGTGGGATGATGGAGCAGTTTTGGATATATGACCAGGAGTGTTATTTCTGGGTCTTGAGGTAGAACTTTTCACGATTTTCTGAGAACTTGCCAAATTGATTACCAAAGTGCTTATATAAGTTTGCACTCCCACCAGGAATGGAGTGTTTCCCTAGGTCCACGTGCTCTCCAGCAGGTGCTATTATTTGCATTTGTTATTGTTGCCATTCTGACAGGTAGATACTCAGGGTTGTTTTGATTTGCATTTTTCTGATGACTAAGGACTTTAAACATTTCTTTAAGTGCTTCTTGGCCATTTAAGATTCATCTGTTGAGAATTCTCTGTTTAGCTCTGTGCCCCATTTCGAAAATGGATTATTTGTGTTATTGGTGTTTAAATTCTTTACTTCTTTTTAAATTGTGAATATTAGCCTTCTTTCAGATGTAGGGTTACTAAAGAATCTTTCCCAATCTGTAGGCTGTGGTTTTGTCCTGTTGACGGTGTCCTTTATAGAAGCTATGAAGTTTCTTGAGGAAGCATTTGATTGTCTTGGTCTTGAATTTTATGCAGGGTGATAAATATGGATCTATTTGCAATCTTCAACATGTATATGTCCAGCACCATTTGTCAAAGATGCTTTCTATTATCCATTGTTTGGTTTTGACTTCTTTATAAAATAATCAATTATTCCTAAGTGTGTGGGTTTATTTTTGAATCTTCAATTCTATTCCACTGATCAATGTATATGTTTGTGTACCAATACCAGACAGTTTTTGTTCTGTTTTTATCACAATTGCTCTATAGTAAAGATTGACACCAGGAATGGTGATTCTTCCTGAAGTTCTTTTATTGTTCAGGATTGTTTTGGCTATCCTGTTTTGTTTTCCATATGAAGTTGAAAATTGCTCTTTCAATATCTATAACAAATTGTGTTGGAAATTTGAAAGGGATTTCAATGAAGCTGTAGATTGCTTTTGGTAAGATGCCATTTCCACTATGTTCATTCTACCTATCCATGAGATCTTTCTTTCTTCTGATATCTTCTTTTTTTTTTTTTTTTTTTCTTGGTTTTTCGAGACAGGGTTTCTCTGTGTATCCCTGGCTGTCCTGGAACTCACTCTGCAGGCCAGGCTGGCCTGGAACTCAGAAATCCGCCTGCCTCTGCCTCCCGAGTGCTGGGATTAAAGGCGTGCGCCACCACTGCCCGGCTTCTGATATCTTCTTTAATTTCTTTCTTCGGGGACTTTAATTCTTGTCATTCAGAACTTTCACTTCCTTGGTTAGATAACAACAAGATATTTTATATTATTTGTGGATATTGTAAAGTGTGTAGTTTACCTAATTTCTTTTTTGGTCCATTTATCATTTGTATAATGGAAGACTACAGAATTCTTTGAGTTAATTTTGAGTCTAGCCACTTTACTGAAGCTGTGGTAGAAATCTGCGGTTGCTTACGTATACTATCATATCATTCACATATCAATACTTTCACTTCTTCTTTTCTGATTTGTATCACCTTGATATCCTTTAGTAGTCCATTGCTTCTGTTAGAACTTAAAGTACTATATTGAATAAAAAGGGAGAGTGGGTAGCCTTGTTGTTTCCCACATTTTAGAGGAATTGTTTTAAGTTTAAATAGCTCTGTATTTAGCTTGATGTTGGCTATTTCCTTGATATATATTGTTTATATTACTTTTAGGTAATTGCCTTTAATCCATGAACTCTCCAAGGCTTAATATAAAGGGGTTTTGAATTTTATCAGTTTTTAAGCATCTAATGAGATTATTATGTTAGTTTTTTTTTCTTTAAATTGTTTATATGGTGTATTACATTGATGGATTTTTGGATATTGGACCATTCCTGCTTCTGTGGGATGAAGCATACTTGATCATGATGGGTGATGTTTTTGCTATGTTCCTGGATTCAGTTTGCAAGTATTTTATTGAGTATTTTTGCATCAATATTCATAAGAGAAATTGGTCTCAAGTACTCTTTCTTTGTTGAATCTTTGTATAATTTAGCTATCAGGGTTACTGTGGTTTCATTGAAGGCATTTGGTAGTGTTCTTTCTGTTTCCATTTTGTAGAGTAGTTTGTAGAGTATTGGTATTAGCTTTTCACAGAATTGGTAGAATTCTGTATTAAAAACATCTGGCCCTGGGCTTTTTGTTGTTGCTGGGAGATATTTAATGACTACTTCTATTTCTTTATAGGTTATAGGGCTGTTTATATAATTTACTTTATCTTGATTTAACTTTCATAAGTGTTATCTGTCTAGGAACTCTTCCATTTTGTTATGATTTTCCAACTTTGTGGAGTGCAGGTTTTTGAAGCAAGACCTAATGATTCTTGTAATTTCCTCAGCATATATTGTTATGTTTCCTTTTATTTTTTTTTCAGTTTTGTTTACTTGATACTGTCTCTCTGTCTTTTTGGTTAGATTGACTAAGGGCATGTCTATTTTGTTGATTTTTCTCAAAGAACCACTTCTTGGTTTCTTTGATTCTTTGTATTCTTTCCTTTGTTTCTAACTAATTGATTTCAGCTTTGATTTTGATTATTTGCTACTTTCTACTCCTCTTTGGTGTGCTTGCTTCACTTTTTTCAAGAGTTTTCAAGTATAACTTTAAATTGCTAATATGAGAATTTTCTAATTTCTTTAGACAGGCACTTATTGCTATGAACTTTCCTCTTAGCACTGCTTTCATCATGTCCCTTAAATTTGGATGTTCTTTGAATTCTAGAGTCTTCTTTTTTTCTTTCTTTCTTTCTTTCTTTCTTTCTTTCTTTCTTTCTTTCTTTCTTTCTTTCCTTTTTTCCCTTTTTCAGTTATTTTCTGATTCAGAGATCATTCAGTAGAGTTGTTTAATTACCATTTGATAAGTATGAAGTGTTCCTTCCATTCTCTTTCGATTAATTTTGGTGAACGTCTGTTTCATTAGCTGTAAGAATGGCAATCAAGCTTGCTTCTTGGGTCAGTTTGCATAGAAAACATTTTCCTGCTCTTTACAGTGAAGTAATGTCTATCTTTATTGCTAAGTTGTGTTTCTTTTGGGCAGCAGAATAATGGATTCTCTTTTTGCATCCATTCTGTTAGTATGCATCTTTTTCTTGAAGAATTGAGTCCATTGATATTGAGAGATATTAATGACCAGTGATTATTTCCTGCTATTTCAATGTTGGTGGTATTAGTATGTGTGTGTGTGTGCACGCGCGCGTGTGTGTATGATTGTGTCTGTTTGTGTATGAGAGAGAGAGAGAGAGTGTTTGTGTGTGCTTCCCTTGTTTTAGCTGGTATAGAATTATATATTTCCTATGTTATCTTGGATGGTAATATCCTCCTTGGGTTGAAATTTTCCTTCTAGTATTTCCTATAGGGCTGGATTTCTGTATAAATATTGTTTAAATTTGGATTTATCTTGAAATATCTTGTTCTCTCCATCAAAGGTGATTGAAAGGTTTACTGGATATAGTAACGTAGGTTTGAATTTTTGTTTTTTTTTTTTTTAAAGGTTGCAAGATATCTGTTTAGGCCCTTCTACATTTTATAATCTCTGTTGAGATGTCAGGTGTAATTCTCATAGGTCTGCCTTTGTATGTTACCTGCCCTTTTCCTCTTGGCACTTTTAAAATTCTTTCTTTGCTCTGTAGATTTTGTGTTTTAATTATTATGTGCTAGAAGGATTTTCTTTTCTGGTCCAGTCTAATTTATGTTCTATAAGCTTCTTGTATGTTTATAGGTGTCTATTTTGATTGGGAAAGTTTTCTTCTATGATTTTGTTTAAATATTTTTGAACTTCTGAGCTGGGACTCTTCATCTTCTATTACTATTATTCTTAGGTTAAGTCTTTTCATGGTGTCCCAGATATCCTGGATGTTTTGTGTCAGGAAATTATTAGATTTAACATTTTCTTTGACTGATGTATCATTTTCTTCTATTGTATGTTCTACATCTGAGATTCTCTCTTCTATATCCTGTATTCTGTTGTTGATGCTTGCATCTGTTGCTCCTGTTCTCTTCCCTAAGATTGCCATCTCCAGGATTCCCTCAGTTTGTGTTTTCTTTACTTTTTCTATTTCCAGTTTCAGGTGTTGCACTGTTTGATTTATTTCCTTCACCTGTTTAATTGTATTTTCCTGTATATCTTTAAGGGATTTATTTGTTACCTATTTAAAGAACTCAACCTGTTTGAATGTAATTTCCTGCATTTCTTTAAAGGCATCAATCATCTTTATAAGATTGGGTTTAAGGTCATTTTCTTGTTCTTCAATTTTGTTAGGAAATCCAGGGCTTGCTGTAGTAGGGTAACTATTCTCTGAAAGTGTCATACTGTCCTGGCTTTTGTTGATAGTTTTCTTTCAAGGGCCTTTAGCTATCTAAATGGATTTTTTCCATGAATGTTCCTGTTGGAGTAGGTATTGGGAGGGGAGTTGACCTTCGTAGACCTGATGTGACAGCCTCTGGTGGGTATCCTTGGGCTGTACTTTACAGAATCTGTAGGTCTGTAAGGTACAGTTTTCTAGGTCTGTATGTTTCAAGAGCCGCAAATCCAATGATGGTGGACAGAGATACTGTGGGAGAATGGAGTGCTGCCTGGGTTAGCAGGTTACTCAGGGGAGCTCAGCTTGCTTCAGAGGAGTCACAAAGCAGAGAAGATGGGCTGAGAAAGGGAGGCTTACCTGTATGGTTCAGCATTCACAAGTCTGGTAGATTTGGGCTTAGAGAGAGTCTGATGAAGGTGAAAGGAGATCTTCCCTACTTGCTTTTCTAGAGCAAGCTGAGCTTCTCTGAGCAGCCGGCTATCCCAGGGTGACCTCCATTCTCCCTAGACCCCTCTGCCCTTCTTCACTGGATCTGTAGATCCTGAACCACACAGGTAAGCTTCCCTTCCCCCACACATCTTCCCTGCTTGCTGAGACCTCTGGACCAAGCTGCACTGCCCTAAGCAGCCTGCTATGTCAGGGAGACCTCCATTCTCTCCCCCCACCTCTCCTCTCACCTTCTCAGACCTATGTTTAGTATTTCTATAATCTATCTTAAAGTAGTTTGTTTACTATATGGCCAGTACATATTTGAATTCTTTGTTTCTTGTTTTCTGTCATTATTTGTAGAGTTACAATTATTAATTCTTCCTTAATTTTTGTTGACATCATTGAAGTATGAAGGAGAAAATAAATTTTCTGAACTTATTTTTTAAAATTATTTCCAAAGTTGTGCATTGGAAGCATATGTAGTAAATACTGATAAAACACATTAAGATCAGGCAATGTAGTGAATATTTTATCATGTTTAGGTTTTTAAAGATTATTTGATTGCTTTATTCATAAATATTCTAAGAACCTTAAAATATATTGACTCATACACATGGCATTTGTGTGTGTGTGTGTGTGTGTGTGTGCATGTGTGTTTGTGTGAAAGAGAGAGAGTGAAAGAGAGAGACAGACAGACAGAAAGAGACAGAGAGAGACAGCGACAGAGAAGAGTGAGGAGAGAGAGTCTGCATATATTTGTGTGTGAACCACCTCCATTTACATATATATGTGTGTATATTTATATGGAGGCCAAAATACAACATTACTTCTTTATTTATCATATATCACATGAAGTCCACTTTTTATTAAAACAAACAGGATCTCGTTGGCCAGGAACTTGCCAAGTTTAAATAGTCTGCTGACCCGGAAGCACTGTCCATTGATGTATCTCAAGTTCTCCAGCTCAAGTCAACACACATTTTCTTCTTAATTTGGTTCTGTTTTTATTGTTAACTCAGTGGCTTATGCTCACAAAGGAAGAACTTTAGCAGCTGAGCCATTCCCCTCCCTGGTAGCATTATTTTTGATGTCTGAATGTCACAGGATATCAGGGCATTAATGGCAGACATCTTCTACTTGCTTTTAAATCTTACTGTACTTGAAACTATTTTATTTAAAAGAAAGTAGGATTTGTTTTAAGAAATCATTTGAATGTACTGCATCATAAAAGTAATTATAGAATGCAACAGATATGAATTGGGGATAGATTGAGTGATAAAAAAGGATCCTGTAAGTGGAACTGAGCCAGGGCACTTTAACTGTTTCCTGAAAATGCCAAATACTCTGAGATATTATTATATTTAAAGTACAGACAACAGGAATATAAAGTAGAAGATTATTACCAGAAACATTCAGAATGTGTTTGATTACTGCAGGTCCTACTTACAGAAGCACGGCATGTGAAGAGCAATCAATAGATACATAATGATGAAATCATTATGCATATATTCACAGCAAGCCTTAAGTAAGAACAAGATCTCTTTATCTTGTATGAAATCAATTTTTTTTAAGTAGGCAAAAGCATATGGTAGAAAATAATAAATAATTGCATTGTTTCTAGTTAATGGGGATTATTTGAATGTCATCCACAACTTTCATATTTGTCAATATTAAGTAATTTCAAAAATAGAAAAAACAATATACCTAGAAATTTTCTAAATTAAAGCAAGAGTGAAACATTAGTATATTTGTTATATTGCTATTGCTGTCATAAAATATCCTGACCAAAAGTTTTATTAAAAATAAATTATTTTGAGTTATATTTCCAGATTGGTAAGAGTCCATCATGGCAGGAAGCATGGAAGTATGTAGCAAGCATAACAACTGGATCAGGAAGCTGAAGGATCACATCTCAAACACAAGTCTGAAACAGAGAAAGTGAAGTGGAAATAAGGCAAAGGTGGATGCTGCCAAATTCTGCCCCCAGTAACATACATCCTCTAGCAAAGATGAACCTCCTAAAACCTTAACAGCACAAATATCAACTAACCTACCCTTTAGATAGCTGATCATATGTCATATATTCTCACTTAATCAATTACCATCACATTTAGAGAAGTAAAGATGTTGATCCTATTGGAATGATGCTTGAGTCAAGAATAATATGGTAGAACATCATATCATTCCCAGAATTAAATTTAGTATAACTTGCCTTGAGAAAGAATAATATCTATAAAGCATTCACAGTATTGTTGTGAAGACCATGTGGGCAAGTACATGTAAAAAATGAAAATATATCTATGATAAGCATATATTACCTCTGATATTTAATTATAGGAATTCTAATATAATAGATCAATAAAATTATAAAACTGTTATTCCAAGTCATGAAAATGGAAAATGAAGACTAACACATATGTGTTGCAGTGGTTTTTTTTCCTATACTTCTTTGGCTCCTGGCAGAACTCATATGCACACCTGCCCAGGAACTATTTTTGGATATGCAGATGAAAGACACACACATGCATGCACACACACACACACACACACACACACACACACACACACACACACAAACACTCTCACACACATTATCTTACTTTTAAAATGCCTTAACTACCTCAAAGGCTGGGCACTCTTAAACCTTTCTCTGTTACCCCAGGCCCAATAGGGGAAGTGGTCAGTGGTGACTCACCCAAAATCTCACATGACTGGTTGGCTTTATCTCCTGCCACTCCTGAGGCCCATCTTTATACTCCGAGTTATGGTGATTCTCCCTGTCCCCTCTGCATCCTACCATCGCAACTCTTAAGTGTCCTGCCCTGTGCCATTAGCTATTAGCATCTTTGTTGATAAATCAAAAAACTAATTGTGGACAAGGGCCTTCTGCCTCTGGACGTGCAGATTCCTTATTGAATCAAAACATTAGAACCAATCTCCAACACATTTGTAGTGGTAATAGGCTACACTTAAGAAATAATGTTTGTCCCAGTTATTAACTATTGATATTGGTACCTGAACAGTTGGTATTCTGTTCAGTAAATTGTCTCCTGCCTGTGTTCATGCCAATTAACTATGTTCTCTTCTATCAGATTTAGTCTACCCTGTTTTATGTTTAGGTCTTTGATCCACTTGGACTTGAGTTTTGTGCAGGGTGATAGATATGGATTTATTCATATTCTTCTACATGTAGACAGTCAGTTAGACCAGCAACATTTGTTAAAGATGTGTTATTGTTTCTATTGTAAGGATTTTTGGATTCTTTGTCAAAATTAAGTGTCTGTAGGAGTGTGGGTTTATTTCTGGGTCTTAGATTCTATTTCATTGATTAACCTATTTGTTTTTATGCCAATACCATGAAAGTTTTATCAAAATTGCTCTCTACTACTGCTTAAAATCAGGAAATTTTCTCCTGCCAATGGGTTCATGGCTATTATCCAATTTCTTGTCTATCAGATTTAATGTACTCAATTTATTGAAAATGTTCTTTTATTGTAAAGGATGGTTTTAACTATCTGGATTTTTTCTCTATATAAAGTTGAATACTGTCCTTCTAAGATCTGTAAACAATTATGTTGGAATTTTGATGGGAAATATGTTGAATCTGTAGATTGCTTTAGGTAAGATGTCCATTTTTACTATGTTACTCTACTGATCCATGAACATGGGAGATCTTTCCGTCTTCTGGTATCTTCAATTTCTTTTTTCAAAAATTTAAATGTCTTTCACTTGCTCGATTAGATTAGAATTACATCAAACTATTTTATATTATTTGTGGCTATTGTGAATAGTGTTGTTACCTTATTTTCTTTCTTACCTCATTCATCATTTACATAAATAAGGGATACAAATTTATTTGAGTTAATTTTGAATCCAGCCATTTTGCTGGAGGTATTTGTCAGCTGTAGGAGTTCCCTGAAGAATTTTTGGGGTCACTCATGTATACAATCATATCATTGGCAAGTAGCGATTCTTTGATTGGTTCATTTCCAATTTTTATCACCTCTTTTTCATTATTAGTCTTATAGCTCTACCTAAACATTGACATATTATATTGAATAGATGTTGAGGGAGCAGGCAGCCTTGTTTGTCTCTGATTCTAATCAAATTTCCTTATTATCTGTCCATTTAACTTTATGTTGGCTGTAGGTTTGCTCTATATTGTCTTTATTTTGTTAGGTATGCACGTGGTATCCCTGATTTCTCCACAACTTTTATAATGAAAAATTATTGAATTTTGTCAAAGGCTTTTTTACCATATATCTCATGAAACTGAAATGCTCTGTAAGGCAAGGAACTGTCAATAGAACAAAATGGCACCTAAACAGTAGGAAAAAAATCTTCACCAACCCTACATCCAATAGAAGGCTGTCACCTAAAATATAAAAATAACTCAAGAAATTAAACATCAACAACCCAAATAATCCAATTAAAATTGGGGCACAAATTTAAACAGTTCTTAGTCATCAGGGGAATACAAAACAAAATGACTCTGAGATTTTATCTTATATCTACCAGAATGGCTAAGATGAAAACCTCAACTGACAACACATGCTGGTGAGGATGTCGGGCCAGGAGAAATGCCTCCATTGAGGGTGGGAGTGAAAACTTCTACAATTAGGTATTTTCTCATAAAATTGGGAATAATTCTGTCTCAAGACCTAGCCATCTTACTCCCAAACGTATACCCAAAATTTGTTCCACCATATCAAATGGACATTTGCTCAACTATGTTCATAACAACTTTACTTATAATAGCCAGACACTGGAAAAACTTGGATCTTCCTCAATAGAAGAATAGATAAAGAAAAGGTGGTACATTTACACAACATAATATTACTCATCTGGTAAAAACAGTGGCAAATGTGGCAAATGGATAGAACTAGAAAAGGTAACTCTGACTGAGGCAACCCAGACCCAGAAAGAAAAAAATACTTTTTACTTACTTATAAATGGATATTAGCCACAAAGTATTGGACAACCATGCTACAATCCTTAGATCCCAAAAAGCTAAGTAACAAGTAGGGCTCAAGGGAGGATGTTTAAATCTCTTTGAGAAGTGGAAAAAAATAGTCATCTGGGGTGGATGGAGGGAGAGTACTGGGTGGGAGAAGAAGTTAGGATGGGACAGGATGGATCAACTGTGGGGAGGACCGAGGGAGAGAGAACTGGAATCAGTGTGGGCTGTATATCTCTGAGATGAGCTTGAAACCTAGAAAACTGTAAAGTTCTAGTAATCTATAAGGATGAACCTAGTTATGACTCCTAGCAATAGAGGATATGGTATCTGAAACTGTAACCATGCAAGACTTCCCATGAGGGACACTAACCCAGACACAAATCTTGAGACCTACGATTTTCCCTACTTATAAGATGTGCAGGGATTAATTGCAGCAGAAATTGAGGGAAGGTGCAACCAATGACTGGCCCAACTGTCGGAGCCTGCCAGTTTGTCAATGGGGGAACCATGACTGGGGGAGTGAGACTGATTATAGGAAGGGCAGAAAGAAGATGCAAGAGATAGAGATGGGAAGCCTGATGGTTAATAGCATACCAGCAATCAAGTGTCTTTTAAAGGCAAGCAACACAAAGCATGACCAATGTCTGAAAGTTAAACAAAGACCATGAATTCTTATATGGCTAGTTTATGGTACACAGTATCTATATTTGACTAAGGCCTTTTAATTCAGGCTAGGACAATCTTTCAAGGACATATGCATAAGCAGAGCAATTTGTCAGGGTACAGTTCATGTCTTAATTCAAACCAAAATCAGATATCATCAGGCTCATTCATGATTAATCACAAACAAGAAGTCAGTCAAAGTTAACTCTGAAAGTGCTCCACACACCCAACTTGAGATGCATGCCATTAGAGAGTCCACCACAGACACTATTGGTGATATAAAGCTATATTTGCAGACAGGAGCCTAACATAAGTTTCATCTGACAGGCTTCACCCAGCAGCTGATAGAAACAGATGTAGAAATGCACTGTCAAATATTAGGAAGAGCTCAGGGAGTCTTGCGAAAGAAGGGGATGAAGGACTAAAAAAAAGAAAGAGATATCAAGGATACCACAAGAATCCAACAGAATCAACTAATGTTATCAGAGCTCAATGAGGCTGAACAATCAACCAGAGAGCATACATGGGACAGATATATGACCTCTACATATCTAAGAGATATGTAGACATATCTACATATACCTAAGAGATGTACAATTTGTTCTTCATATGGGACTTTTAACAGCAGAAAAAGACACTGTCTTGACTCTGTCGCCTGCTTTTGGATCTCTTTCCCCTAACTGGCTTGCCTTGTCTAGACTCAATAGCAGAAGATACACCTAGTCCTACTACAAATTGGTGGGCCATGGATGGTTCATATCCATGGGAGGCCTCCCCGTCTATGAAGAGAAAGCGGGGCAGGGAGGAGAGGTGAAAGGAAGGGAGTGAGAATAGGTAGGTACGGAAGCTGTGATTTGGATATAAAGTAAATAAATTAATTTTAAAAATTCAAAATTTGGCACTAAAATTATCTTTGCTTCTAATACAGGAACTTAATATTATACTATTACACATAAGGTATAAAATTTAGTTAACTTGATGTCTCATAGTTGTGTGTACTTTAAAGCATACTATTAAAATGCCAATATAATGAGTATACAAAGTATTATTACTAATATTGGATAGATGAGGCCTTCCCAAGCTTCAAAAAGATAAATTAATGTCAGAAAAATAATTAATGCCTGTATTATCTCATCACACTAATTTATTTCCCAGAACATTTTGTGAATTAGGAACATCTTCCAGGCCCTTTCTATCAAGATCATTGCAATGTTTAGAAATAATTATGTTTTACAAAGTAGCTTCTGTGGATGGAGTGGCCCACAAAGGTAGTTCAGTCAATAGTGTTTGTCACTCACACTTAAGAACCTCATGATCCTCAGCATCCACAGAAAGATCTTCCCTCAACAAAGTCAAAGGCTCTTAAAGAATGATACAAGAGGCTGTCCTCTCGCCTCCATAAACATGTGCACACCTATGGTCACCTCCCCACGGATTTACAGATCTGAAATCACACACACACACACACACACACACACACACACACACACATACACACACCAAACTATCTGCTAAAAGAACTTGAGGACTATAAAATATTTTATCAAATTTTCCAGAAAATTGATTTCAGGCATAGTTTGGTTGTTTTTTTTTTTTTTTTTTTTTTTTTTTTTTAACTGTGGGCTTTCCAATCCATATATAAGTTCCCCAAAATAATGACTGTGAGATTTATTTATATTTATGAATATATACTTAAGCCTTAAACTTGAACTTGTTCTCTAACTAGCTCCTAACTTAATTATACCATTTATTCCATTCTAAGTCCTGCCATGTGGCCCGTTAACGGGTCCTCAGTTTCATGCAACTGTCTTCCTCTCTCCCAGATATCCTGCCTTCTAATCCAGCCTCAGCTCATTGGCCATTAGGCGTTATTAGCAAGTGAATGCTTTTCCACAGTGCACAAGAGATTATCTCTACATTTTTAAAAATATACATTTGAATCATGAGCTATGAGAAGTCCATTAATAAGACTAAGACTAAGAGAAGACTGAATAATTTACAGACAAGTGTTTCTCGAGACTGTCACCCCGCCCAACAGGCTGGAAGGAACTGTGAGGTTTTAACTGACTTTACTGATGGTTCAGTATCCATGTTCATACAAGAGAAGCAAACTGAAAATTATATAGCAACGTTCTGTCAAAGGGTAGGAATGGAGAATTGCATTATCTGTAAGAATGTGGATTTCTCTGAAGATAACAATTTTTGTAGGTTTAATAATAGCAATGATAGTAATAACAACTACAGGTGATCTCTGACTGTCAAACTTCTGGGCTGAATATTAATTTCCCCCAAGAGGTCCACGTGGCTGAGTGAACAAGGCCCAACTATGGGAAGGTGTAGAGAATTCTACATTTTCATTTTTTCCAAGGGTTCTACAATTATGTAACTCTGTGTAAAGGCATATGACTACAAGACAGGAGTGAAGTGATACTTTGAAAGTGATACATCATATGAATTAATGTAAATGATGAAATAAAGTAGCATCAAATATTAGGCACTTCCTACAATTTCAGGAGGTAGAGAGTGGGGTTTTCTAAGTTCAAGATCCAGTTGGTCTACATATAAGATATCACCTAAGTGAGTAAAATATTAGCAAATAAATTAATGTGTTTTACTTCATATTCTCTGAGAATTTTTTGAACATATTTCCTTGGTTAGACAAGTTAATTATTTCAGACAGTCCTTAGTCAAAAACATAAATTTCAGCAAAACCAGCATATTTTTTTGTCATCCAAATCACAGAGTTTATCTGCACATCACTTGGGGTCTTTCATGAGACCACATCAATTAATAACCTTTATTGCCTTTCTGTACATTGTTTGATGGTTAAGATAATGTCTACTTCACTTTCAGCATATCTATTCCATTTTTGTAATATTCAAATAGGAATATTTTCAGAACTTCTAATACCTGTCTGTGCTTCCTTATATATTAATATATTTTCTTAATATAATTGTCAAAATGCATTTAAATTTTGCAAATAGGTAGAGAAACAATTTTAGGATAGAGTGATTGTCTAGCATGCTATAAGGTTTTAATTAACACTAAAAACCATTTGCATACACATTGACGTGTGTGTGCATGCATGCACATGTACGTAAGCACACATACCAGCATCTATACAGCTAGCATCTTTGTCCTGTTTCTCTGTTTGGCAGTATTGTCCTTTTGTGCCCTGTATTATCTTCAGATGAATATTGGATGTAAGTATTACAATTCTGTGTTATTAAATTAGCCCCAGTTGGTTTGTCCTACTCCTTAGTCAAAGCCATTTGCTTTGTTGGTCTTTCTGGGAGAACTTGCTTCAATCATGTTTCATCTAGGAAAGAACACGATGACTGCCAAACACCATTATAGGTGATGGGAATCCAAAAGAACCGAGAACTTTTCCAAATATAGAAAGGATGCAAGAAGCCCACACTCACTCCAAAATCCAGAACCAACAAAAACAAAAATATATTTTATCATTTTTTTAATATTAGGGTTAAATATCTAAAGGATTTGTACTCTTGGTGAAGGCAGGGAGGATTGACCCAGGACTGTTTTTTTAGTCAACAATAGTAACACTTTCAAACTTAACTGCTTGTTATATCATGGATCCAATGTGTATCCACATATAGAGTAACAAATTTTTCTTTTAAATGAAGAGTTTGAAGGTCTGATGATAAGTTCCACATTTTCCCTATCTTGCTGATACATAGCCAGGTGATATCCCAGACCTAAAAAGAGACTGATACAGAAATTGCTTAATTATAGAACAGAAAACTCAAGCAAAATATGAGTGTATGCACCTACAATCTTTTTTCTGAGAACACTGAGACAACAAAATTATGCCTCTATAGCTAGTATGTCTAAAGAGAAGAAAATGACTAAAAAAAATAAATAAATAAGAAAAAAGAACAAACTTTTTTTTTAAAAAGCCTAACCCAATTCTAAAGTTAGTTAGTAATGATTATGATTTATTTTTTTAATTACATTACAACATAGTCTGTATGTCTTTAAAAGAATGAATGACCATTGTGAAGTGATGAGTGACTTATTTCTGCATAATTTTAGACAATGTGCCATTTGAAAGAAGTGTGTGCATCTTCAATTAGAACTATGAGACTAGAGCTAACCAAATGAGGAAGGTGGGGAAAAGAGAAGATATGAATAAATGTGTCATAAAATCACGAAGAAGAAATTATTAGAGAAAGGAAGGAAGTCCCTAAGAGGTAACAGCAAGGACACTGGGGAAAATGAGCAAAGGAATTCAATGTATAAAGTTATATATGTTTGCACTTATCATTTTGAAACCCTTTCTTTTTTAATATTAACATAAATTAGCATAAAAACTGTTAACATATTTGAAAATATACGTAAAGAATTCTTCTGTTTATTCTTATTTTTATTGGTTATTTTATTTATTTACGTTTCAAATGTTATCCCCCTTCCTTGTTTCCCCTCCACAACCCTCCTGCCTCATTCCCCCTCCCCCCTGCTTCTATGAGGGTGCTCCCCCACCCACTCCCCCACTCCTGCCTCAGTGCCCTAGCATTCCCCTATGCTGGGGCATCAAGCCTTCACAGAATCAAGGGTTTATCCTCCTACTGATGCTCAACAAGGTGATCCTCTGCTATATATGCAGCTGGAGCCATGGGTCGCTCCATGTGTATTCTGCTTATTCTGTTTTCATAAAAGGACTTTGGTAAAGGCAAAAATAAGAAGAAGCAAATATTTTTGGTTGATGGCAATTTTTCATTGAAGGAAATTTTAATAAATTTCATTACATATTAGACAATACATGATTCTATTACAGAATTTCCAGTTTTTGATGCTGCTGGCTAATTGGTTGAAGACAAAATGGCTCTTCCAAGCACCTACAGTTGGTGTGACAACCATAAAAAAGTGATGTTGTTTATCTCTTCTGTAAAGATGCTTTACCATTCTGGTACCAAAAGCACATAGTAAGTTTGCAGGATGTCATATTAAGAAGAACGTGAACCTTAAAAAACGTCACTTTCTTATTTTGAAACCAGAAAGTATTCCTCTGCTCCTGCATTGGGCCTTGGGTTTCAGGATATTTTTCCTTAATATTCTGTAAACTGTATATTGGAAATTGAAGCAAAGTAAAGGATAAGAATTTAAATAATCATATACGTCACGCATAAAAGTATTTGGAAGCATTTTGATACCTTGCATATTAAGCTTCCCTTTTGAGTTCATATTAATGATTGCCATGTTTGTCAACAGCAATTCTCAGTTTAGAATTTGAGAACAGGACATTTGTACCTTATCTCATAATTTCCTTCAGATAAATAGCTATGTATTTTGACAACAGCTATTGTGGGGAAAAGAAACTGTGGAGGGAGACCTAGAACAGAAGAATTAGTAATTGTTTCAACACAAAAGGCAAAATAATATCTTAATTATATTAAAATTATGGATAGTAACTCCAGTGGTAACAAAACTATTAAAAATTACCACAAAATGCATATATGTGTATATATACATATACATATGCATATACATATACATATACATATATATATCCTGCATATTAACATTCTGATAAAAGTGCTATCTGATTGATATAATTTTAGATCTATTTTAAAGAGCAGAAACTAATTTTATTCATGGTGATAGTATTTTGTATATATATTTATTTGTCCCAGAATTCCCTCTTTGCCTAAAATTCACATTGGTCCCATCTCTCTTTACCAGGTCATTTGTGGTCAATGGATAAAATCTACAATTCTCATCTGCCTATAAGGTACAGTCATTCAAAAATGGTGCAAAGTCCGTGAGTAGCTAACCAAGATTGGATTATATCTGAGGCCCACTCAATGAGATAGAATCCATTCCCAATTTTTTATTTTAATTTTAATTTTTTATTAGTTATTTTATTTATTTATTTATTTATTTATTTATTTTTGAATGGATATTTACTTTATTTATATTTCAAATATTTCTCCTTTCCAGATCTCCCCTTCGGAAACCCACATTTTTTTACACTCCAGATTTTATCACCTTCCTAGTCTACCTTCTCACTCTTCCACATCCCATACCTCCTCCCACCCACCACTGTCTCCAGAAGGATTTACCCATCCCTGATCTCCCACCCCACCAGACCATCTCACTTCCTGGGGCCTCCAGTCTCTTGAGGGTTAGATGCATCTTCTCTGACTAAACCAAGGAAGTCATCTACTGTATATGTGTTAGGGGCCTCATATCAGCTGGTGTGTGCTGTCTGGTTGGTGGTCCAGTGTCTGAGAGTTCTTCGGTGTCCAGGTTAATTGAGACTACTGGTTCTCCTACAGGGTCACCCTTCTCAGTTCCTTCCATGTCTCTTCATTTTCTAAGGATCTGGATGGGAGGGGAGGTTTGGCAGAATTGGGAGGAGATGGTTGAGGGGAAACCGAAATTATAATATATTGTAGAAAAAATATATTTTCACTAAAAGAAAATAGTTGTTTCAGAAAGAGGAAAGAACTGAAAATCTCAAAAGTAGAGATGGGAAATGTGAAGATTTGTTTAAATGTTAACATAGACTCCATTTACAACCCTATGAAAGATGGTTTCAATTAGAAATGTCTCAAGTTCCAGAATGAAGATTACTTATTTTTCTGAATACAAGAATTATTCTGACAAAATTGAAAGAATTGTGGTTGTTTGAATAGCTTTGTATCCCACACATTCTTGTGTGTGAATACTTGGTCCATGGGGAATGGCACTATTAGGGGTGGTGGCCTTGTTGGAGTAGGTATGGCCTTATTTGAGGAAGTGCAGTGTTGTGGTGGACCTTCAGGTCTCCTCCTATGCTCAGAATTCACCCAGTATGGGTGATAGTCTCCTTCTAGCTACTTTTGGATCAAGATGTAGAACTCTCTGCTCCTCCAGCACCATGTCTGACTGAATGCTGGCTTGTTTTCTGCCTTGATGACAGTGGATTAAACCTCTGAAACTATAAGCCATCCCAAGTAAATGTTGCCATTTATGAGAGTTGCCTTGGTCATGGTGTTGCTTCACAGAAGCAAAACCTTAACTAAGACAGAAGCCAAAGGGGAACTTGAGAAAAGATGGAAAATAATACAGAGAAATAAGAGAAGGTGACAATGTGTGTAATGGAATTTTATAATAATTTTCTTAAAGGCTTTTCTTTTGCTCCCTAATATATTATTCAGTGTGTCTACATGTGCCCTGAAGACTCACAGACTTATGTATATGTATTTTTAATTGGAGAGGTGCCCAAACATCTGCCCCAGATTAACAAAATCATTCAATATTCTTGGTAGCAGGAAATCTTCATGGGGAGGAATGCTCATTCATCTAGTCAAATGGAGTTTTCTCCTTCCACATAAATTATTAAGAATTCAGACACCTCCTGTACAAAATTCAAACCCTAACGGACCAAAGATCTCAACACAAAACTAGGCACTTAGGACCTGATAGAAGATAAAGTGGAACATACCCTTTAACACATTGGTACAGAAGATAACATACCAAACAGAATAGCATTAGGATAGTCACCATGATCAATAATTAATAAATGGGACCTTATAAAACTGTAAAGGTTTTGTACGACAAAGGACATGATCATTTATACAAAAGAACTACAGAATGTAAAAAAGATTTTTACCAACTCCATACCTGGAAGAGGACTAATATCCAAAATATATAAAGAACTGAAGAAAATAGATAACAGAAAACTAAAGAATCAAATTAAATAGTTGACTATAGATCTAAACATAAAATTTTCAACAGAATAAACTCAAATGGCTTAGAAACACTAAAAGGAATTTTCAAAATCCCTAGCCATAAGTTAAATGAAAATTAAGCCTACTTTGAGATGTAATCTTACAATTGTCTTAATAGTGAGGATCAATACTACAAGCTCAGGCAGGGGAGGATGTGATATACGGGGACTAATCATCCTTTGCTTGAGGGTGCAAACTTGTACAGGTGCTGTGGAAATGGGCCTGGGTGTTCTTCCGGAAAATGAGAGTCATTCTACTGTAATCATGGTAATTGCTTCTCTTTCCCCATTAGAAAGAAGCTGGAAATAATATGATTGTCCCCAAGTGAAGAATGGATGTAGAAAATGTGTTATATTTTCAATGAATTTTAACTGAGCTGTTAAAAAACATGACATCATGAATTTTGCAGACAAGTGACAGGAAATAGGAAAAATAAAACATCATGAGAGAGGTAAGGTAATCTAGACCCAGAAATATAAATGTGGTGTATACTTTTATGCATGGATATTATCTATTAAATAAATGATAATCCTGCTACAATCCAAAGATATAGAGGACTTAGGTAGGGGGAAGGTTACAAGGGACACATGGCTCTTCCTGTGACAGGGAAATAGAATTGACTTCTTAAGTGGACAGTTGGCAGGGTGTGGGCTGGAATGCTAGGATCATGTGCTCAGAGAATATGGAAACAGACAGGTTGAAGTGAGAGGCATTTAAATGGAGGTACAGAAACCTAATACAGTGTAACTTCCTAAAATATATAAAGATGATCCAAATGAAATCTCAAAATAAAGGGGAGGAAGAGTCCAAACCGAACATCTTTTGTCATCAAATGAACTTTCCCATACCTCCACTTGAGTTGTTGGCCAAGCGTATTCAATGGAAATCCCCAAACAACCCGTGGTGTTGCCAAGACAATAACAAACTGACAGCAAGACCCCCTTGTATAAGACAGCACCCATACAACTCAGTGAACATAGGTTTAGTTGATACTTATATAATGCCTTCATCTGTAAGACCTAGTATCGTTGGTATAAGAAGATACTAGGCAGGCTACCAAAAGAGAAATGTGTGCGCCAACACAGCCACAAAACTTTTAATGTATAATTCTTTCCTGAATGCAAGATATACTAAACATGATGTCATACTGTTTGAGTAACTAATTGGTATCTGATTTGATATTAGGCCCATTTTACAAGATGGAAGCCATACCTGACATCTCATGGGTAACCAGAAGCTGGAGACTCATGTGCCTTCTTTTGTGGTCTTTTTCTTCTGTTGGTTTACCTTGTCCAACATCAATGTTATCATTATATTTTATTGTGTTATGTTTTGATGTAAAAACTGAAGGGAAAGCTAAATTTCTAGTGAAAGAAATAAAAAAAGGAAATTAATCACCTTTCTGCAGGGAGTTCTAAATCGTTAGAATATTACATGGCTGTATTTTACTGGAAATTTTAATTCAATATTAAATGATAAAAGTATTTTTTGATGGTTCTTAGGCAACATACATGATAGTCTATCGAAATACTGTACTTTCCAAGATATACTCATAAAATGTTAGTTTGACTGTATTTTCTTTAGAATTATGTTTATAACTATCAATTAATCACACATAAGAGGACCAAAGCAAAATGCTATGAACAATAAAAGCACATGGTTCTAAAATATTAGTGTACTTTGGCTATAGTTTATTAAATTATACATTTATAAGTTAAATGTATAGTTTCAGATATGACTTGAAAACACTAATAACAATGTATCATAACTCAGCTAGCTTGACCATCTAATATTAAGAATCTTTTAATATATTTCTTGTTATTTCAAACAAATCCTAATGTAATTTAACACAATTTTCCATTCTGCTTACAGATTAAAATAAAAATATAGAGTTGATGCCTATATTTTCTTTGGACCCCAATATTTTATTATATGCTGTGATTTTTAGATTTCAGTGAACTATTTATAACATGTCTCTGCTGATAAACATTTATGCCTTTGAATTGAGATATGAAAGCAGACATTTGGTTGTTGCTGCCAAAATGTGACAGGGAGTTTTGGACATTCCACATGCCTGAATGATGGCTTTGTACCATAGCACATCTGCTTTTGGTAATGTTCTTGTAGGCTGGTAGAACACTGTGGAAACTTTATAGAACACAGAGAATTCTGCTAAAAATGAAACTACTAGTAATTCTGATGATACTGTCTTCCATACACCGAGGATCACCTATATCAATCACCATGGAGTTAGTTGCTATGGGATCCTAAAAATTTTTGTGTAAACAGTTACCTACCATAGATCTATTGAACTCAGGATATTGGTGGTATTTTAAAAGAACTCAGATTTTCACACCATGTGTAGCAAATGAATATACCTATAGTATTAAGATGTCAGAATGAAAATTTGAAGAAATAATTCATGGAAAATAAAATACAGAGACACACATTGAAAACAAACTTAGAGGAATTCATTGAATGTATCTTTTCCAGCATCTCATTCAACTTCCTTTGGTTAAAGGACCATTAATTTTCCAAAGGTATCCTTGTGTTAATTACTGAAGTGCTCAGTGCTAGAGCAGAGAACTTGACTATAAAACTAAATTTCCTTAAAATCCTCTTAGTCTTCAGTATTTTTAAGTTTAATTTTTATTACTATTATTACTACTATTTATTGTTCAGACCTACTTCTGGGCAGGTTATCTAATCTTGTGTTGGATCCTAGACCAATCATCAATGGTTTTGTTAGAATTATATAACCTCATTCTAAAAAGGCTCTGAACCCATCCAGTACTCACACCAGTCAGAATGGCTAAGATCAAAAACTCAGGTGACAGCAGATGCTGGCAAGGATGTGGAGAAAGAGGAACACTCCTCCACTGTTGGTGAATTGCAATCTGGTACAACCACTCTGGAAATCAGTCTGGCATTTCCTCAGAAAATTGGACATAGTACTACCTGAGTACTACTCCTGGGCATATACCCAAAAGATACTCCAACATATTACAAGGACACATGCTCCACTATGTTCATTGCAGCCATATTTACAATAGCCAGAAGCTGGAAACAACCCAGATGTCCCTCAACAGAGGAATGGATGCAGAAAATGTGGTACATTTACACAATGGAATACTACTCAGCTATTTAAAACAATGGCATCATGATATTCTTAGGCAAATGGATGGAACTAGAAAATATCATCCTGAGTGAGGTAACCCAGTCACAAAATAATGTATGTAGTATGTACTCACTGATAAGGTGATATTAGGCCAAAAGCTCTGAATTCCCGTGATATAACTTCCAGACATATAAAACACAAGAAAAAGGAAGACCAAAGTATGGATGTTTCCGTCCTTCTTAGAAGGGGGAACAAAATATTCACAGGAGGTAGAGGTTGAGAGGGATTTGGGAGGAAGAAAGAAGGGGGAGGGGAAAAGGGGGGAAGGATCGGGTATGGGAGAAATCCAGAATGATATATGGAAGATCAGGAAATTGAACAGAGGTGTGTAGTAATGGGGGATGGGGAACTAGGGGTAGCCACTAGAAACTCCCAGATACCAGGAAAGTAAGAGGCTCCCAGGACCCAAAGGGGATGAGATTAGCTGAAATGTCCAACAAAGGGGAGGGAGAATCTGTAGAGACCATATCCAGAGGTTAGACAAAGTCCCCAGTTGAGGGATGGGGATACCCACTCATCTCAAAATTGCTCCTGTCTAAAAAAAATACGGGGACAAAGTGTGGAGCAAAGACTGAAGGAAAGAACATCCAGAGGCTACCCTTCCTGGAGATCCATCCCATATACAGACACCAAACCGAGACACTATTGTGTACACCAGGAAGTGCTTGCTGACAGGAGCCTGATAAAGCTGTCTCCTGAGAGGCTCTGCCAGAGCTTGACAAATACAGAGGTGGATACTCGCAGCCAACCATTGGACTGAGCACAGGAACCCCAATGGAGGAGTTAAAAAAGGACTGAGGGAGCTGAAGGGGTTTGCAACTCTATAGGATGAACAACAATATCACCCAACCAGACCCCCCAGATATCCCAGGGACTAAACCACCAACCAAATAAAACACATGGAGAGACCCATGGCTCCATCTTTATATGTAGCAGATGCATGCCTTATCTGGCATCGGTGGGAGGAGAGGCCCCTTGGTCCTATGAAGGGGAATGCCAGGGGAGTGAGGTGGGAGTTGGTGGGTGAATAACAGAGCACCCTCATAGAAGCAGGGGAGGAGGGATGGGATAGAGGATTTGTGAAGGGGAAACTGGGAAAGGGGTTAACATTTGACATGTAAATAAATAAAATATCCAACTTAAAAACAGAAAAAAATGAAAAAAAAAACTTTGTTGAATGTGGAATATTGAGCAGATAATGAAGACATGTTTTACCCCTGTCTTAGCATTTAGGCCATTTTAAATTCCCATGTCATGATTTCTTTTCCTATGCACTTGGAAGCCATAGTCACAGAACTTGAGAGAGAATAACACACTTCACAAAAGTGGGTTGAAATTTCTTAAAACATAGTCTTGGAGACGGCAGAAAACTCAATCCAGGTAGAATATAAAACTACTCAGACAAAAGAAGGAACCCTGTGCCAATGCTGAGGTGAAACATGGAAAAATCTATAGGACTTTGTTAATTTTGCCTCTAGTCATTTAAGGCAAAGATTGTTAAAAGAAAAAAAAAAAAAAAAAAAGAGGGGTGGTGAGACACTGTCCTAGTAAAAACACATCTGGAGCAGAATCGAGTGGAGAAACAAGAGGAAGCTGGATCAAGCATATCAAGGGAAATGCATCAGAAAATAGCCTCTATGTCTCAGTGTCTAAGGGAACAGAGGATCAGTACTGTCATCAGTGAAATCAATGATATGACTTATTATTTATTATTGAGATTAATGAGGCACTTATGCAACTTACAGAGACTTCACACAAATTGAAAGTGAATGTGTGTATGTATGTGTGTAACAAGTTTATATAAAGCTATAGGAGTTAATGAAGTATTTGCTTTTGTAATGGATATAATGATTCTTATGTATGATATAAAAGAATTTGTTATTTTTTCTGACATTGGTTGGTTAAACAAGCAGCACATATTCATTTACTCTGTATATTTTGCTGTTTGCATGAGAAGATTAATGCCACAGGCTTATGGTAATATGCATGCATGCTTGTGGCTCTTTGTGTGAAGGGAGATAAAAATGAAGGTAGGTTTTCAGTGAAGCCCTTTGGATGCAAACAAAATTAGTAACCCAGGAGCTTGTTTTCTTTGGGGTATATTAGCATATTTTGCTTGTATAACTGAGCTGCACATAGAATGAATATATTTAAGGTTGTAAAGTTTATTCTTGATGTGCCATTTGCCCCGTCCTGCAGGAGAGGGTGAAAGAATGGGGGACAGGAGATGCGAAGGAGAGCAAGTCTATATTCTGATCAAGCTCTCGAAGTTTATTTCAGGACAGCAGCTTAAACAGGTAGGCAAGAGCGAAGGTTACACATGGCCCAAGGCCAAGCCACTACAATAACCGGTTTTCAAGAAATACCAGACGTTCTTTCAATTCCTGGGACCTGAATAATTCCTGGGACCCGAGAAGGCAAACATCCTGTCCTTTCTAACCTTGCACCTTAACTGACTAAGCTTCACAAAACAGCAGGTAATTTCATGGATTTGGCTCTCGGCATCTCACGGTTTGGCTGCCGACACCATTGATGAGATGCATTTCTGTCTAACCTGTCTCTCTTTCTAAAAGAAAACATGTTGTAGCAAAGGGATATTGGAGGGAGACGTGTGTAATTCAGTATAAGCTATTTTTATTCATTATGCCTGGTTATATCTGTATATAGAGAGTGTGATATTTACAATTCACAAAGTTGCTTATCATTTTTATTTTTTGTTAGTCTAATTGAAGTATATTCAGCATTAGTTTTTTTTTTTTCATTTTTGCTTATCTCACACATGCTTAGGTAAACAACATTAATGACCTCAAATCTGATTAAAAATTCAATGTCTTTTTGGGATATTTGACACAGTGAGATGGGACACTGAGTGTGGGAAAATAAAAAGATTGAATCGATGGAAGAAATATGAAAGAAAGGGGAAGAAAGAATCCCGACAGCCTGTGTGCCTGAATAGTGCAATCAGGTAATTTAGCTCTTCTCAGAAAGACCTTAGCTTTGTGCCCAAGATAAGATGACAAGTAAACTAAACACAAGTAAAATCCTAAAATCCAAAACACAAGATAAACAAACTAACACCAAGGAAGATCTTCTGTGGGCCTTTCATAACTCAGAATTATTTCTTTATCTCTATTTCTCTCTCTTCATTTCTCTATAATCTAATATATTCATTTGCATGGATATGAACACACATACTATATAGAGAGAGTAAAGTATATATTATATAAAATACACACATATGAATATCTAAATTACTTGATATCTGTAAAATGAGTAGATTCCGATTCATAAATTTGCCATCGCAACTAAGGACTCATATTTTGCAAAGAATGCTTCAACACATAAACAGTATGTGTGTGTGTGTGTGTGTGTGTGTGTGTGTGTGTTTGTGTGTGTGTATGTTTTACTAGCAGACAATATGATATGACAATAGATGAAGAGTTAAACAAAACTCAAAACTTTTGGAGGATATGGAAGTTCAGAGATTACATAAAAATAACTAACTTTAGGAACATTAACATTTTTGCCTTTGTTTGGCTAAAAGAAGGCTGTGATTTTTGAAAACAGATATTTGTACACATAATTCTGCCGTCTTATGTCAGGAACCATCTTGGAAAGGGTAAGGCTATCCTGTGGCCTTCTTGGAGGTAGCCCACATTTTGTGCATGGGATTAAGATGGGTGAGCTCTGGGAAGCACCATCTTGAGAGACTCCATCTCAGCAATTCCTCTTGCAGCTGACATGCCTTTCCTGTCACTCTTACACAGCCAAAGGATTCCTGGGATTAGCTCACCCTATTGAGGACACTTCTTACAGATCAAAATAAAGATGAACTTTCATGAACTAAGGCTATTTAGATAAATTTATAGAATTTGTAATTTGATCTTATGAAGAAAGTTTTAAGAACTGTATTTTGATGTTTTAATAGAAAAGATGTAATAAAGTTAGAATCAAGAATAGAATTTTCCCACTCCTCATAGTAGTAAATAATGGCTACATGATAAGAAATAAAATGAGCTTTCATAATTACACAAAAAAGAGATGTAGGCTTGGGACAAATTTGTGTTCTAGAAAAAGCATTCAAGTGCAAGGATGAAGCCACTGGTGTACACCATAATAGGACAAGGGAAACTGTTGCTTTGAACTTAATATTAACATCCTTTTGTAACTACCATTTTGCATAACATTTTATCTATGAGGTAATATTCTATAAAATGGTCAGAGAAAAGAAATATAGGCGATGTAGTATGGTGGCTTGGGGAGCTGTGCCCCATGCACACGCACCCATCCAACAATCCAAATGTATATATCTTTTTCATCGTATGTACATATGTAGGTACATGTGTATGTATATAAGCGTGCGTGAATACTTTTGGAGTTGATTGAGACAGATGTCTGGGTCCAGCCAGAATGTGGTTGTATGAATGTGTATGTGTCTGTGCATATTTTCCTGTGTATAGGATTTTAATTATTTTCCTTTCCATCCTCTCTGTTTCACCAAGTTAACTAGGCATTTTGATGCCTGGCCGGGAAGGCAATAAATTGTCTACCTAATCTCCTGCAGTTAAGTAAAGGTGATAATTCCTTTGAAGCCATTGGCTTCTGGTCCCAGAATAACTAAGAATCAAGGAGAGTAAATATTATTAATGCTGAGCAGTATTTACAATCAGAAAACAGAGTTTTGCTGCCCCACTCCTCACTGATGTTTTGCTTACTCAGCTACCTTCCAGAGAGAACCAGCAGTGCATGAGGCAGGCTCCCAGCAGTCTTATATGCTGTGCTTTATTTTCATTTCTTTTTGTTTTCTTTTTAGTTCTGTAAAAGTAAAAGAATGTGATGACCTACATGTTTTAGTAAGATATTGTGTATCTTCAAGACACTTGGATTTTAAAATACACCCAGGATTTGTTGACTATCAATGATACTAGAGCCACTTAAGATACAAGGGTTTCTACATCTAGACATTACATAGCTGAATGAGGACATCCTAGATCAGAAAGACTGCATCAAAAGTGACCTGTAAATGGGATGACTAGTTACAATTCATGGTCAGGAAAGAAATGGTCACAAAGGATTTCATTTTACAAAACTAACCAGAGTTGATGAATATTGAAAATAGTATATGAAGAGAACTTATCAGTTTATATTTTGTTTTATCCACTGATATTCTGGGATGATGTCTTAGCTTTTTGTGCTTTCAATCATCATAGGTACGTACTTTTGAACATTTTTTGGCTAATTCTGATCTTACAAAACTCTAGATTACATCAAAGGATTTATTCAAAATAGAAATAGTATTTCAGATATTTAACTGACAAATAATTAAGAGTATATAAATACACCTGAGAAACCTAAAGAGATCTCCAAGTTAACACAGAGAGAGAGAGAGAGAGAGAGAGAGAGAGAGAGAGAGAGAGAGAGAGAGAGCAAGCTTCAGTCAAACCAAAAGAGGCTTTAAAGAGAAGAGGTTTTAAAAAAACACATTTTCAGAGGCAAGTATTAGTGGCTGCTATCATCATGCAGTCTACCTATACTCTGGAAAAGAAAAATCTTTGCAGAAGTGTATGTAGTTCTATTCATAAGCCATTTTTACATTAGAATAAAATTAATAGAGTAGCAAAAGCCAAATTTGTTAAGAGTAGTAATATTTTTCACTGTGGGAAATTGTATATATAATGCCAAATTAGCATGAGGTTGGCCTCCAAAATGAAGCACTCATGATTTGGGGTGTAGTGGGAGGCCTCAGAGAAATTCATTCTCCCATTTTCTTTCCTACTGTGAAAATAACAGGTTAATTTTGTTTAAAAATATCTTGCCCATATGGCTAGTAGACACTAATTAATAAGTTATAATTCTGACTTCATATTCTAGTTTATTGTAAATCAGAATTAGTATTTCTCTGCAGAAATGATTTTCTTCCATTTTAAGATATATAAAAATTTTTGACTGTGAAAAGTTAACACTCGATCCAGGTAGATGTTCTGCTACTCTCACCCTGGGTAGATCAACTGGTCTCTCTCCTGTGAAAATATCTATCCACCAGCAAAGAACCTTTAAGCCTGAACATTTTTGTTTCAGAAAATATATTACCTGTGTGAACAGTTAACATTCAATGTCTTGATGTGTTTGGCTTAGCGTTTGGCAGTGGATTTATGTATGCCTCAAAGGTCTACATTTGGGAAGCTTGGTTCTCAAAATTGCTGTTGCTCAGGACTCTTATCAGAATCCAACTCATTCTAACTAAAGCTTTCTGTTATTAACAATGGAACCTGGTTAGGAAGCTCTATGACTTCCTGACTTACCCTGTGATATCTTCTTCCTTTGTGATAATCATTTTTTTTCAGAACCCATCCTCACAAGTCAAAAATATAACGGCACAAATGTCTTCAACTTTTACCGTCATGCAATATGAGCTTAAATGAACCTCCTTTATTAAATAGTAAGTCTCAGTTATGTTATTACAAATAATAAGGAACTAGGTATGCATCTCCTTAAATAAATCATATGTATTAATTGTAGGAGCCTAAATCCTTGGAAACTACCTATGATTTCTTCTTCATTCCCAAACATTGAATATTTCTTGTCAGTTCTGTACTGACATATTTCCAAATCCATTCACATCTCTCAATCTCCAAAAACCATCTGCAACAGTTGTCACTTGCTTCTTAATATTCTCCTGGCTGCCTTCTCTGACCCTGCCCTGTGATTTTATTTTCATAAAGTAGGCAGTGTGACGTTTAAGAATGTGAATCAGCTCCAGCCGTTGTCAGATATCTTTGAATAAAAATCCACATTCAGAGGAGAGCTATGATTGAAGCAGGCTCTTGTTTCACACCTCTGTGACCTCACCATTGTCTCTTGCATACTAGGCTTCAAGCCAATTAAAAATAGAAGCTTTAAAAAAGCTTTTGTCAAAAGCTTTTCCTGTTTTAAAAAGGTTTGGGAAGAAGAGTGTGCTCAGAAATTAAGAGCAGTTGCTACTCTTTAAGATGACCTGGATTTCAGTTCCTAGCATATACAAGGAAATTTAAAACCACATGTAACTCTTGTTCCAGGGCATCTACTACATGTCCTGGTGTCCACAAACATCACTTTACACATATCCTGCCCATATAGGCAAATACTATACATATAAAAGTAAATCTCAAGTTTTACAATTGTTGATTTTTCTACTCAAAAAATCACAGATCTTTCTTTTTCATTATTTACTTTGTAACTAATCACAATTGTAAGTCACTGTAAAGACTTTGGGGTGTCTTTCTTAGTTAGATGGTGGAGGGTCACCAATGAGCATGGTTTGCCACTTAACTACATGTTATTCTTTTCAAAACACATGATACAACCTCATAGCTTATCCTTTACTTTTGTGAATTTAAAGGTATTTGACAACACACCCATGGATATTTCCTCTATTAAAGAAAGAAAACAATGGAAAATATTGAAGGAGCTTATTAAAATTTGTTTAGGAGATAGAGGAAATACAGATAGAGAAAATGAAACGTTTAGTCTTTGGGAAGATGGCTCACGGAGCAAAGATATTTTCTACCATGCCTAAAATCCTGTGTTCTAGATGTGCAACCTACATGATGCAAAGAATTAACTTACTCCAGTAAGTTGTCTTCTAAATTCAACATATGAACCTTAACATGCCTAGGCACTCTCCTCTCTCTCTCTCTCTCTCCCTTCCTCCCTCTCTCTTCCCTTCTGCTTCTTTCTTCTTTCCTTTTCTACATCAAAAGTGGTAAGATTTTTTTAAATTTCTTCTGTCTCACTGCCTGGGCCTGTGTGGGTGATTAAATTTATCTGCAAGATCTAAATGAGTTGCTGATAAAACTAGAAGTCAAGTGATTGCTCAGGTTTCTGACGATCAGTTGGGTTACAATTGATATAGTAAACCATCAATTCAATAGCATCACTTCTTAAGAGACAGAAACTGAACATACAGAGCTTTTGGTAACTTCACTTTTGCATCTATACATCATTCTTTCTATAACAACAATGGGGTTTATGATGATTGAATAAATTTATAATATGTACAGAAGAGTGTGCGAGCTGAAACATACACATGTATGTACTTTCCCAGTAATTAGGAGTCTTTTAAACAATCTCTTCTAGTTTCTGGAAGAAAATAGAGTAATAATTTCTCTAAACCACATCCTGATACACTAATTTCATAAAAAATGATCATTTCACATAAACATATATATTTTTCCTCTGAGATGTGAAATTTAATGGTTTTATTTAGTATTTATTGAAATAAAATGCATATGGGAGAAAAGGAAAACCACTGAATTTAATTGGGTTCTTTAAGCAAATTATTTGGCATTATTTCTACTAAACTCTGCACATATTGCACAAAATATATGCCATATTTTTATGGATTTAATTTCTGACAAGATAAATTTTTTCTCAAGGTTCTTGGAAAAGTCCCATAAGTAGATGTCATTGACCTCCGGATCACATTGATACATTCTGTCTACATAGCAAGAGTTAAGAATGGACTTTAGCCAGAAAACAGGGGAAAACTATCTTAGTTTCCTGTGTCTGTGACCCCCAAAAAGGGGAATCAGAGCTCCTCCATCTACTTTACAGATTGCCTATTCTAACTTTGTTGGGATTGATTGTTTGTTCGTTTTTGTTTTGTTTCTGTGTTCTCCCAAGCTGCAGTTCTCACTGAAAGTTCTCACTGCGGTTCTCATTGCCTTTCCATTTCCATGTATCCTTTTTTATTTTCTGAGTGAGGAACTGTATCAACTAACCTAGGAAGCCCACTATGCAGTTTGGCACCAGAAGCATTTGACTACAGCAGATGAGACCTCCTCAATTACATCTCTGTATCTCTGTGCTATTTACTGCTATTTTCATTTTTTATTGGTTATTTCATTTATTTACATTTCAAATTTTATCCCCCTCCCGAGTATGCCCTCCACAATCCCCTATCCACTTCCCTCTCCTCCTGCCTCTATAAGGGTGCCCCTCCAACCAGGCACACATTCCTGCCTCAGCACCTTAGCATTCTCCTACCCTGAGAGCCTCCACAGGACCAAGGGGCTCTCCTCCCATTTATGCCAGATAAGGCAATCCTCTGCTACATATCCAGCTGGAGCCATATGTCCCCAAATGTGTACTCTTTGATTGGTGGTTTAGTCCCTGGGAGCTCTGGGGTGTCTGGTTGGTTGATATTCTTGTTCTTCCTATGGGGTTGCAAACCCCTTCAGCTCCTTCAGTCTTTGCCCTATCTTCTTCATTGGGGTTCTTGCCCTCATTAATGTTTATCTCCAAGTATCCACATCTGTATTGGTCAGGCTCTGGCAGAGCTTTTTAGGGGACAACTTTACCAGGCTCCTGTCAGCAAGCACTTCTTGGAATCAGCAATAGTGTCTGGGTTTGGTATGTGCAGAGGGGATGGGTCCCTATGTGGGGCAGTCTCTGGATGTCCTTTCCTTCATTCTGTGCTGTATTATTTGTCCCTGCATTTTCTTTTGACAGGAGGAATTCTGGATTAATTGTTTTGACTGCTATTTTTTAATTATTTTACTTTTTTACACCTTCCAGTCATTGCCCTGCCTACCAATGAACATGTCATTAAAACAGAAATTAAACAGACACAGTAAAACTAACAGAAGTTATAAACCAAATGGATTTGACAGATATCAACATATCATTTCACCCCAAAACATGAGAACATACCTTCTTTTCAGTACCTCATGGAACCTTCTCCAAATTGAGCATATAAATTGGTCACAAAACACGCTTCAACAGATAAAAAAGATTGAGGTAATCCCATGTATTCTATATTATCACCACAGACTAAGGCTAGACTTCAATAACAAATAACAAATAATAAAACAAAACAAAACAGAAAGCCCAAATACTCATGGAAACTGAACAACATTCTGCTCAATGACCTGCCCCAAAGACCTGCTCTTGAAGAAAGAAAGAAAGAAATTAAAAACTTTATAGAATTCTATGAAAAAGAAGATACAACATAACCAAACTTATTGGACAAAAGAGAAATTGAGAAAAAGTCTCGAACACATGGACACAGGGGTAAAGTTCCTAAACAGAACACCAACAGCTTATGCTCTAAGATCAAGAATCAACAAATGGGACCTCATAAAATTGCAAACCTTCTGTAAGGCAAAGGACACTGTCAATAGGACAAAATGGTGACCAACAGATTGGGAAAAGATCTTTACCAATCCTGCATCTGATAGAGGGCCAATATCCAATATATACAAAGAACTCAAGAAGTTAGACTCCAGAGAATCAAATAACCCTATCAAAAAATGCGGAACAGAGCTAAACAGAGAATTATCAACTAAGGAAACTCAAATGGCTAAGAAGCACCTAAAGAAATTTCAAAATCCTTAGTCATCAGAGAAATGCAAATTATAATAACCTTGAGATTCCACCTCACACCAGTCAGAATGGCTAAGATCAAAAATTCAGGTGACAGCAGATGCTGGTGAGGAGGTAAAGAAAGAGCACTCCTCCATTGCTCGTGGGATTGCAAGCTGGTACAGCCACTCTGGAAATCAGTTTGGTGGTCCCTCAGAAAATTGGACATAATACTACCTGAGGGCCCAGCTATACCACTCATGGGCATACACCCAGAAGATGCTCCAACATGTAATAAGGACACATGATCCATTATGTTCATAGCAGTCATATTTATAATAGCCAGAAGCTGGAAACAACCCAGATGTCCCTCAACAGAGGAATGGATCCAGTTAATGTGGTACATTTACACAATGGAATACGACTCAGCTATTAAAAACAATGACTTCATGAATTTTGCAGGCAAATGGATGGAACTTGAAAATATCATCCTGACTGAGGTAACTCAGTCACAAAAGAGCAAACACAGTATGTACTCACTGATAAGCCGATATTAGCCCAAAAGTTCGGAATATCCATGATTCAATTCCCAGCAACTGTTGGACTGAGCGTGAGGTCCTAAATGGAGGAGTTGGAGAAGGGACTAAAGGAGCTGAGAGATTTTGCATCCCCATAGAGGGAGTAAGAGTGTCAAATTGTCAGGCCCAGAGACTAGACCACCAACCAAAGAATACACATGGAGGGACCCATGGTGCTGGTCACATCTGTGGCAGAGAAAGGCCTTGTTGGCCATCAGTGGGAGGAGAGGTCCTTGGGTCTAGGAGTGTTAGATGCCACAGTATAGGGGAATGCCAGGGAGGGAAGACGGGAGTGGTAGGGTCGGGGGGTGAATACCCTCATAGAGGCAGGGGAGGGGGTAATGGGATAGGGGGTTTCCAAACGGAAACCTGGGAAGGGGAAAACATTTGAAATGTAAATAAAGTATCAAAAAATAAATAAAAATGAGGAAAATTCATAGCACTAAGTGCCTTCATAATGAAATTGGAGAGATCCCATACTATCAACTTAAGAGTACACCAGAAAGATCTAGAACTGAAAGAAGCAAACACACCCAAGAGGAATAGATAGCAGAAAACAGTCAAACTCAGGTCTGAAATCAGCCAAATAGAAACAGAGAATTACATAAAGAATCAACAAAACTAAGAACTATTTCTTTGAGAATGTCAACAAGATTGATAAACCCATAGGAAAACTAACTAAAGGGCACAGAGACAGTATCCAAATTAAAGAGAATCAGAATAAAAAGCATAACAACAGACACTGAGAAAATTCCAAAAATCATCAGATCGTACTATAAAAGCCTATACTCAACAAAACTGGACAATTTAGATGAAATGCATGATTTTCTAGACAGATACCAAAGTTAAATCAAGATTAGATAAACTATCTAAACAGGACCCTATCCCCTAATGAAATAGAAAAACCTCCAAACCAAAAAAAGCCCAGGGCCAGATGGTTTTAGTGTAGAATTCTACCTTAGAGACTTTTGAAGAAGAGCTAATACCAATGCTCCTCAACCTATTCCACAAAATAGAAACTGAAGTAATTCTACTTAATTCATTCTATGAAGCACAGTTACTCTCATACTACATAAAGATCCAACAAAGAAAGAGAATTTCCAGCCAATTTCACTTAATAATATTAAAACAAAAATATTCTTAAAATTCTCACAAACCAAGTCCAAGAACAAGTAAAAACCATCATTCACCCCAAGCATGTCGGCTGCATTCTAGCAATGCAGGGATGGTTCAATATATGGAAATCCATCAACTTAATCTACTATATAAATAAACTCAAAGAAAAAAAAAACCTGCATGATCATCTCATTAAATGCTGAAAAAGACATCGACAATATACAATACCACTACATATTAAAAGTCTTAGAGAGATCAGGAATTGAAGGAACATACACAAACATAATAAAAGCAATATATATATATATATATATAACAAACAACTGACATCAAATACAATGTAGAGAAACTGGAAGGAATCCAACTAAAATCAGGGACAAGACAAAGTTGCTCATTCTTTCCTTATCTATTCAATACAGTACTTGATGTTTTTGCTAGAGAGATTAGACAACAAAAGAAAATCAAGGGGATACAAATTGGAAAAAAAGTCAATGTATCACTATTTGTATACATAAGCAGCCACCAAAATTCCACCATTCAACTCCTTCCATTGGTAAATAACTTCAGCAAAAATGGTGGGCTATAAAATTACCTCAGACAAATCAGTAGCCCTCCTTTATACAAATAACACACAATAGTCACAAACAATATAAAGTATCTTGGTATAAGTCTTACCAAGCAAGTGAAAGATCTGTATGACAAGAACTTCAAATCTCTGTAGAAAGATATTGAAGAAAACTTCAGAAGATTGAAAGATCTCCTGTGCTCATGGATCGGTAGGATTAACATAGTGAAAATGGCCATCCTACCAAAGGCAATCTACAGATTCAATACACTCACTGCTATTTTGATTTTGTAGAGTAGTAGATCTTTGTCTACAGTTTCACTATGTGAGAGGTGACCATGTATCTGTTGCTTAAATTCATTATGGTGTAAAGTATTCTAAGGACACTGTAGCACTGAAAAAACATTTGTTTGTTTTTACTGAACTAAACTCAGTAAAGAAAAGTAAGGACAGGCCTATGCCAGGGATAAATTTCTGTCTTCATCATGTCAAAACACACAAGCAAAAAATGTTTGCCTCTTTTATCTGTTTGCTGACTTCTTTTCCTTAGAATAATAATAATTCAGAAAACTCATATTGATTCAAACCACAAAGAGGTCCACTAGTTTTGACAGAACGGAAAAGGAATGTAGAGTTCACCTTTTTTAAATGGTGAAATAATAAGTCTTCCCATATGTAAAAGTATATAGTATCTTTTCACTTATAAAATAAAACATATTTGTTAATCATCAAATAATTTTCTTCAAGTTGTATTTTGTTTCTTACTCATAGTTCCCAGTGACAAGGGTATTTGGAAACACCATAAAAGGATTTATGTAGTCCCGCTGTGAGTTTTGCTTCTAAACATCATTAAAAAGTTGGATTCTATTCTTTAGAAAATAAAACTTCACTAGAAATTAACATAAACAGATTTCTCCCAATAATTATGCATTATATTTGTGGAGTTTTGATGACGTGTTTCTTGTGTCCATCAATGTTCCATTTCTCATTTATATTTCAAGAAGTGGAGAGCGATCTGCTGTAATTATTCAGAACTGCCACCTTTGCCTGCTTGAGTCTTGTGACTATCACAAACAAACTGTAGCTTGTGTTGTAAATTAGGGCAAATCAAACCACCAATATTAGAGTATTTGAGACATAAGAGAGAAAATTAATGTATAATTTATCTTTGCACCAATTCCCTACCAGGTTGATCTGCTTTATTTAATGTTTTCATAAAGAAAAACCTAACATAAATTAGCATAGATATCTGAGTCTTTGTAAAGGGCATAGTACAACCTCCGCATGCGAGGAGGCTCCTTCTGTCTGCTTCACTTGGATCCCTCTAATGTTACTTAGTTTGGGGATTTCAGAATGTATTTGGGGATTTCTTATTTTCCATGCCATAAGCAGTTTTCCAAATAATATTTCCAGCTTTCATTCAGATGTTGAGAACAGAAATGGGTTACATGAATGGTATATAATGATGAGTAAATATTCAGAGCAATAGCTGCATGGTTCCTTTTTGGTGAGCTAAATGGAATTCAATGATTCATTTCTTCTCAGCCATGTTTCTGTGAATATATTTCCTGGGATGGATTAAATTGACCAGAAACTAATGTAAGCAGAGTGAATAATTAACAAGGTTTGCAGATCATTTTATTTATTAGTAGTGGGTAGTAAATTCAGAAATCAATTTTTCATCCATAAATCTGGAAAGGGTTATATTTCTTCTCTTATGAATGTGTCATATGAGTGGTACAAATTAACATATTCACTAAAGTTGTACCTACATTGAGTTTCTGTCAGACTACTTCTGATGAAAGTTTATTTATTTTACATATACTAAAAGTTATGCCAAACCATTAACCATACTGAAGTAGAATTTCAGAAATAATTTTAACAGACAAAAGTATAACTAAAGAAAACAATTTAAACACACAACACACACACACACACACAGACACACACACACATATATATATATGTATATATATACATATATAATATCATTCATTAATTTTAATCAGAATTATCTATACAGGACTTAGTGTCATGCTATAAGATAGTTTCTAAACTATAGTAAAAGTGCTCCCTTATTATGAAGGCCAATATCTGTCTTCCTCACCATTTGCTGTTCTAATAACTGAAAGTACTAGGGATTATGCTGACTAGAGCTGTGCTCCAAACTTTTTGACAATGTGAAATACAGCCTATGTGATAAGAATCAAGAAGGGAACCAATCCATGTATCTGTAGAAAGTTAAGAGTCACGGATTACAATTACCTGATATAAATCTAATCTAAAAATACCAACACATTCATAATTAAAGAAAATTCTATTATCTGTTGAAATTCATAGAAATGACTGTTTTAAAATTTAAGAATGTATTTATTCATCCAAGTGTTTCTAATAATTATTTTCAAGTAAACATACATATAAACACACACATATGTATTTGTGTATATATATATATATAAAAGCCAAGACTTTTATATCTGCTGATTTTACACTTACTATTCATTCAATTTATCCAGTTTTGTAAGTTTTAGTTATTTAGTGGATAACATGTAGGTGATAGATTTATGAACATAAATGCTAAACTTTGTGCTGATTTCTATAATGAAATTAGTTTGGTTCTTTTCATTTCTCATGAGTTCTGTCATGTTGGAGAAAAGATAATCAGTTAAAGCTCTAGGAGAATTCCCCTAGCCCTGCCCCTTTAAATTTATAGCTGAACTTTTCAAACTGAGGCAGCTCCACTGAATCATAGAAAATGAGAATATGTTTTTCTTTTCTTTTTTCCTTGGTTCACTCAATTTAGTTCTAATATAAGTAAATTCCTAGTTTTCTGTCACCATTAAGAAATTTAAGTTGTTAAAACCATGAATTAAGCACATGGGTCCTCCTGCCTTCCTTTAGAAATTTAAAAGTATTATTATACTTATTTGTTCTGGACAAATAAGATGGCTAGAACATAGCCATTAGCTGATTTTTTGGTATTGGCACTGTGTAGTATTAAAAACAAAAAAACAATAATTGTTGCTGTCTCTTCATTGACCAGAACATAGTTTGAGCATTAAGCTAAAATTCAAGCTTACAATTTATATTGATTGCTATAAAAGCTTTATAGATAAAATGATATATTATAGTTAACCATGTGTTAAAACAACATAGAAACACATACAGAAACTGACAAACACACAAACACATATGCACATAAACACAACACACACAAACACACTCACAGAGAGAGAGAGAGACAGACAGATAGACAGACAGAGACGGAGACACAGAGAGACAGAGAGTGTGAGTGGAAAACAACATGCTAGCTATTCTAAAAGTGTCTGCTTATAGAAGAACACACAGAGCCTTTATCAGGGAAATTTATAAGATTGTGGGAATGGATCAGTATGTACCTAATGCATTTATATGTGTATATAAAATATGAAATTTATTGTATTGATTTTCCTGCTATCAGTGATGCAGCACTCAGGATAACTTCACCTTCTTTTCCAAGAAATCTTAAGCAAGATGACTTTATTTTACAGGATATGAATAATGACCACATGAATCAAGATGACTGGAATTTTATTATGTTCATTTAATTTTGTTGGTAAGATAAACAATACAGAAAAATAAAAATATCCTCTTTATGATGCCAAATAGGAGTTATTTGAGAAAGAAAGAAGCTTGGTGAAATTATATTATATAGATAATGAGACTGAGTTTTGTTTTATTTATCTTTTTAAAGGTTATATCTTGGGTATTTGTTAAAGTCAGTCTTTAACTGTTCAGAATATTGAATATATTGACTGAATCAAAGTCAGTGGCATTTCAAAACCCATTATCGCGTCTTAGTTTTAAGAAAACACATGCATCTATAAAGCTGGTGTTCAACAAATTAATTTGAGTATGTATACACAATCAATTTTAATGGAATTATATCTTTTATAATTAGACACTAATCTCATAGATTCCGTTGATAGTAGCATATTGGGTATGATTCTGATAAGACATTTTGTTACTGTTATTTATATGGGAGAGATTTCTGGGTATGTTATCAAACCATACAACACTTTTTAAATTATAACATGTTATAATTATTAAACTATACCTACAGATATATGTATCAGTATCAGTAGAATTTTGAAAAGAATATAAATTTGGATATGAGACTACAGTTCAGAGGGCAAGTAACTGCTCTGCAAATATAAGAACCTGAATTTTAGTCATAAACAATCACCTAAAAAAGCAAACTCTGCTCAATGTCATAAGTCTGTAAGCCCGGCACTGGCGGGCAGTCATAGGAATGTCTTCAGGATTCAATTGCCAAAAATCTTAGCTTAATTGGTGTGGTCAAGATTCATTAAGGGAACCAGCTTCACAAGTTTAGGAGGAATGCCATTGAGGAAAACCCCTGCCATTGACAACTGCATGAGCGTGCACACATGTCCGTCTACTGCCATTCACACAAAAATTCATACACGTATAGCAAGTGTGCACTAAAAATGTCCCAATAGTAATATTGCCTTGTATAAGAGATGAGAAAGTATTTAACCATAAATAAATTTACTATTACATCAACTTCTCTTAAAATATTATTTTCATTTCTATAAATTTTCTTTTATTTAATATATGTAATGTTTTATATATTATATATATATATAATATATATATAATGGTATATCTTTTTATTGAATATAGAGTCTTCTTTCATCCAGTACATTCCCAGTTTATCCTTTGTCCATTACTCCTATGTAGCCCTACCTCCTCTCTTCCCCATAGACACTGCCCTTCCATTTGCTCTTCAGAAAAGCAGGCCTTCAAATGGAAACATTCAAACAGGGCAAAACAGGATACAATAAGACAACATGAAAGCCCCCACATAGAGGCTGGACAACTGGACAAAGCAACTCAATAGCAGGAAGAAAGTCTCAAGAGGAGGCAAAATAGTCAGTTATAAACAGACACTTATGTTTAGGAGTCCTATAAAACACGAAGCTATTAACCATAAACATATATGCAGAGGGCTTGGTGCAGACACGTGCAGGCTCCATACATACTGTTTCAATTTCTTTGAGTCCAGGGGAGCCTCATTTAGGTGGGCCGTGTTCTCCTTGTGCCGTCCATCCTTTCTTCCTCTTACAGTCTGTCTTTTCTCTCCTCTACACATTCCTGATCTCCAAGAAGAGGAAGACAATAGAAATTTATGGTTTAGACTTTATTACTGCATAGTGTCTGACTATAGGTATCATCACCCTCTCTCACCTGCTGCTGTGGAAAGCCTCTGATGATGACTGGAAAAAAATGGATGATCTATGAAAATAGGAAATACCATTAGTAATTATTTTACTGAATTTTTTAAAGAACAATTCTGTTTGGTTCTACCCTAGCTTGATGTAATTTTTCCCCTAACAGCTGAGTATTTATTGTATAAATGTAACCCATTTTCCATTGTGGAAATATAACAAATTTTCTTTATCGATTATTCAGTTAAGGGAATCTAAGTTCCTAGTTTCTGGCTATTTCAAATAGAGTTACAATGAACATATTTGAGGAAGTGTCCTTGAGGTAGGATGGCGCCTCAGCACAGAATGGATGACCAGAAAGTGGAGACTGGATAGCTTAGAGACCTAGCAAGCAATAAATATCACTGGTAACAAAAAAATCAATAAAATGAATTTTTAATGATATTCTGCTATATTCATAGAACAGGGCCTTGTCCAACTGATATCAGCGAGGCTTCCTCTGGCAGCAGATGGCAGCAGGCTCAGAAACCCTAAGCCAGACATTTTGTGGAGCTCAGGGAACCCATTATCAAGTAAAGAATATAGGAGGCAGAAAGGAAACAGGACATCAGGACATTGTCATCCACTGAACCAACTAAGCAGGATTCTCATGGGATCCCAGAAACTGAAAGCACAATCACGTGGCATGCATATATCTGTAGCGGGTCCTCTGTGTATATATGTTATGACCTGTAGTTTGGTGTTTCTGTGGGACTTCCAAAAGTGGGAGCAGATGTATCTATGACTCTTTTGCTTAGAGTTTGTAGCCATCTCCTGCTATGGTATTGAATTTTTCAGCCTTATTGAGACAGTTTTTGCCTTGATGTGCTGTATATTGTTTTGCTGTTTTGGGTTGTTGACTCTTGGAGGTCTGCTCTTTAATGAATGAAATAGACGAAAAGTGGATCTGGGTATAGGGGAAGTGAGGCCGGGATCTGGGAGGAGTGGAGGGAGGGGGAATTGGAGTCAGAATGTGTTATATGAGAGATGAATCTACTTTCTATAAGAAAAAAAAAAAAAAACTTAAAAACAAACCTGTAAGAAATAGGGATAGGGGAAGAAGAAGAAACCTGAGGTATCTAGGCTCAGGGTCTGGGTCACATTAGCATCAATGAGTATGGCTTTAAGTTATTGTCCAACACAACATGGACCCCATGTGTTTTTGTGTGCTTTTAGGTTTATTGTGCTGCCTTGTTTTTTTATTTTTTGACATTGATTTTCTTTTGTAATTTAGTTTAGATTTTCATTTTTGTGTTTTATGTTGTGTTTGTGTTTGTATGTTTTTGTTATTATGTTTAATTGTGTGAGAGAAAGAATATGAAGATGGTTGAATAAGTAGTCGGCAAAGATTTTGAAGGAGTTGGGGGGAAGTAAAGAATAAAATCAAAATATATTGTGGTAAAAAAAATTATGACACAAATTTTGAGAGTGAACAGATAAGTTTAAATAATGTATGAATAAACACAAAGCTTCAACTTTTATCCAAAATATTTGTATACAGTTTCATTTCAAAAATCCCAGTTATAGACTTTGATTATATTGCATTTGTATATATATGTATGCCTGTGTTTACAAATTCTTTCTATTATGCTGATTATTTGGATTTTCTTTATTTTTCAGTTCATTTTATATTAACCCATATTATGTGCATTTCTTTACCATAGAATTTCTTTGACTTTAATTTTATTATGGTTATGATTAGTTCATATCTTTATGAAATTATGGAGGAAAGAGAGTGTTTTTAAATGTAAGGTGTATTTTTGGTCATTTTATAAAATGAATATAATAGCTGAAAATCAGTTAGGACAATAAAATAGGACTAAAAAAAATTATAAAATTTGAAATTGAACTAAAAGAGAGCAATAGGGTATAAATGGGGGATTTTTAGGCACTCTCATTTGCATGTGGCTGTACAGCATGTCATATTTTTTCCTTTGGTAAAGCACATCAGCCTTCCTTTTGATTGATTACTGTATCTAGTTATTTTTGGACTATAATATATCAGAGCCTATTCCATTGTAGTCTTTCTAGCTCTCCTGTATATCTGGACATTATATTTTCTTACATTTTTTTCTTTACTATTGGCTTATAATATTCTCTATGCTTTTTTACTTGTTTGGGTTTTTTGCTTGTTATTGTTGTTGTTTCTAAAAGCAATGGGAACAGAGAACACTTCATCACTTAACTTTGTTGATAACACACTTGAAATTGTAGTGCTTGTTAGGTCAATATTGTTACTTTTCTGACTGTTGTGATAAAATACTTGACCAAAGAAACTAACAGAAGAAAGTACTTATTTTGGCTCCCAGTTTGAGAAAATTGTGTTTTCCAGTAGGCAGTTCATGGTAACAGGTGTGGTGAGTATCTGTTCACAATTATTTTAAAGTTAGCAGTCAGAGAAATATAAATCCTGATATTCAGTTTAAATCCTTACAGTTACCTACCTATCAAATTTAGGTCCTTATTCAGGGGACAGTACTGTGTACAGTCAAGCTGTATCTTCTTACCTCAGTTGCCCTCTCTGGATATATTCTATCAGACACATTTCCTAGGTGATTCTAAATATAGTCAACTTTAAAATGAGATGAAGATTAACAATCGTGGATGTATCCAACAATGCTAGAAATATATGTTGCTGTTTATTCTTCCTTTAATGAATATATTATGACTTTTATAAACAAATATTGATAAATTTTTGAAGAAGTTGAAAAATATATGTGCCATACTAAATGCTGTATCAGTTCTGTAGAAAAAAAATTATGGAGGGATCTAAATTTAACTGGAAAAAAACAAGCTGAGATTGACTTAGAACCTTCATCACTAATAGATAGACCTCACGATCCTAGAAGACACCATATATGCTATTACAGTGGAAAAGTGATCATAGGTCTTACTCGGTTGTAAACACCAGGAGCTACAGTAATGACCTGCCTGACAAGATATGTGCACTGGTACAAGAATAGCACTGATGCCATGAGACTTACTGTCCATATTCTACTTGGATTGATCTTCAGCATCACAGTGAAATATAAAATTAGCATAACTGTGCAGAGTAAGAGAGTAGATAGCAAGATCATAAGCTGTAGGGAAGAGACTACTTCTATTAATCTGGAAATGTGTCATACTACTAAACCTGATCTTTACAACTTCTCATTATATACCCATAAATTATTTCATCTCTCAAACCTCATCAGAGAAGTTTCTTTGTGCAATGGATGATAACACAAAACCCACAGATACTCGGCTACAGAGAATATGTGATTGGAAGATATTTTAACAAAATGGGACATCTATATAATACCCATTTCTTCAAAGGCTCACTGTGTAAGACAGAACAGAAAGACTGTAAAAGCCGGAGGGAATGAAGGGACAATGCTTTCTGAATACAGCAAGACAGTTTCACATCTAAACTAAGAGAAGATATAATAGTATAAACAAGTTCACACTACAGAAAGTCCCAGTGTGGAGAGGGAAGATAGTATAAAGTACTATCTTTGATGAGGAAGTATCAATAATCTATGGCTTCCAGAGAAGTCAAATAATTGTTCATTAGGTCTGTGGTCCCAATAGGTCTAACACTCCCCCACGAATAGGGACATACGTAATGGTATATGTGCAGCACTACTGGCAAATGATGGTTTAAAAGTAGGATGATCAAAGCTGTGTTAGTATGAAATGGGGTTGGTAGATCTAAGAGGAGATGAGGGGAAATTAATATAATATGCAATGTTTGAAACTTCCAAAGACTAAAATAAAATGCTTCCTAAGGACTAATATGTTTAAATTTTCAGTCGTTCAGTTCTAGCACAGTATATCATTCTGCCATGCTAAATTTTATTCTTCAAATTATCATCTTCATTCTAGGTTCATGAATGAAAATTGTATCAAGTATCACGTATATATTTAAAATTATAATAATTGTGTATTTTAAATGAAAGTGAAAGAGTATAGAGTTCTTCACATCAACGATTTTCCCATTAAGATTAATTCCACAAAGACATATTCTTACTAGATTTTCCTAGGATATTCTTGACTTGAATAGGCTCATTTATTTCTGTCTTTATTTCTCTGCATCTTTGTCCTCTCTTGCCTCTTCTGCAAACCTTGGAATGTGTCTGAATCTGGAGACTGCAGATAAGATTTTCCAGATGAATAAAGCAAGTGACAGAGATAAAGTAGGAATGTCGTTTTATGGTGCCAGTATCACACTGTGACATAGGTAAAGCAAATATGTCATAGAAGGTACAAGCTTGCTCACTGAGGCATCATTTAAATAATGTGCTTCAACTTCTAAGGAACTCACCTGGCATTTTACTGCATGCACAAGTAATATGTTCTGTATTACATCTCACACTGGATATTACAGTCATAAGTCACTTCCTAGTGTTGAACTTCCTTTTCTGGTTTAGACTTTTGGTTTTTTAAACAATTCTATTGACTTTCTAGTAATAAAATTAAGCATCCTTCCTTAGAGAAATATTACTAAGCTAGGCATGGAAAACATTCCACCTAAAAATGTTTCCTTTCAGTTTCGCAGAATCCTTTGGTATTTTTAAAAACATCATTGAAATTGTATATATATTTATAGTTTCAAAATGAAGAGGAGTTATATTTAAGTATCTCTAATGTAATCTAGAGGAGTACATCAACTTGTAAAATATGCTGATTAATATGTAGTTTCAATATCATTATTAGAATTTTAAAGAAAAATGCATCCATTCTGAGACAAAATTAAAAATATGTACATATTTTACTGACTGAAAATATGGCTGAGTTGGCAAAGCGATTGCTTGGGTAAAGCATAAAGTCTCTAGTTCATATTGCTAGCCCCTACCAAAAGCTCCATAGGCATGCCAGTGCATGCCTATAACACTAGCCGTGGGAAGTCCAAGATGAGATGATTGCTGGACCTTGCCCACTGGCCAGCCTACTCATTCAAAACGTTTCAAGGTCAGAGAGAGTTCTTGTCTTAAAAGTTAAGATGGAAAGCTACAGAGAGTAACATTGCATATGGACCTCTGGTATTCACATACATACATGGAGTTACACATGAATTTTAACACCTGTCCATACAAAAACAGATACAAAAATTTAAAAACTCATAATAGAAATGTATATCAAAACTTATGTTCCTAATTCGATATTAACATAACAGAAAATCTTCTATCCCATGGTAGCAATAAGGAAGGAGTTTACAACCTTACCATACATCACACATACACACACACACACACACACACACACACACACACACACACACACTTTATTTTAAGACAGGTGAATTACGCCTCATCTCTATTTCACAGCAAAGGACTGCAATGTGTTTTGTGTTGAAAGCTTGTTCTTCCTAGGGATAAATACTGGAGAGGGAAGCCAAGGAATATTTTTTAAGAAACCTGAAGTAGAGAAACCAGCTAAGTCTTAGCTGACAATGTGAGTTAGCATGACAAATTGGAATAAGAAAAAGGCATGACCGCAAATAGAAATTGCCCAGGCAGATAGTTCACCCTTCCTAATGAAACACACTGAGGAAGCAGCAGTGAAATGGAATACATTCATTCTTGCACATTGGGAGACACCTGGACTTAGGGAAATTGCTGAAGTTAAAAAGAAAATTGAACCCCAACTATGTGCAACAGCAGCCAAATAACCCGCTTTCACATACCAACAAGCTAACTTGGTGCCCATGGGAGGAGAGGTTATACACAGGTCTAATCCCATTTTAAATCAGTCTAATGAAAGTGCTATTACAGTACGAGGTTGACTCCACTTTAGGAAGAATCTTAATGGCTGGCTTGTCAACTTTATTGACAGGCAAACGAAAAGGCTTGTATCCTTTGAGGAAAAATCCAACAAGACAAATAAGCTGAGATTTGGTTACTGCTTTTACGTTAAAACACTCAGAATGCGGACAGTGAATTCAGATATAGTGGAAGATTTTCCCCATATTTTCAGAGATATGAAAATTTCATCGCGGAGAGCTTTTGTCACCTTGTTTACATTTATTAGAAGATATTTTATCCTTTGATGCTGTTTTAAATGTGTTCCTGTAAAATATTTCTCAGTGTTTGTTGTTGTTTCATAGAAAGGCTATTGATTTTGTAAGCCCATCTTGTACTATGTCACTTTCCCGAAATTTTTGATGGTTTGTAGTTCTGTGGCAAATAATTTTGCATCTCTTATATACAGTATCATATCATCTGCAAATAAGAAAAATAATTGACTTTTTATTTTCTATTTTAATTTTGTTAATTTCCTCCTATTGCTTTATTGCTCCAGTCTTGCTTCCAGCATTATTGGGCAGCCCTATTCAGTCCTGATTTTAATTAGGTTACTTTGAGATTTTTCAGAATTTAGGATGATGTTGGCTAATGGTTTGCTATATGCAATCCTTATTATGCTGAAATATCCCCTTTAGTTTTGTTCTTTCTTGGACCTTTAACATGATATCATGTTTTCCTGGATTTCCTGGATAATCAAATTTTTAAATTTTGTTTTTTAAAACCATTTATACTGGTTATTATATTGTGACTCACATATGTGGAATCAATACTGCATTTATGGAATAATTCCAACATAGTTGTGGTGGGTAATGTTCTTGTTATGTGAATATATTCATTTTGCTTGTATTTTACTGAAGACTTCATCAATATTCATCAGATGTAAAGTTCTGTACTTTCTGGGGTTTTTTGCTTGTTTGTTTATCCTTTGGGGTAGGTCTGTTTTCCTGGTTTTGATATTAGAGTAATACTAGCTTCATGGAACAAGCTTTGGGATAGTTCTGTTTCTTTTTCTTCTTCTTCCTTCTTTCCTTCCTTCCTTCCTTCTTTTTATTTTCTTTGTTTCTCAAGAGTTTAAGAAAGTTTAATCATTATTTGTTTAAAGTCTGGAAGAAGTTTATATTCCAAGGTTGACATGATTGGCTCAGAGAATATGCTAAAAGAGAGGCAGAAAGAATGTAAGAGCCAGACTCCCAGGAAGTCTCTGACATAATCTCATCCCATATTTCCTAGTCCTGCATAAGTGGACATGTTAATGTGGAAGAGTTAAAATTTCATCATGAACTCACACCCTTAACAAGAGGCTACAGTGAACTCATGACTACTGAAGAGTAAAAACTAGTGTCTCCCAGAGATGAGTTCCCTTATGGGTTGTTCAACAGAGAATAGTTAGCTTTGAAAGCATATACACATCACCAACAAAAAATTCATCAGTCTGCACATGTGTGTGTTTGTGTATAAATACATATGCATACATAAATTTTATAAAAATAATAAACAAAGGAAGAAGGTCATCCACTTGAGAGTGAGGTTACATGAGGGAGGGCATAGAATTAGGAAAGGGACCTGAGAAAGGTGTGCAATACTATCTCAGTATAAATTATATTTAAAAATTATAGCAACTGACAATATATCATAGGAAAATGCAACAAAAATATACTCAAAGAAAACAAAAGACACAAATAAATATTGTAAATATTATAGACTATGAGATCAGTGAATATGATGATTGGTCAAAGGAAATGATATAAGGTGGACTCAAGTCTAAAAACACTTTAGAATGCACCAAACAGCAGATACTTTACACTTATAAATGGAATTATCACCAGGAAACAGAAATTTCCCCCAGAAATATATAGGAAAATTAACAGAAAAAAGTTCATATCTGGACATAGGGTATTGCCTATTAACAGACATCAGTGAAGCTTATGAAGAAAAGTTCTACATCAAACAAAGGAAAGTTCCAGATCTTTTTATCATGAGAATGAAGAATAAAGGTAATTTAATGTCAAGTGGCAAGAAGGACACAGTACCCCTGGGACTATGGACACTTCTAAATTGTGTACGTGTGTTTGTTTCCACATCTACAGAAAAAATATAGAGAATGATAAATATAGCTCAAGCAACAGACAAATCAGAATATGAATTGATTTAAAATAGCATTAATTTGCAGGGAATATCACTGTGAAATTGATCGTAGCTTGTCAGTAGCTTTCCTTAAGAAATAATCTGTAATAATCTATGTCTCCTGTCTCTAAAGTCTTCTTTGCTTTTACAATCAGGCATCATTTGTTTGCAGCCAGTTGTTGTTAATAAACTCACATATGCCTGTTGACATGGGTGGCTCATGAGAACTGAGAATGTTGGTTTCTTCTGGTCTCACTTGAACGTGGTTCTCATCAGCCTCATCAGTTTCTATTGCCTAAGCATCAGGGTTTGGCCAGAAAAGGTAGTGAGATAGATGGGAATCTACCCATCTGTGATACAGAGCCGACGTAAGAAAGACTGGATGATTCTAATTACATAGCATGTACCTAGCATGTACAAGGTCTCAGGCTTGATATCTATCATTTCCAGCAAAAGCACGCGCATGCGCGCGTGCACGCGCACACACACACACATGCAGGTACACACGCATGCATGCACACATGCAAACACATATACACAAACACGCAGGTGCACACACATGCATGCATGCACACACATACACACATATGCACACACACAAACATGAGCAAACATACAAGCATACATACAAGCAGTTGATGAATGTCCTATCAAATAACTTTGATTCTTTTTGCCTTGAAATGTAAGGGAGTCGATTTTCCACGATTGTGACAAATGCAACAGAGAAAAATATGTTGGAGAAGGAAAGGTTTACTGCGGCCCATGGTTTTGGAAGTTTCAATCCAAACTTAGTTGCCCATTTTTTTCCTGCTGGCCTAAAGTGAGACTCAGAAGACAGCAGCAAAATCATGCTGTGTATTGATATTGCTCACTTAAAAAATGTTAGCAAGAAGTAGACATCAGATTCAAGGGACAAGATAGTTTTCCAGGGAATTCTAACATTGTCTATTCCCTACAGGACATTACTACCTACATTTTGACAACTCCTCATAACGCTTCTATATTATGAAATCATCATATTATAAATAATTTATTAGGTCAGAGGACTAAAATTCTGGAAAACTCATCTCTGGACAACCAAGCCACTCCATGGACCTGGGGTGGATGTGTCTTATCAAATCATAACTATAGAATGCTTTAGGCATATCATGCATCAGTTACACATTCCAGATTAACAGATGTTCTGGAAGCATCTCTGATTGGAGTGCTATGTTACCTACTATTTCTACTCATTTACATATATAATAATTTTCTCCATAGCTCTGAATTGGTTTTCATATAGGCATATGTGTTCTTTGCATTCTACCTGGACTTCATATTTTCTGCTTTAGTGCACATGACTTCAACATTTGCCAGAGTGACACAGCACATACTTAAAGGCTTTCTTCTGCTGAAAGTGATCTGAACTTTAAAAGTTAAAGTGTTCTTATGCCATCCATCAGGATACAGTCACCTTGACATTTGCATAAAGTAATTTTGTCTTGGGCCTTAAGAACATCTTAAAGCAGTGTGCAGTGAAACGCACCATGCTAAGGTCTGAGACTTTGTTATGTACTGTTTGGTTGTTGTTTTGTTTTGGTCAGAAAGTCAAAATCAGAAGCATCACTGTGTAACACACAAATTAAAGTTTGGCATCATATTATCTAATATATATTATATTATACTATATATATATATAAATAATATAAATAATATATATTATATAATATATAGTATATAGTATATTATATAATACATATTATATAATATATATTACTTATATATTATTTATATATAATATAATATACTATATTATATATTATTTTTATATAATATATCTAATTATATATATATAATTTTATATATATATATAGTCATAACTATAACATCTATAGTCTTCCCAAAGAGTTATATTTTTAATACTGAACACATTTTATGGTCTGAAAGCATATGAGAATTAAATACTAAATAGTGACAATGAAAATAGGTTGTCAATTTAAAATATGTGATTATTGATAGATATAATATAGGGGAGAAAACTCAGGTGCAAGTGTATCTTTTCTTCACCAGAGGTAATTGTACTCTTGGAGACTTATTGCCTCTGTCTGGTAACCTAAGCCTAGTCCTTGAATTATCTAGCCTTTGTACAATCTAATCCACATATAAATGTTTTCAGTCTCTGAGACATGCTGCTGAATAAGCTTACCCACTTCCTACTTTTTTTCTGATCTCTGCTAGTTGGTTTAACTCAGCTGTTATGGCTCAAAACCTCTCTAAGAGGACTGATTGAATCTGTTTTCTCTCTCTTGATCTCTCCTGAATGGCTCTGCTTGGCCTCCAACTACCTCTGGCAAGCTTTTCTAATCTTTTCCTTCTTCTCATTCTCTTGCTTGTTTTGTCTTTACCTGTGTCTAGCTTGTTCTCTTTCAATCTATAAAACTTTCCCAGGTAAACTGCCTCCTTCTTTTTTTCTTCCTCTGTATTGCTGTTGCTCTTAACTCTACTGACTCTCCAAGAACTCTACTGAATTCCTGAACTGTACTATCTCTTCTTATACTGTCCCTTAAGAAGCTTCTCTTCTTGTGAGAATTGGGTACAATGTACCTTGTCAAATCTTTCACTTTCAAGCATAAGTGATTCCTTTGACTAACTTTACTTTCATTGTTTTGGATTAAAGGTAAGTACTAAGCACATGTCTGTATTCCAGACAAGAGAGATTAAGAGAGTATGCTAAGGACTGAGCCACACATTTACTAGAAACAGGTCCAAATATCCTATACATTCAGGTCTACATATTTAAGGGAAAATATATGAATAAGGAAATGTTAATAAAGAAATTTGTACCAAGATCTTCCAAGATCAAATGTATTTCACTCTTATAATTTAATAATACACTAAAATTACTCGCCAACCAAATTTTGCATTTTAGCAAATTTCATGTAAATTATCTCTCAAATGACATTTTACAAGAAATATAAATATGTCAATTGTTTTGATATTTCATTTTCTTCAACCTCTCTATCTGTTTGAAAGAATGAAAAGAGTTGAAATGTTTCCAAATGGCTCATGGCTTGACCACATATTGGTTCAATTAGACAGTTCCATTGTCATTAACGTTTTGAAAAAATAATCATCGCTACACTTTTTACTTAGCATTTTAAGACACTTCTGACTCTGAATAACTCTTTCTGTATATACTAGGCAAGGGGGAGTTTCAACTCTTAAGCTTCAGCTATTTTTGAATTGCCTTGTGCCAGAGAACTCCACACTAAATTGCTTTTAAGGCAGAAAATATACACTGTCTCTCCTCACGTAATTCAAAAGAGTTAGAAGTTACATTTCTCTCTCTCTCTCTCTCTCTCTCTCTCTCTCTCTCTCTCTCTCTCTCTCTCTCTCTCACACACACACACACACACACACACACACACACACACAAAGACAAGAGAACTGAAAACTAGTCTTTGCAGCACATGAAAGTGAGTATGACGTGAAAGCTATGCTGTTGCTATTTTTCTCCCTGGAGGGGAAGGATCTATGGGACAAGAATTTTGGAGAAAGCTATTTGCAGTTTTCTTCTGCAGTAAATATGTTTGTTTGGTATGAAGAACATCTGTAAGGTGCAAGATTAAATTATAGACACAGGTAAAATGTAATAGCCAGGGCAGTGCTCCATCTTGAATGCCTAGGATCCGATTTTCCAAGGTTACTCTTACCTTCCAACGTTACCCATTAAAGCCATTATCCCTATATTTGCAGGGAAAATAAGATCACCATTTCATAAATGCCATGCATTCATGCTTTACTAATGGAAAGTGGCCCTGTAGTGGTTTGGAGGACTCTCCAAATGGTATTTATTCCACTAGTGCATTTAGGGGGAAAGTTACTTTGTTTTACAAAGTCTTCATGTCTATATTGTGACTTGAAAATCCACAAACCACTCAATAATCAGAAGTGCAAATACATCAATTATTTGCAAAATATCCATACAGCTCTGTTATATTTTAATGATATAATAAGTGGTATGAAGATGTACATTTTAAAGATATTTAATGCTTGTAAATCATATTATGCAATATACATTTTAGTAATGTGTTAAATGCATTGCTTTAAAGTTGTACATTTAAATATAGGCAATTTCTTAACATTTTTGTTGTTGTTTTATTTTGCAAAATGGTCTCACTCTGTCTGACAAAGCTGTCTTTGACATTGGGATTTTCTGCCTCAGCAAGCATACTAGAGTTACTGATTATGGCTGTGCACCAACATACATTCCAAGCTCTCATGCTCCTAAATTATTTTTTCTTATGTAAAGTATCCCTAAAGATTATAATTTTTTTGTGTGTGCTTATACTCTGAGTTTCAGAGATATTTTACACACACACACACACACAGACACACACACAAGGGCTAAGGTTTTGCAACACAATGTCTTCTCACCGTGTGCTATATATCAGTATAATACCATCGGCATACTTTGGATCTGTGGATAAAGAAGATATTATTCGTAGGCATAGAGCTGTACATCTAACAGGAATGGAGGTTCTCTGGACAGAAAAAAAAGTGACATTCTAGACAAGAGAAAGAGTGTGTACAAAAGAATGGAAGTTGTGAGTTACCCTGTCCTACTCATTGCTTAAGAGTAATTTCAATTAGAAAGACCTGGGTATAAAGTTTATGAAGAAAGTACAACTCTTGAAATAACTAGGAGTTTAAAATTGTCTAGAAGTTAAAACAAGAATAATTAAATAAAGGACTTGTAATAGATTTTAAAATATTCAGTTTTTAAATTAACTTTATAAAAAATTTTTAAATATGTTAAGATTAAGCTATTCTGTTTAGAAGAAACTTTTAGCAGAAAGTGAGAGGCAAGGAAGTAACTGGAGGCTGGAGGATTAGAAGGGTGTCATCATCTGGCATGGGGGATTCATACAGTATCTCTCCAAGTGGGAGTCTTCATTTAGGTACAGTACATTTCCATCGAAACTGGACAGAATAATGCCTTAGACATTAATAACAAGGTTAATACCATCTTCTTTTGCAAGTCTTTCCAAAATAAATATCCTAGGATATACACATAAAAGACATCTCAGTTCAAACTACTAACAATTTTTTTCTGGTTTTGAATCATATGAAAATAGAATTTTGAATTTCCAATTTCCTTGGCTTAAAAGCTTGCAACCTAATGTCATCTCATATCACTGAGCAGCTGTGACAGGCCTGTGTCTATCCATAAAGTTTAAACCGTACTCTACCATGCACTCTCTTGTCACACTATGGTGTTCAACAGGTTATGTGATTTAAATGCACGTCAACTTACAATTTTTTCAACTTTCCATAACCTCACTGTAAGCCAAGGACCATATATACATCACTCCCCTTGCTACTCTTCAGGAAAAAATCGTTAAGTTGCAAATGAACATCCTTCAACTAAAATATAGAGTATTTGCTAAAACCTGCTTGATGATATTTTTCGTTGCTCTGTTTGGTAGAAGAATAAAATAGTTAGAGGAAATTCGTGTTCAAGTTAGAGCTTTTAAAATCAACAGCACTAATAGTTTACTTTCCAATATGCAGTCACCATTAGATGATAACACAATGAGAGATGTGTTGAAACCTACTAGATTAATATACAAGGGGTACAATAGAACTGGTATATGACTCTCACTTTAGTATGACCAACTCATATTAATACAGATCATGCAAAATGCATGCAGTCACACTGACACACATGCAGATATACATGTGCACACATGCAAACACACACACATAATACACACACACACACACACACACATACACATATACACATGCACATACACAAAGACAGAAGAGGATAATGGGGAGATTTTGATCAAAGAAATACACCGAAAGAGAAAGGGAGACTATGGGATTGTGAGAGAATAAATATTTTTTGTTGTTGTTGTTGTTATCCGCTTTCCTGATTTCTTCTGTGAAAAGCCCTATCCCATCTACCCTCCCTCTGCTTCTGTGAGGGTGCTACCACACCCACCCACCCACTCCCTTCTCCCGGCCCTGACATTCCCCTACACTGGGGCATTGAGCCTTCCCAGGACCAATGGCCCCTCTTCCCACTGATGTTTGATCAGGATATCCTCTGCTACATATGAGACTAGAACCATGGGTCCCTCCATGTACACTCTTTCCTTGATGGTTTAGTCCCTGGGAGCTCTGGAGAGTCTGGTTGATTGATATTGTTGCTCTTCCTATGGGTTGCAAACATTTTTATAAGGAGAAAAATCAGCACTAGTCATTGAGAATTTTTAAAAGACTGAATGGGCTTGTCTTTTCTGGACTATATAAAATGGCACTACTGTGGTTAACAGTAAAGAAATAAAGAGTAGAAACTTAGTAAACTGAATAGCATTTCTGTGTATTGTTGGGGAAAGGAGCTCCCTGCTCTTAGGTCATTTATTTGTCTGATAAACATATCTTTTCAATACTTCCCTTGAGAAAACCCTCTTTCATCACAATGCCTTGAAGGAATATTTTTTCCTAGTGGTAATGCTGTTTTGATTTAAGATAAGTGAACTGACATGAATTTATCATTTGTTGTACTTTTTAAAAATTGGTGGCATAAAAATTGTGCTTTGTAGTTCATAATGTATTAAAATGACTGATCTGCATTTTCTGTAAATACAGATGACAATAACAATCAATATTTCTAATTGCTCTAGCTAGAACTTCAATTACTATAGTGAATAGATAGGGAGAGAGAGGGCAGCCTTGCCTAGTGATTTTAGTGGGATTGTTTCAAGTTTCTCTCCATTTAGTTTGATGTTGGCTACTGGTTTGCTGTATATTGCTTTTACTATGTTTAGGTATGGGCCTTGAACTCCTGATCTTTCCAAGACTTTTATCATGAAGGGATGCTGAATTTTGTCAAATGCTTTTCCAACATCTAATGAAATGACCATGTGGTTTTTTTCTTTGAGTTTATTTATGTAGTGGATTACATTGATGGATTTCCGGGTATTGAACTATTCCTGCATCCCTGGGATGAAGCCTACTTGATCATGATGAATGATCGTTTTGATGTGTTCTTGGATTC
>CM052705.1:98390886-98405840 GCA_028551405.1 Uromys caudimaculatus | reverse complement strand
GATGGAACTTGAAAATATCATCCTAAGCGTGGTAACTCAGTCACAAAAGAATGAACATGGTAAGTACTCACTGATAAGTGGATATTAGCTGAAATCTTTGGAATACCCAAGTTTCACTTTACAGTAACTGCTGGACTTACAGTGAGGTCCCAGATGGAGGAGTTGGAGAAGGGACTGAAAAAGCTGAGGGAGTCTGCAGCCCCATGGAGGGAGCAACAGTGTCAACTGACCTGACCCCACCCCACCCGGGTCCTCATGGAGGCTGGACCACCAACCAAAGAATACACATGGAGGGACCCATGGTTCAGACCACATATGTGGCAGAGGAGGGCCTTGTTGGCCATCAGTGGGAGGAGAGGCCCCAGTAAAGGGGAATGTCAAGGTGGGAATATGGGCGTGGGCAGGCAGGTGGGTGGGAGGTGGAATTCCCTCATAGAGGTGGGGGAGGTGGAGGGGATAGGTGGTTTCCAAAGAGGAGACCTAGAAAGGGGGAAGCATTGGAAATGTAAATAAAGTATCAAAAAAAAAAAAAAATCAGTATTTCAGCATATTTGGTATAACAGTTATCTGGCAATATTGCTAATGTTGCCTAATGATTTATATTAACTTACAAAAAGACAGTAGGAAATATGTAATGTTAAGTTTCTACTATGATAATAAATGCATGTGAATTATGGGGAAATGACAGGAAATTTGGTTTTAGTGATATTTGGATTAGTAAGATGACCATTTTCAAACACATTGAACACAGTATAGTTGAGCTAGTGCCCACTTAGAGCTCTCACCACTACTGAATAGTGTTCATGGTACTGAAAGATGCTATGCACCAGGAACAGCTAGGTACAACCCTCCTGTTCTAAAGGGTTACCTACCTTCAAGATGTGTTAGTGTGGTAGTGGCACAAAGCTTGTGTGGGTAATGAACAAACATTTAACTGGCCATAAGGGCTAGTTCATAAGGTAGAATTCACACTTCATAGTTCTGTGATCACCCAGAACATGTGAACAGTTGGACCATGGAACTAGGGGAACCCAAATATTACTGTTTTGTTACCGAAGCATACCAAAAATGATTTCTAATTATAGTCTGTTATATTCACATTTTGGTGCCGTACTCAGCCATCATCAGAGAAAATTCATCCTTCTCTAGATGGGCACAAATACAGAGCCACTCAGTCAGACAGTATGCAGAGGATGAGAACATTGAACACTCATCCTTAAATGGGATGTCTCCAACAATTCTTTCCCTCAGGGCTCAGGGAACTCTATGAAAAATGATATATAAAGATTATAAGATCAGGTCAGGAAGTAAGACTCCATGGAAACAAGACTTCTAGACACAACAGAGTTGGTTCACCTAATATTTCACAAAGACTGTGACAGCATTCACAGACTATATATCTGTCTATCTGAAGTAATTCCACCATTGAAAGGAACAGTGATTACACGCTCTTATGCCCTCTGAGAAGCTATCTCCAATAGATAATCATTTACAAATAAAAGCTTACGTTTCTCCAACAGAGTTTCACTGGGTATTCAAAACACTATTAAGGGTAAATTCCATGCCCAGTAGTATAGAGCCAACACAAAATGACTTCCATGGAATCTTTGGAGGTTCATTGTTTAGTGTGGGATTTATTTATTTATTTATTTACTTATGTTGTTTGAAATCCCAGCAACTCACAAATCTTCCCAACCTCCTTTACCCATCTACATCAATATATTTTCTTACTCTCATTAGTAAAAACAGTACTAAAAATAATAATAAGATAAAATAAAAACCAACAACCCTGAATAGAAATAATTATATATATATATATATATATATATATATATATATCCATACATACAAATTTTTGTTTATTTATTTCTTACATCTCAGTCGCTGACCCCTCCAGGTCCCCAACCCATTGAGGCCCCTCCCCTATCCCCCCTTCTCCTCTTAGCCTCTGGGAGGGTGGGTTCTCCCACTTTGGGGCAGCAAGCCTCTGAAGGGTTAGGTTCACCCTCTCCCACTGAGGCTAGACAAGGCAGCCATTGAGACTGAGCTGCACATCTGCTACATATGTGCCAGGGTCCTCGGTCCAGTCCATATGTGCTCTTTTGTTGGTGGCCTAGTCTCTGAGAGCTCCCCAAGGGCCTAGGTTAGTTGACTCTGTTAGACTTCCTGTGGAGTTCCTATCATCTTCAGTGAATGTAATCCTTCCCACGGCAGCTGCATATTTCCTTTCATTCTCCTGATCCTCTGGCCTCTCTCCTGCTTCTACCCATACCTGCTCCTCCGCATTCCCTCCATTTCCCCCCACCATTCCATCTCTCACCCAGTTCCCTCTTTCCCTCTGCCTCCTATGTTTATTTTATTCTCTCTTTTATGTGAGATTCAAGCATACTTGCTTGTGCCTTTCTTCATGTTTAGCATCTTTGGGTTTATGGGAAAAATCATGGATATCCTGTACTTTATGGCTAATATCCACTTATCAGTGAGTGCATACCATGCAAATACATTTGTTTCTCACTCAGGATAATATTTTCTAGTTCCACCAATTTGCCTGCAAAATCCATGATGCCCTTGTTTTTAATCAGAAAACAGGATATTAAAATATTATTTTAATAATACAAAAGCAAACATTTTAAAACAAAATATCTTGTTAAAGTATATCCATAGCAGAAGAAAAATAATTTCATCACTATTTATTGACCTTGTTTTCATTTGTATATTTGTTTATTTTATCTTATGAATAAAATCTAAAGTCTAGCCTTTGCTAAATTAATCATCTTATTTGTGAGAAAGAGAAATAGCAACAAGGCATGTCTATGCATGATAATGTAAATAACTACTTTTGTAGGCATTAAGTTATATTAGTTCTTGATGAAAGTTAACCAATATTAAAGTAGATAGATGACTGAAAAACTACTACATGGTTTCTTATTTGCTAAAAATAAATTCAGCCCTAGAGATGTTAACTGACCAAGAGAGACCCAGAAATTTAATTAATTACTTCTTATAGAATATATAATGGAAACACATTTGTTTACTGATAACCAGATATTAGCTAGTTTTCCACATATAGGAAACATTGACAGTACACCACCATAGTTACAAAGAATGTTATTATATATGATATGTATCATATATATGCATGATAATTATAGATATTATATATTAGGTGTCATATTGCTAAGTATTTACTGTTCTGAAATAAACATGTTAGTTGTGAAAGTGCAGGGCTTTGGGCTATTGTCCTTTGCTATTATCAACATGAGAATTTTCCATTTTTAATCTAAATATGCAAACTAAAAATGCATTCTGAGGCATGGAAGAAGTGAGTAAATAAGTATAAAATTTTAAAGTGCTTTTGGAGCCAAGATTATAATCTGGATAAAGAAACACTAAATTTAGAGCACTGAAAACCTAAAGCAAGAAATTGAAATTATTGATGGTAATTAAGCAAGTATCTTAGAAATTTAAATCATGACAACATGCAAAATAGGAAAATTTCATATATATGTGCTTTTTAATATGCAGTTTAGAGGCTGAGGTCACAGGTTAGTCACATAGTGCTTTTTAAATATGCATAAGGTCCTAATCAGTCCCCAGATATCCATTATCACACACAAAAGTCACAACATTCAAAGCCACATAAATTATAAACACTTAGAAACAACACAAGACCTGTCATGATAGTGAATTTGGTAAAGCACAGATTCTACAGGGATGGAAGACTTAGTTTCATTCCTAAAACCCACACTAAAATGATGAATGTGCTGGTACATACTTTTTTGTTTTTAATTTATTGAAGAAAGCACATGATTGGATGGTTATTTCTGATTGGATGGTTATTTACAATTTCAGAAGGTAAGTCTGTGACCATCATTTCTGAGAATATGGCACCAGGTAGGTAGGCAAGGCACTGGAGCAGTAGCTGAGAGCTTCCATATTATCTACAAGTTGGAGGCAGAGAGGAAGACTGGGTCTGAAATGTGCTTTAGAAATTCTACTTCAAAGCCCACCCAATGTGACATACCTTCTCCAAAATAAGTACATCTCCTAGTCCTTTCTAAACAGTTCTAAAAGTTAGAACTATAAATTCATTCTTACTAAATATCACAATTGGTATTACATACTTTTAAACCCAGTTCTGAGGAAATGAGAACTCCAGAGATATCTGGTCACTTATTAGCCAAAGACCAGAAAATTTTTAAAATCCAGATGGATAGATCCTAAAGAATGTCAGTTGATGTTGTCTTCTGGCTTTGGTAAACATGAACATAAATGTGCATGTATAGCCACAAACAGATAAACATGCATATACACACAAAGTAAATAATACGTAGAAAAATATAGACATGTTTGTGTACAGCCACACAATAAACATGGTGTGTTTTCCAATTTCATGAAATTATATCTATTGACATATTGATTAGTTAAATTTTACCTTCTAAACAATGATTTCAAAAATAACCAAATACTGTTAACACCACATGTATTTAATTATCAAGTATGTTAGTTATAAAATAGGCAGACTATTAAAGTGAATTGGATTGAGCATGCTGAGGGAGGCAGACACTGTCCTCTAATAATAGGCATTTCCTTTCTGTTAAACTGCTTTATTGATGTTGTATTTATAAGAGGCATTTTGTTGAATAATAAAATAAAGAAGGAAGTCGTGTCTTGTTTTTTGTTTTTTGTTTTTGTTTTTGTTTTTTTCTTTTCGAGACAGGGTTTCTCTGTGTAGCTCTGGCTGTCCTGGAACTCACTCTGTAGACCAGGCTGGCCTCGAACTCAGAAATCCACCTGCCTCTGCCTCCCGAGTGCTGGGATTAAAGGCGTGTGCCACCACTAACCGGCTGGAAGTAGTGTCTTTATGTGAAAATTTTCATGAGGAAAAACATCACTGATGCAAGTTAGAACAAAGAAGAGAAGTGTTTGAAGTTGGTTGACTACACACACACACAAACACTCACACACATGCGTATATTATGAAACAAATAGCAAAGCAGCACACATTTTAAATTTTATGTTTCTAAAATCATGCCATGTAATTTTTGTAGATGATTTAATTACCAGCATTGAGCTGCTAATGTTTATAGCAACTAATTGGACTAAGTACAGAAGAAATATATATATATATATATATATATATATATATATATATATATATATATATATATATTCATGCCCATATTTAGAGAGTAATAATATAAGTGCTAAAACTATAAATTAATTTAGGACCAATAAAGCTTTGATAAAACTTCTACAATATGACTGTATATAACTATCAAAGTCATTTTCATTTCTTTCAATTTTAGTTTGCACATTGAGGATTAAATGTCCTTACCTTTGTCTTACTTTCCTGCTAATATTGAATCTCTATCTCATGGAAGTATTTCATTTTACATGAAGGTGTGTGTGTGTGTGTGTGTGTGTGTGTGTGTGTATACATATAAATAAATGGAAAAATGATATCAGTATCGTGGTGAGTACTCAAGAATCAATAGATTTAGTTGAGAATAATAGAGAACAATACCCTTATCTTTAAATTATTGTAACAAATATGATACCAATGAAAAGCTGCACCTGGTTTTGTATTTTCTTTAAAGATCAAAACAAAATGAGTACAGGAAGACTCCTGGCCAGCTGAATGGAGGCAACGGAAAAATCTAACTTCTACAAAATGTCAAGTGTGACTGAAATTGCAACAATCCAGGAGAAATATCAACATAATCTGTCCAGAAAAGGTCTGCGTTTCAATACCTAGACCCTTATATCTATTTGGTTTTCTTCTAAAGCCGTTAAGATGTATTATCTGCACCAATGGTACCAGTGACTGAATGAGCCAGTCTCTGTATCTGAGATTAACGTCAGGTACATGATTTTGCGGCATCATCAAACAGCTATCGGACATCCCCTGAGTTTGCTCTTTTCATTTGTGAAGATGTTGTACGTAGTTCTCTCATTATGGTAGGTTTACTATCACCCTCCCTGTTCCCTTTCATTACTGTGTCACTCGCTCAGAGCTGCAACTCAGTGTCATTACAAGAGGGCACAGCAACACATATTACTTCCATGAGAAGATTAAACTTCTGAGTCTTCTATTGGTAATATAGTTTATATAATTATTAATTTATATTGTCATAAATGAGGAGGAGATTATAATAGCCTTATTCTTTGTCAAAAGAAAATAAGTACCTCAATACTGTTGAAACTTTAATACCTTGTGTGGACATAACTCTGCTCAAAGAGTCGTGTACATAGGCATAGTAGTACATGCTTGTTAATGACTGGATTGGAGGATGGATCGAGACAAGAGGATTAATAATTAGAGAATAGCATGGCCCTACATAGTGAATTCTAGCTATCCTGAGTATCATAATAAAGACTTTGTGAAAGTAATTAAAACAAAACATAAAATCTATAATATCAACACACCATAGGAGAGAATATATAATAATATATTTTTTAATTTTTGTTTCATTTGATGTGTGATATCATTTTTATCATATGCTGTGCTCACTTCCAGAGTATTTGATTTCAGACACAGTACAAAATCGTAGGGATGAAAACTGAACAAATGAGTTAAAATGGGTCACATTCTCATTTTATCCATACTCTTATAAAAAAAACCAAAGCCACAAAACACACTGTTTAATTGGAAAATGTTCCACATGTACCAAATCAAATAGTGGGAGAAAGCTCTTAGGGAAATTATCAGATGCACACACAAAATGCAGCCTTTAATTATGGAATCCAAATATTTCAGCATCTTAGTCAATGTTCCCAGACAATGATGAGCAAGTTTAATCCCTCCATGTCACCAGTTGTACATGATGCCAACAAATGAGCTTGTCCTTACACTCATTTATACATATCCAGATGTTTTGAGTTATTCAGGAACATCACTGATCATTTTTTTAACAAAATAATATGTACATGTTGGCAATTTTGACCTTCCCAGTCAACACAAAGTCTGTGCTTCATCCCTTAATGTGGTTCAGATGTTGCCAAGTGTTAACGTGCTCACTGAATTACACTCACATGGTTAATGAAAATATTATGATCCTATAAATACAGAAACTCAAACTAGCACCTCCAGCTACTCTTCTTTGGAGATAGGTTTCTAACCTTCTTGAATGTGGTAGCCATCTGGTCCAGTATTAGCCACACAAGGCTTAGCATGCAACACTTGGTTTAATGGCCCCCAGCCTAAACACATTTCTTGATTTGGATCTCTGCATGTAGCATAAAAAGTCCCTTTGTTGTATCCTGGTTTTTCTTGGCTTTCAGTAGCACAGCGTGAGACAGAGAACACTTGGCACTATGTATCTAAACTGTCATTTGGAAATTTCAGATTTGGAGTCTCTTTCCAGCATTTTTAGACCTCTTAATTCAAACCACACTTTTGCCTGAGTATGGCTGCCCCATCCTCCTGCAGAGAGTAAAATGTTACTCCCAAATGTCATCTGACTTATCATATCATTAAATGCATTTGTGGCTCAGATTGGGGATTTTAATGACAGAAATATGAATATCTTCTTAGTTCCAAATATCCTAGTGTAGACTATATCTGCTAATCACTTCCTTTGTTTAAAATGTTGTCACAACAGTTACTTATTTAGACCTGTTGACCTCTTAGATGGAAGTGAGATGCTCATAGCACTCATGGTCCATCAAAATATCCTATGCCACTCATCCTGTCTTAAGTTCTACATGAATAGGCATGGTTGACTAGGGTGTAACTCTTCAGTTTTGTGACTATCTGGGCCAGGGAGTGGTCTTATTGGATTTTTTTAGTGGTGCAGATTTTTGTGAAGTCTCCACAAGCTGTGAGTAGGATGCTTCAGTATAGATGGCCTTAAGTACACAAAGAAATGCTTGGCTGTGTAGTTGCAGTTGATTTATCAGCAATCCTGTAAGGAATCATAAATAATTTCTATAATTCACAAAGATGGACCTAGATGGGATCTTTCTTTTGGTCTGGTGATGCCCTCTCTTTCTGTGTTGATACTTATTCCTTTTAGGTCTCCCCAGGAAAAGTCACACGACAAATGTAAAATTAGAAGATGTATAGATATACACCAAAGTGGCTTTAATAAGTACTGTAAAATGATTCCCAAAATAATTCGTGCTGATGAACTTGATTGCTCTTCCATATTTTAGTTGTCCACTGTCAGTGTACACTGGGACAGACATTCTAATTTTTGAAAACTTATCAGAAGATCAGACTGGATTTTACAAACCTTTTGCCTGTGTACCTGCACATCCTCCTGCACACTAGCAACTACATATGCCCTATATACACAATGTGTGTGTGTGTGTGTGTGTGTGTGTGTGTGTGTGTGTGTTTATATGGGATGCAGGTCTGAGTATGTGCATATGCAGGTCCTGTAGAATACAAGAAAGAAAGAAAGAAAGAAAGAAAGAAAGAAAGAAAGAAAGAAACAAAGAAACAAAGAAACAAAGAAACAAAGAAACAAAGAAACAAAGAAACAAAGAAACAAAGAAAGAAACAGAAAGAAACAAAGAAACAAAAAAGAAAGAAAGAAAATAGAGATAGATAGATAGATAGATAGATAGATAGATAGATACATACATACATACATACATACATACATACATACATACATACATACATAGATGGACAGATAGATGTCAGGATCCTTGATTCTAAAGTTACTGGTTGTTGCAGAATATTTGATCACACTGTGAACCCTAATATTGTCTTATTAACTTGAAGACCTATTTCCGGTTTTGATATGGCTGAGCCCTATCTCACTCCTTTAATTCAACAGCTTTTTGTTTACTGTAAACTGGATTAAATAAGTCAACCATAGGTCAAGAAGTGGAACATGCGACCAGTTGTCAGGGAATGACCATAGGATAAAACCATACAGAGGAAGACAAAGTCAGGATACATAGCTACTTAGAAGGGAGGGCGATTCAGTTTGAAGGGATTTTGAGACAATAGGGAGAAGTAGGGCTTGCTTTACTTTTGGAGACATTGGATGAGAAGAAAGGTCAGCTGAGTGCTTTATTTGCCTCTCTGAGCTAGCAGGCTTTCAACCCAGCATCTGGCTCCCAGTTCTTTCTTGTTATAATCAAATATTTGAGATTTTGTTATAAACAACAAGCAGTTGTGAGATACTCACTCTGGATACTGGGAACTCAACTCAGATCCTAAGAGCAGTAGATTGTGGTAACAGATAGGCCACTTCTCTATCAAAATCACTGTTTTAGGCTCATTTTGTTTGAATTCAACATCATGCAATGATTAGCCTTTCCAGATTGTCTTCTTTCACATGGCATGCATTTAAGTGACCTCCTTGTCTTCTTCTGGCTTTATAACTCACATCTCAATGTCTTAAATCTTACTGTGAATCTGCCTGTTTGTATTGTTTCATGCATTTACTGAGGATAACCTTGGTTTCTTCTGAACTTTGTTAGTTATGGATAAGTCTCTGATGAGTACAGCTTTCCATGGATTTTTTTTTTTTGATACTTTATCAACAAGAAGAGACCCCCTTTCTAGGTCTCTCCCACCCACCCGCCTGCCCACTCCCATATTCCCACCTTGACATTCCCCTTTACTGGGGCCTCTCCTCCCCCTGATGGCCAACAAGGCCCTCCTCTGCCACATATGTGGTCCGAACCATGGATCCCTCCATGTGTATTCTTTGGTTGGTGGTCCAGCTTCCAGGAAGACTGGGGGGGGGAGGGTGTCAGGCCAGTTGACACTGTTGCTCCCTCCATAAGGCTGCAGACTCCCTCAGCTTCTTCAGTCCCTTCTCCAACTCCTCCATCTGGGACCTCACTCTCAATCCAGCTGTTACTGTAAAGTGAAACTTGGGTATTCCAAACATTTCTGCTTATTTCACAATAGTACTTTGAGTTTTAAAAGAAATTGATGAACTGTGCTCAATAGCCTGAGACCCCTATGATTGAATTAGGGGAAGGATGGAAGCAGAAGAGGAGGACAACCCTATAAGAAGACCAGAGTTCTCAACTAACCTGAACCCCTGGGAGCTCCCAGATACTGTACTACCAACAAGACAGCATACACAAGCTGGTCTAAGTCCCCTGACACATATGTTGCAAAAGACTATTGAATCATTGAGAGACTTGATGCCCCAGGGAGGGGGGAAGCCTGGTGGTTGGGGAACATTCTTTCAGAGACCTGGGGTTGGGGGGAGGGGAAATGGGATGAGGAACTGTGGGAGAGGGGACCTGGAAGAGGTACAATGGCTGATTTGTAAATAAAAATGAAAAATACGCCACAGGCAGTGGGCAAGGTTGTTCCTAGTACTCAACAACACTTTGAGTGCCATTCTTTTAATTTCTTTTGTGTTCATTTTGTCAAAATAGTCTGTACTCAAATAGTATATTATGGTTCATGCTATAATATACTGATCCTCATCTTCTTTATTTACTATATATATATGTGTGTCTCTGTGTGTGTGTGTGTGTGTGTGTGTCTGTGTGTGTGTCTGTATGTGTCTGTCTGTCTCTCTCTCTCCCTCTGTCTTTGTGTGTCTGTGTGTCTGTGTATGTCTGTCTGTCTCTGTCTCTGTCTCTGTCTCTGTCTCTGTCTCTCTCTCTCTCTCTCTCTCTCTCTCTGTGTATGTGTTTGTTCCTTGATAAGACATAACTTCAAGCCTTTGATCACTTTTGAGCAAGTTATCGGGTTAGTGTTTGTTTTAAATATTCTTGTATGTGTTAGGTAGCGTACAATTCTTTATGAAATCTGTTTTTGTAAGTATTTCCTTCCACATCAGGGCTTTTGATCACATTAAATTTTATTTACATCTTATTTTCATGCTCTTGACTACATTCACAATATAGAAGCTTGCATTTTAATGAAATCTAGCTTGTCAATTATACTAACCATGAGAGAGAAATTGATGCTATTTCTAAAATGTCATCACAGTAAGGAGATATACACTTCATCAGCAAGGATCTTATACATTTACATTTTAGTATATTCTTCTATTCCTGTTTAGACTGCTATAAAGTGTATGGCACAGTTCATGGATTCATTTCATGTAGTCTTTCTTCTTTTATCTTTTCATGGAGATTTTAATTCTTTAATTGAGAGACCTTTATGTTGTGTTGTATCCTTTTGCCTATATGTCCAGGACATATAAAGTTATATTTCTGGATCTCCTTTACTGTTTCCCGACTGTAGTTATATAGTGTATCTTGTACACAGGTGGTGTTTCAGGGTTGAGAGACTGTGTACATTTGTCTCATTCTTGACATTTCTGCTTTCTTTCTTTCTTTCTTTCTTTCTTTCTTTCTTTCTTTCTCTCTTTCTTTCTATCATTTTTTTTTATTTTGGTATTGGACTAGTTAATTACTTCATTCTTCTTGCATGTACTCTTTGAAGTTATTGAACATTTATTAGTTAATTGTGAACTTTACCCAGAGTTTTATGTACTTCAGGATATTTTAATTCAGTAGTTGAGGTTTTATGATAACTTGAAGAATCTGTACTGCCATGTGTTTTTATGGTCCTTATGTTTCTGTTCTTAAATTGTGCATATCTATTAGTTTACATATTTATGCAAATTTTATTTGGCTATCATTTTTGGCATTTGCTACTCTTGACTGTTCCTCTCTTGAATCTTTCAGAAAGGAGATAACAAACTGTAGTAGAAGAAAAACATTAAATCATACAAGATATAAAATATACTACTAATTTGAAAAAAAGGAAAAATACTAAAAAATTTACAATGTGCTGCAAAATTAAAATGTATTACTTGGAAAATTATAAATATAAATGGATAAAGTTAAAGAAAGTATGTATGAAATGAATAAAATACAGGCAAATAAAGGAAATAAGTGAATGGAAAAATAGAAAAATATTTATGGATGGAATAAAAATGTAAGAGAAAAATTAGAATGAATATACAAAGGATAAATTAAATAAAATATTTTCTAATAAGTAAACAATTTTTGATCAAATATGGTTAATGCACTGAAGTGAATAAAAATGTTTTAAAGATTAAAAATATTAAAATAATAAACATTTAAAATATACAAAGCATAGAAGAAGTAAAAACAGAAGAAAGACAAGAAATAAAAAGTTTTAAATCAGGACATTTTTCTAATAATAAACGGAAGCATAGAATCAGATACATGTATAAAGCTGAAAAAATGGAACATAAATGTTTAAAATATTTTATACTTTTTATTGTTGAATTAAGGTACTACTAAATGCATAGATAAATTAAATATGATAACAGAAGAGATTTAAAAAGAAGAAAATAAAAATGTGTCTGAATGAGTTCTTTTGTTGTCATTGAAAGTTAGAAGCTGTTCTCCTTCCCAGCCTTCTCTCACCAGGTCTCTCTAAAATTGATCCTCGTCATTCCTCTCCCCATCTCCCTGCCACCCAGTTCCCTCCCTGCGTGTACATACAATTACCACTTATTTCCCCTTCTGAGTGAGTTTCAAGTATCCTCCCTTGAGCACTTCCTGATATTTAGCTTCTTTGGGTCTGGGTATTATAGCTTGGTTATCTTGTACTTCATGGCTAATATCCACTTATAAGTGAATACATATCATGTCCATGTCCTTTTAGGTCTGGTTTAACTCACTCAGGATGACGTTTTCTAGTTTGATCCATTTGCCTGCAAATTTCATGATGTCTTTTTTTTAAATAGCTCAGCAGTATTCCACTGTGTAAATGAAATGAATTTTCTGTATCCATTCTTCAGTTGAGAGACATCTGGTTTGTTTCCAGTTTTTGGCTATTATGAATAAAGCTGTTATGAACATAGTTGAGCAAGGGTCCTTGTGCTATTGTAGAGCATCTTTTGGGTATATGTCCAGGAATAGTACAGTTGGGTCTTGATGTAAAACTATTCCCAATTTTCTGCGAAAGCACCAGATTGATTTGTGGAGTGGTTGCACAAGTTTGTGCTCCCACCAGCAATTGAGGAGTTTCTACTTTCTCTGCATCCTTGTCAGCATGGGTAGTCACTTGAGTTTACCATAGCCATGCTGATGGGTGTAAGATGGAATATCAATGTTGCTTTGATTTGCATTTTTCTGATAAGGAAGTTGAATATTTCTTTTTATGAATTAATTTTTTTATTTATTTATACCCCAAATGTTGTCCCTTCCCCCAGTCCTCCAGAGTTCTTCCCCATCCCTTCTCCCCATTGCCTGAGATGGTTCCCCTTCCTGGGTATCCACTGACCCTGGGGCATCAAGTCTCTACAGGATTAGGTGCATCCTCTCCTACTAAGGCCACATAAGGCAATCCTCTGCTACATATATGCCTCAGGCACCAGACCAACCAATTTATGCTTTTTGTTTGGTGACTTAGACTCTGGAAGCTCCCAGGGATCGAAGCTATTTGACACTACATCTTTTGGATATATGGCTAGGAATGGCATAGCTAGACCTTGAGGTAAAACTACTCCCAGTTTACTAATAAATTATCAGTTGATTTCTAAATAGGCTGTGCAAGTTTGCACTTACACCAGCAAGGATGCAGTGTTTCCTTTGCTCCACATCCATGTGCTCTCTTTTGGAATTTTTATCTTCGCCACTCTGATGGGTGTCAAATGAGACCTCAGAGTTGGAATTGTTTCCCTGATGACTAAGGACGTTGAACATCTCTGGAATTGCTTCTTGGCCATTTGAGATTCCTCTATTGAGAATTCTCTGTTTAGAGCTGTACACCAATTTTTAATTGGGTTATTTGGCTTGTTGGTGTATAACTTCTGTAAATTCTTTATAAATTTTGGATATTACCCCTCTGTCAGATGTGGGGTTGGTGAAGATCTTTTCTCAATCTGTAGGCTGCCATTTTGTCCTCCTGATGGCAGAAAGGTCTCTCATCTTCACTGAGGCTCATGGACTTAGTTTGGATGAAACTGTTTCCCTTCCTTGCTTCCGGGTACCATGTATCTAGAGCTGCGTGTGACCTGACTGTCTTCTTAGCAGTGCATCCCCTGTGTTTTTCCCACTCCTACGCTTTCTTATCACTCCCTTTGTGTATGTCTGAAGCCTTTTCTCTCTCTTTTGAATGGGAGTTTATGAACTGGGTTTCTTAGTTTTTCTATTAAGTGTGTGTGTGTGTGTGTGTGTGTGTGTAGGTGTGTGTGCGTAGGTGCGTGTGTGTGTATGTACGGACATGTGCATGTGTATAGTTAGTGTGTAGGTATATGCTTGCATCTATGTGGTTACATGTACCTGTGCAAATGTGGGGCAAACACAATAGCCTGTTAAGTGACATCTTTTGTCACTCTCCTTTTGTTGAAACAAGGTCTTACAGGAAATTGGTGAAATTATATTTTGTTTTCTCCTTTCAATTCTTTTACATATTTCTATTTGTCTTTGGTAGTAATTAGTATTATTTTGATGTGTCTAGATATAATTTTCTTCACATGTTTTTAGGTTACTTTAAATAATGATTGAAAAATTTCATTAGTATTTTTATATTTTATAATTCTTTCTTTCTCCGTTGTCTTCTTTTCCTGAAGTTTCAATAATATGTATGTTTAACTATTACAGTACATATGTCTCCTAATGAAATGATTCTGTGCATTAAAATTTCCCTATTATTTATTGTCCTATGTATTTGAAATCATCAAATATCTTGTGTGCTTTTAATGTTATTGTGAACCTCAAAAACTCTTTCTTTGTAGTTTTAAATTGCTATTATATTACATAATTATATTATAGGTTTTATTTTATTGTAGTATTGCTACCATAAAAAAAACTGGAAAAATGATGATGTGATTATATGTATCTCTATTTTCTTATCATAATTAGTTAATAAGTCCAGTATTAAACTGATTTCTGTCTTACAGATTCTTCTTTTTCTGAAGGTCTTTCATTTTTTTTTCTTCCTCCTTTTTTATTTTTGATACTTTATATACATTTCCAATGTTTCCCCTTTTCTGAGTCTCCTCTTTGTATACCCCCCATCCCCTCCCGAACCCGCC
>CM052705.1:98368177-98390386 GCA_028551405.1 Uromys caudimaculatus | reverse complement strand
GAGTCTTTCTGTTCCCGGGTTCTCAGGCCCGGGATCCCGGCAGATCCGGGCGGGTCTGGGCGAGAGGTGCTGCTCCCCTCAACCCCACTCACGGGCCTTCCAAGTTCCTGTGAGGCTTCCTCTCTACGGCGCTCCTTGGCTACCAACTCTCATTTTTTTCTCTCTTCTTTTCCTTTTACTTCCACTTTTTGACCTTATTCTTTCCTTTTTTGGCAGTATTTTCCTTAAATTTGATTCACTCTCAGAGCTAACTGTTGATACTCTAGTACTCTTAGTAGTCTATATTTCTTCATGAATAATTCAACCTGTCCTCTATGAGACAGACAGAGTATAGCTTCATGTTATTTTACTACTAGAGACTACAAGCTATCAGGGATGGAATATGGACTTAGCCAGATCATTGCTGTGAATCCTAGTGCTTAGTGTTCTGAGAATGAGACTAGAACTTTTTCTCTCTCAAATCTTGATAATCAAACCTTGTCCTTCTCAACATCTCAGGATTTTAATATTTTACTTTTTAAAAGTTTGATTTGTTGCCCTTTAATCTTTGAGCTCTGGATATTCCAATGCACATTTTTCCCCTTTTGGAATTTGCATCAGATGTTTTATCTCAGATTTTGTAACTTTCTAATCAGAATACAAGTCTTCAGTAATCTAAATGTGTCTCTATATCTCTGCCAGGCAAAGCAAACTCAGTTGGAAAGACATTCCAAGAATGTCAAAAGTCAATCACACAATCTAAGCACGTGCACACAAAAATGTTCCAGAACTTCCAAACTCTCTGTTATGTACAAAACAATCCTTAAGGCATTGAAATTAGCAATCCAAGTTTGAGTATCTCAGACATATTGGCTTTTCTCATAGAAAGCTAAAATAATTGAAAGCAGCTGACATTAGTATGCTACATTAGAGTACTTACAAATATTATCTACTGATGAGCAGACTCTATGAAGGACCATTGGAGAACATTCAAAACCCATTATGTCCCAGTAATTTAGCACCAAATAAAACAGCACTGTCTTATCATTAGTCACGAGATGCACTCTCATAATCAGCATCCTCACAGTCTATGTGGTTTGAGCTCCATTTCTTCTATGCTCGTATTCTTTCCTTTGTCTTTCACAATATTGCTTTTTTTTTAATCTGTGACTTTTCATTGTAATTTTATGACTAGTGATTTTGCTGTAATCCAATGAAACAGTTTTTTAAATTTTTTATTGGATATTTGATTTATTTACATTTCAAATGTTATCCTCCTTCCTGGTTTCCCCTCCACAAACCCGCTATCCCATGATCCTTCCCCCTGCTACTATGAGGTTGTTCACCTACCCGTCCACTCACTCCTGCCTCCTCACCCTGACATTCCTCTACATTTGGGCATTGAGCCTTCCTAGGTAAAAGGGCCTCTCCCTTCACTGATGGGGACAAGGCAATCATCTGCTACATATGCACCTGGACCATGGGACCAACCATGTGTACTCCTTGGTTGTTGGTTTAGTTCCTGGGAGCTCTGGGGGGTCTGGTTGGTTGATATTGTGGTTCTCCTATGGGGTTGCAACCCCTTTCAGCTCCTTTAGTCTCTTCTCAAACTTCTCCAATGGGAACTCCATGCTCAGTCAAATGGGTGGCTGCAACCATCCACCTCTGTATTTGCCAGGCTCTGGAAGAGGCTCTCAGGAGGTAGTTATATTAGGCTTCTGTCAGCAAGCACTTCTTGGCTTCCACAATAATGTCTTGGTTTGGTGGCTAGTATATGGGATGAATCCCCAGGTGGGGCAGTCTCTGGATGGCATTTCCTTCAGTCTCTGCTCCACATTTTGTTTCCGTACTATTTCCTCCCAGGAGTATTTTGTTCACCCTTCTAAGAAGGACTGAAGCATCCACACTTAGGTCTTCCTTATTGAGCTTTATATGGTCTGTGAATTGTATCTTGGGTATTCTGAGATTTTGGGCTAATATCCACTTATCAATGAGTACGTATCTTGTGCATTCTTTTGTGACTGGGTTACCTCACTCAGAATGATATTTTCTAGTTTCATCCATTTGCCTAAGAATTTCATGAAGTCATTGTTTTTAATAGTTGAGTAGTACTCCATTGTGTAAATGTACCATGTTTTCTGTATCCATTCCTCTATTGAAGGACATCTGAATTCTTTCTAGCTTCTGGCTATTATAACTAAGGCAGCTATGAACATAGTGGAGCATGTGTCTTTGTTATATGTTGGAGCATCTTTTGAGTATATGCCCAGAGACAGGCAGATTGATAAATGGAACAGAATTGAAGACCCAGAAATGAATCCACATACCTATTATCCCTTGATCTTTGACAAAGGAACTAAAACCATCCAGGCAAAACAAGAAAGCATTTTCAGCAAATGGTGCTGGTTCAACTGGAGTTCAATATTTAGGAGAATGCAAATCAATCCATACTTATGTCCTTGTACAAAGGTCAAGTCCTAGTGGATCAAGGACTGCCACATAAAACCAGATACACTGAAACTAATAGAAGAGTAAGTGAGGAAGAGCTTCGAACACACAGGCACAGGGGAAATTTCCTGAACAGAACACCAATGGCTTATGCTCTAAGATGAACAATCGACAAATGGGACCTCAAAAATTGCAAACCATCTGTAAGGCAAAGGACACTATCAATAAGGCAAAACAGCAACCAAGAGATTGGGAAAAGATCTTTACCAACCCTACATCTGATAGAGGTCTAATATCCAATATATACAAAGAACTCAAGAAGTTAGACTCCAGAGAACCAAATAACCCTATTAAAAATAGGGTACAGAGCTAAACAAAGAATTCACAACTGAGGAATACTGAATGGCTGAGATGCACCTAATGAAATGTACAACATCCTTAGTCATCAGTGAAATGCAAATCAGAACAACTCTAAGATTGTACCTCATACCAATTAGAATGGCTAATATAAAAAACTCAGATGCTGGCAAGGATGTGGAGAAAGAGGAACACATCTCCATTGTTGGTGGGATTGCAAGCTGGTACAACCACTCTGGAAATCAGTCTGGCAGTTTCTCAGCAAATTGGACATAGTATTACCTGAGGACCCAGCTAAACATTACTACTTTTTGTCCCAGTGTCACCAGCCTCTTTCCTATTCACAAACTTCAAGCAGCTTATTTATTTCTGTTTTCTAACACAACATATGATGCATTGACAGTACAACTTAACTGAAATCTCTAGTTTTCTCCAAAAGGTGTTGCAGCCCTTTATCAAAATGTTATTGATAATTACCTTATAGTTCCCAAATTGTTCCTGTCATTATCAGTAATCTCTATTGAGTTATTCCATAATCTTCTCCATGTCCTTAGGCCACAGTGAAATATGCCTAAATCTCCTATATGTACTAACTCATGTGGCTTCATTTGTGTCTGATAAAGTTCTAAAAATATATATTTTCATTAATGGTTCCTTTGTTTTATTTGAGATTATACAAGTTACACATATATTTTAACTATTGGGAATAACATTATAAAATGTAGTAAGATCTCTCTATCTATTCTGATTTTCTTTTCCTGTTATAATTTTATTTCAGGAGAAGATAACATTTTTGTGTTCAAGTAAAACAGCAAGGCAAGAGAAACAGCAGAAATTCCAATTAAAAACTATCTTTGTGTCCTTTGTAGTACTCAAACATAAAAACACTGAAAAGAGCATGCCAACTTTCCTGTAAGGGAGTCAGTAAAAGAAACATTTACAGAGACAATAACATCCTTATCAGGATCAGTCTGTTATTCTTTGCCTCACTATCATTGGATTTCTTCTGGTAAAAGTAATATCATAAGAAATATTTAGTTTCTCCCAAGATTAGTAGCGAACCCTCTTTGTATATTAAGTAAAAAAATAGTGAAAGTTCACAGCCCTGAGAATCTATTGTACAGAGAAAACCCTGTGGTAATTGTGGCAGAAAGATAATAAGTGGGCTAGGGTATGCTACTTTGTCTTGGATTCAAAAGAATTTCTGGGGAGAATGTAAAATTAATTTCTAAGGAACTAACTCTGATTCTTAGAACTCAGAGTAAAATCAGTGCCTTTGGGGGTATAATATATATTATGCCCTGATTGTATATTTGGGACAATATAAAATAATGTCCAGATTTCCAAACCATTTTGTGTTTATATTTTGGCCAATTTGCTGTAGAAAAAAAAATGGAAAGACAACTTTGATCTTTTCTTCTCCAAGTTCTACAAGAATGGAAAAATGATGGGAAAATCAAGGAAACTGACAAGGTAAACTAAGTCATGAAGTTGGGTCAAATAAAAATTAGTGCACTGCAAAGACATATCAGTCATTAAAAGCTAGGCTCGCAACCCAAAAGAGAGATTGCTGATGACCAAAGATCATGCATTTGATGCATCAACGTAGACAACATGATTTGAGTAGTCTATCACAGAGGTAAGGTATCTAGGCCCATGGAATAGGATGAAATGACCAGCAAATAAACAGTTAAGCACGAAAGGTGGAGAAGGGACAGAAACAAAAGAAAACAACTTTCTTTCCAATCAGGCTAGTACCAACTGAACTTGCTCACATCTTTCATTTAATATTGAGTAAACTCAATGGAGTGGCAGTCACCACAAATAAACTTCAGGCATAATTACTGTTATGATGATCTCAAAGTTAATTCAGTTGAAATTAGTAAACGAATTAATAATAATGATAATAGAATAACAATAAATCACTGGAACATTATAAAATCTGCTTAAAATATACAAGCAGACTTAACTAATACATTTCACTGTTATAAAGATCATTGTATTTTGACAGTATTCATAAAGACCCCATACATGTAAACAATATAATAATATGCAATGATTTCATGAAACAAGCCATGACAACAGTAGTGAATATTTCCTTGATATAAGTGCAAGCAACAATGCTGAGGTGTCCTGGTGGAGAAAAGATAAACCTCGATTTTTCAAAATGTTGAATTTGATGCATTTTTGGATCACAGCTGAGGAAAGTAAAGCAATATATGAATGAAAATGCCAGAGTTAGCGAAGGCTGACCTTAGCCCCTCCCTCTCTCTTGTCCTCTCCATCTCTTCCTCTGTCTTTCTCTCTCTCCCTCTCTTTGTAGCTATCTCTTTCTTTGCATCTGTCTTCCTTTATCTCCATCTCTATTACGCTTCCTCCCTACATCATTTCTTTTCCTCCACAAGGTGAAACTTCAGACAGAATAAAGTGTTTAATAATGTAGCATGATTGAAAATTAGAAGCTCATAGGAAACGTTTGAAATGAAATGCCAGAAAAGTAACATAGCTATGGTGGTGGCCAGATATTGAACAAGAAGGGAACAGAACCATCTTGTATGTCCATGTTGATAAGGCATGAAAATAATAAATTGAATTTAGGAATAATTGCATGATTGAAAATATCTGTCAAGGCAATTTCAATAGAGCCAATGCAGAAGCTATAATGAAATAAGTTAAAACAGATGAGAAGCAGAGGATTTAGGATTTCTAATGGAAACATACATTCCTGAAAGCCCAGCTGATTAGGAAATGAACATGAGGGAACCTATGCTCAGAAACTCAGGCCATGTGGTAACTCTCTCAGGTTAGACATCTGACATATGCCAAATAAGAGAAGTCATTAATTTATTGGTGCATGTAAAAGGTTCATTATAGTTATAATAATGATTGTTGATAAAAGATGCTATTAGTTTGAAGAAAAGCAGAAAGGTCTTTTTGGAGAGATATGATGGAAGGAAAAGTAAGGGAGAAATTTTACAATAAAATACAATTTTAAAAATAAACAAACAAAAGAAATTACTAAAATTAAAATATTAGAGTAACTTACCAGGTACATATTGATTGGGATTCCACAATTCTTCTGTTTTTAACTCACTTGATCAACTATAGTTGTGTAAATATAAGTATGTACTGGCTCTCTTTGACTAGGAAATATATGGCTCATGAATCAGAATATCATGTGTGTGTGAATGTGTGTTTTATAATTTTTTATATCTATTTGTGCTTCTCTGTCTGAAACTATGGATGCTTCCAACTCCAACCCTATTGCTCACACCAGAAACTTGTTCAAACAACAAATATTTCAACCCCTAGCATTCTTTACCTCCCCTTTTGACATCAACCTAGAAACTATAAAATTAATTCTTGCTTTCCCTTTTCAAATTCATTAATTTTCTTCAACCACAAGCTAAGTAAAGTCATCATGATCTCTCTTCCAGAAACTCAGATAAAATTGTGAATCTCCACATGTTGAGTTCCTGTTACCTACAATCATTTTTGTACTAATATTACTAAGTATGTTGCTTGAAATATATATCTCATGAAGTATCTCAACAAGAACAAAAACTGAATTTTTCATGGTGGGCAGAGAGAAAACTATAATGGTATTATCCATGGCTTTAAATAATTACTTCTTGATACTTATGAATGAAAATCAGTGTCAAAAGCTGGAAAATCAAGATTGGAAAGTTAGTTATAAAAACGTGAAAATATATGTAAGTAATACAGTACAGCAAAGATACTGAATGACATTTGTCCACCATCAGAACATCCTATGTATTGGGGAAAAATGGCGTGAACAAGCAATGCTGACTGAGAGGGAGCAGTGACCACTGGCAACTGAAACCATCAAGACTGTAAATGAATATAATATGAGTAAAAATCTCAGAAGATAAGTCATTATCCTAACAGAATAAAGCAAATTGCTCTTAGCAATTTGTGCCATCACAAGAATTTGCCAAAACTAGTGTAGCCATCACAGATAGGACAAACAGAATTCAGGGAGGCAGGTGAAGCCTTAGATCACAAATCATTTGTAATAGACTATTTTCTTTGAAAATTTTCTCCTGAGATATTAAGATTAGATATATTAAGAGTTGAAGTGCAGGTAGTTATGCATGAAAATCTTTATTTTGTAAATATTTATTATCAGAAATCTGCATCTGGAAAGATGAAATAGACAAGAATGACCAAACTATGATTTGGTATTTATTAGGGGTATAGTACATGACATTTGTTTGAAAATATACCGTAAGGATCTAGCATCAACAAATTTAATGATGATGTCAATCACAATAAAATACATACAGAAGTAATAATTATCAACCTTTAGTATTTATCAAAATGTGAATTCAGTGTTAATATGCTTTATTTTTAAAGCAAATGATTTCATGTTAATTCTTGTTTAATCCTTTGTCCATGCTAGCTATATTGCATACGTATCAAAATTCAATTGTCTTCTTAGTATAAAGTCAATTTCTCCATTTTGCTTTCAACAGGAAAGATTAATGTGCCAACTATAATTTTATTTTTTTAAATATATATCTTACCATATAAACCATCTCATTAACCTTCCTAGATATTTTAGCAGAAGGATGAATAACTTTGAGAAAGAGAGCATGGACAGATTCAATGTATAAGAAAAAATAAATGCATATTTGACTATCAATGCTATAAATCGACTGTTTCAAGAGTAAGTACATAATATACATCCACTCAAAGCACAGTAATTTAAAGTTATTTGTATTTAGAGGCCATTATGAAGTACTGTCAAGAGAGTACAAGTATATAACTAAGTGAATTTTGTCCTTGAATAAATTATATGCTGAATGTGAAGACAAGAATATACAAGCAAAAAGATTCAGAAATTATAAAAACTAAAATATTAAGATGTAAATAAAAGGAAGGAAGATGGGATTTATAAGAAAGAATAAGATGGAAAGTAGGATAAAAAAGAAATATTAATGTAAAAAATTTTAAAACAATAAATAATCAAACTTCAATAAAGTTATTTTTCTAGTAAATTTTAGATTGATAAAGAGATAATCTTCTGCTTAAATGTTCGTAATCATAGATTATAATTATAAATCCAAAGACCACAGAATGTGTTTATGAAGAAGATATTTGGTTTAGAAAAATATTGTATGCCAGAACTAGAGGTTAGAAAGAAATATAGAATACTCTCTCATTTGTGATTTAAAATATATGACAGGAAAAAAGTGAAGGGCATTTTCATAGATCTGAAAACTGTTTCTCAAAAATATATGAATGAAATGAAAAAATAACCTATAAAGAATCAATTAAAGCTTATCTGATCATTTACATAATCAGATGCAATCAAAAAGTGCTATGTTTCAATCAAGATTTTAACATACATCTATTTATATATCTACATGTGTGTATTATATATATGTATACGTATTCCATTAATAAATTTTATTAATTTCATTTACTTTTACAATTTTAATACCTATAAAACCTACATTTATGGCTTAGTGGGTTTGCTCAGTGTTATGTACAAGACACTATGTTGAGTCTTCTCCACTACAAAAAAGGCGAAATTGTTAAGCACTCATGAATTCTTGTAGAGAGTTTCTCAGAGAGGATTAAACAAGGTTTTACAAAGGACTTAGAATAGGATTTGAAGAACAATGGCACTTGCAACCTCTAAATAACAATAAACTACAATTCAGAAAAGCATTATTGATAATATAAACAATAAATATACTTTGGTTTATGAAAATCTATTTTTAGATATAATGAAGTTTACAATGTCAAGATAAATAGGAAATTGATTTTTATGGATTACCACATCTACAGAAATTCATAATTGAGAAAAATCTATCTAAATTTTTATGTGTGAATTTAGTGTCATTTTGAAAACAGTATCTCATAGTGTTTTTTACCTTTCCAATTTTGTATGGTGAATCACCCCTTAATGTGTGGGATAAAGCCTATTTGATTGTTGCACATGACCTTTTTCTTTTTTAATTGGATATTTTCTTAATTTACATTTCAAATGTTATCACCTTTCCCGATTCCCCTGCCCCTGGAAAGCCACTATCTCATCCCTCCGCCCCACGCTTCTATGAGGGTGTTCCCCCACCCACCCATTCACTCCGCCCTACTCACCCTGACACTTCGCTACACTGGGGCATCGAGCCTTCACAGGACCAAGGGCCTCTCCTCCCAATGAAGCTCAGCCAGGCCATCTTCTGCTATATGTGGCTGGAGCCATGAGTCCCTCCATGTGTACATTTTGGTTGATGGTTTGATCCCTGGGAGCTCTGGGGGAGTCTGGTTGGTTGATAATGTTGTTCTTCCTATGGGGTTACAAACCCCTTCAGCTCCTTCAGTACTTTCTCTAACTCTTCCATTGGGGACCCCATGGTCAGTCTAATGGTTGGCTGTGAGCATCTACCTCTGTATTTACCAGGTGCTGGAAGAGACTCTCAGGAGAGAGCTATATCAGGCTCCTATCAGCAAGCACTTCTGGCATTCACAGTAATGTCTGGGTTTGGTGACTGTATATGGGATGGATCAAGAGCTGGGGCAGTCCCTAGATGGCCTTTCCTTCAGTCTCTGCTCCACATTTTGTCTCCAAAATATTTCTTCCCATGAGTATTTTGTTCCCCCTTCTAAGAAGGACCGAAGCACCTACACTTTGGTCTTCCTTCTTCTTGAGCTTCACGTGGTCTGTGAATTGTATTTTGGGTATTGCGAGCATTTGGGCTAATATCCACTTAGCAGTGATTGCATACCATGTGTGTTCATTTGTGATTTGGTTACCTCAATCCGGATGATATTTTCTAGTTCCATCCATTTGCATGCAAATTTCATGAATTCATTGTTTTTAATAGCTGAGTAGTACTCCATTGTGTAAATGTACCACATTTTCTGTATCCATTCCTCTGATGAGGGACATCTAGGTTGTTTCCAGCTTCTGGCTATTATAAATATGGCTGCTATGAACATAGTAGAGCATGTGTCTTTATTACATGTTGGAGCACCTTCTGGGTATATGCCCAGGAGAGGTATAGCTGGGTCTTCAGGTAGTATTATGTCTATTTTTCTGAGGGTCCGCCAAACTGATTTCCAGAGTGTTTGTACTAGCTTTCAATTCCACCAGCAATGGAGGAGTGTTCTTCTTTCTCCACATCCTCACCAACATCTGCTGTCACCTGAGTTTTTGATCTTAGCCATTGTGTCTGGTGTGAGGTGGAATCTCAGGGTTGTTTTGACCTTTTTCATTCATTCGTGAAATGAGCTATAAATGATTTTATTGAGGTTTGAAAATCTGATCATTATGCAAATTGGTGCATGAATCTCTTTCTATGGATTTCTTTGTGTGATCTCAGTAGGCATATAAATCACACTTAAAAATAATTTTCATGCCCAGCAGTCAATTGCAAATACAAAATAAATTAAAGGTAATTTGTAGACTATTATCTCATATTTTTGTTGTTGTTGTTATTTTTAATCTTACTGGTTTTCTCCTTGTGTATAACAGTTTCTGATTTTGTGTTTATATGGGACTTAAGTGTGTGTGTATGTGTTTTACTTTTATTTATACTTTGTTGTTGTTGCTTTTAATTGAATATTTTATTTATTTACATTTAAAATGTTAGACCCTTTCCTGGTTTTCCTTCTTTAAACTCCTATTCCATCCCCCATCCCCCTGCTTCTTTGAGGGTGCACACCTACCCACCCACCCACTCCTACCTCCCTGCCCTGGTATTCCCCTACACTGGGACATTGAGCCTTCACATGACCCAGCCTGTTTTGTTTTTGTTTTTGTTTTTGTTTTTTTTAATTCATTTTTTTAATGTTGCTTTTCTGTTTCAGAAAGAGTTGAAAACAAGTCATGGAGTTTTTTGGGTAGGAAAGTGGATAAAATGTGGGAGGATTTGAGCCAGGAAAAATAGTGATCAGAATATATTGTATAAAAACCTTCAGCTTTCATAAAGCTATTAATACTTGAACTTTAGCTGGGCAATGGTGGTACATGCATTTTATCCCAGCACTGGGGAAGCAAAGGCAGTGCATCTCTCTGAGTTCAAGGCCAGCCTGATTTACAGAGACAGTGCAGGATGGCCAAGGTTACAAAGAGAAACCCTGTCTCTAAAAGCAAACCAAAGCAAAACAAGTAAAATAGAGTTTATTAAAAGACATTATTTGAAAAGATGTAGATTGGATTTTAATACGCTACCAGATACTAACCAAAAGAAACAGGCATTTCTACAAATACAAAAATATATTTTAAAAATTAATAGATATTTATAAATTTTAAACTAAAATTTAAGAAATATTGACCATGAAAAAAGTATTATGATAAAAAACATGATAAAGACAACTTGATTTGTGAAATATGAGAAATAATTATACTAAAGTAAAACAAACTCAATTTTGCCAAGTAAAAGTGGTATTTGAAGTAAAAGAAGAAAAGGAAGAAGAAAATTAACAAGGTAAAAATCAGTTTCTATTAGAGTTTCTAGCTTCAATTTCCTATCAGATAAATATCAATAAGATTATTAAAAAAGAGCTTAACAAAGTTACTGCTTGCAAGATCAAAGTTAAAACTAATAGAATACAATAATTTAAAATTTAGGTTTAATATAAGTTCATTACACAATGAAAATATTGTAATTCCACCAGAAATGTGTTTAGAAAGAAATTCAAAATCAATACAATTTTATTGATGTAAATTAATGGAAAACATTGATTACAAATATAAATAATCAACATTTTTCCTTTTTCTTAATTAATTAGTTAACATCCCAAACTCCGCACACCTCCTGGTCTGTCCCTCACAGTGTCATTTCCGTCTGCCTCCCCTTCTCTGAGAAGGTTGGGCCCCCTGAATATCCACCTACTCTGGCACATCAAGTCTCTGGGAGATTAGGCACATCCTCTCCCACTGAGGTCAAACAAGGCAGCCATGAAGGCTAAGCTGCCTATTTGCTACATTTGTACCAGGAGCCTCTTCTCAGCCTGTGTATATTCTTTGATTGGTGGGTCGGAATCTAAGAGCTCTCAGAGTTTCAGGTTTGAGTCTGTTGGACTTCCTGTGTGGTTCCCATCTACTTCAGGGCCTTCAAACATTCCCCAAACTCTTCCATAAGAGTCTTAGACCTCTGTCTAATACTTGGCTGTGGGTAGATGCATCTGCTTTAGTCAACTGTTGGGTAGAACCTCTCAGAGGACAGTTATGCTAGGCTCCTACCTGCAAGTATAGCAGTATTATTAATATCAAGGACAGGTGCTTTCACATTGGATAGGTTTCGAGTTGAGTCGGTGATTGATTTGTCTGTCCTTCAGTCTCTGCTCCATCCATGCATTCCTTAAGGATAAATTTTAAGTTGAAAGCTTTCTGGGCAGGTTGGTGTCCTTATCTTTCCACGGGTGCTTCTGCCTGGCTGCACGAGTTGGCACCTTCAGATTCCATATCCCCACAGTTAGGCATCTAGGCTAAGGTCACCCACATTGACTTCTGGAATCCTCTTGTATACCAGGTCTCTGGACTTTCTAGAGATTACTCACACCCATGGCAGCTGCATATTTCCATTCATTCTCCTGGTCCTCTGGACCTCCCTCCTGTCCCTCCACACACCTGTTCCCCTTTCTGCCCCCCATCCCCTCTCCCACCCAGGTGTCTCCCTCCCATTGCTTTCTATGACTATTTTGTTTCCCCTTATAAATGTGATTTAAGCACCCTTCCTTGGGATTCTTTCTTATTTAACTTCTTTGGATCTGTGGAGTACATCATGGGTATTTGTAGCAATAGAATCTGCACTATCTCTCCATCGGCACACATTACTCAACATCTGCACAATGTTCTGGATTCTCAAATGAAAAACAGATATGCAGCTTTATGTTTAATAAGCCTAAGTCAGCTAAATGGTTGGGCCACTCCCAATCTTCCATTCTGCTGATGCCTCCCCTTGATACTCCTGAATTATTATTTACTCAAATCTATATTCCATCTTTGCTACTCCAGACTCAATCGAGGGAGGGGCTCCTGGGGCAACACTTCTCGGCTTTTACATGGCTGGTACTCTGTTTTCCGCAGCTTTCAAACCTGGATTTGATTCTTTTCCTGGCATGGACATTCTAAATCCTTCTTCTATGGTCCCCTTGCCTATGAATTCTAAAGTCCACCCTCTATCTCCCTGCACAGCAAATGACTGCTGGTAGCTTTATTTACCAAATAGAATCAGTTGAGAGTAGGGACCCTCAGCATCTCAAATGCAGGATTCTCATGCAATTTGGGAACCAAATTAACACAAGTAGCATTAGAACCAACCTACAATAGGTATTCTGTACTTTATTTACTTATCAGTTGAGTAGATAACATACAGGCCCTTTGGGGTCTGGGGTATCTCACTCAGGATATTTTCTAGGTCCATTAATTTATGTGCAAAACTCATGATGTCCTTGGTTTTAATAGCAGCATATTATTCCATTGTGTAAATGAACCACATTTTCTGTATCCATTTTATGCTTGAGGGACATCTAGGTTGATTCTATTTTCTTGCAATTATGTATAAAGCTGCTGTGAACATAGTAGAGCACATGTCCTTGTGGCATCATGGAGAATCTTTTAGGTGTATGACCAGGAGTGGTATCGCTAGATCTTCTTGTGGAACTATTTCCAATATTCTGAAAAACAAATGCATGACTGGTTTCCAGAGTGGTTGTATAAATTTGCAATCCCAACAGCAATGGAGAAGTATTCCCATTTCTCCACATCCTTGCCAGTATGTACTCTCCTTTGAGATTTTTATCTTAGGAATTCTGACGCATGTAAGATGGAGTCTCAGAGTGTTTTGATTTGCTGTTCCCTGATGACTAAGTATGGTGAGCATTTCTTTTAAGTAGTTCTCTACCATTTGAGATCCCTGTGTTGAGAATTCTCTGTTTGGTTTTGTCTACGATTTTTTAAATTGAGATATTGTTTTCTTAGAGCTTCACTTCTTGATTTATTTTTATATTTTTGATACTATCCCTCTGTAGGATGTAGGGTTAGAATTATTTTCCCCAATCTGTTGGTTGCCATTTTGTCCTGATGACAGTGTCCTTTGCCTCACAGAAGCTTTTCAGTTTCATGAGGTCCCTCTTATTAATTATTGATTAATTAATTAATGATCTTTGTGCCTGTCCTATTGGTGTTCTGTTCAGGAAATTGTATCTTGCACCAATATTTTCAAAGCTATTTCCCACTTTTTTCTTCTATTAAATTTAATGTATCAGGTGTTATTTTGAGGTCTTTAACCCACTTGGACTTCAGCTTTGTGGAGTATGATGGATCAATTTGCATTCTTCTACATTCAGACATCCAGTTAGACCAGCAACCATTATTGAAGATACTTTCTTTTATCCATTGTATGATATTTGCTTCTTTGTCAAATATCAAGTATCCATAGGTATGTGGGGTTTTTTTTTTTGGGGGGGGGAAATCTATGATTCTATTCCATTGACCAACCAGTCTGTCTCTGTAACAATATCATGCAGGTTTTATCACTATTGTTCTATATTACAGCTTGAGTTAAGGGATGGTGATTCCTCCAGAGATTCTTTTATTTTTAGGTTATTTTGGCTACTCTAGGATTTTTTTTTTCCATATGATGTTGAGAATTGTTCTTTCAAAGTCTATAAAAAAACATGTTGGAATTGTGATTGCTATTACATAATTTATGTAGATTGCTTTTGGCACGATGACCATTTTCATTATGTTAACCCTACATATTCATGAGCATGGAAGATCTTTTGATTTTCTGATATTTTCTTCAAATTTGTCTTTCAGGAACTTAAAGTTCTTGTCATACAGAACTTTCACATGCTTGGATAGAGTTACACCAAGATATTTTATATTACATGTGGCTATTGAGATGGGTGTTGTTTTCCTAATTTCTTTATCTGCCCATTTATCATTTGTACAGAAGTGAGTTACTGATTTTTTTATTTAATTTTATATCAAATTTCTTTGCTGAAATTGTTTATCAGGTAAAGAAGCTCTCTTTTAGAATTTTGGGTATAGCTTATGTATACTATTATGTCATCTGCACACAGTAATACCTTGAATTCTTCCTAATTAGTATACATTTGATCACCTTTTGTTGTCTTATTGCTCTTTGTAGAATTTAAGTACTGTTTGAATAGATAGGAAAAGAGTGAGCAGCCTTGACTTGTCCTTGATTTTAGTGGGATTGGTTTAACTTTCTCTCCATTTAATTTGATATTGGCTATTGGCTTGCTTTTTATTGCTTTTGGTATGTTTACATATGTGACTTTAATCCCTGATATCTCCAAGACTTTTAACATAAAGAGGTACTGGATTTTGTCAAAGGCTTTTTCAGACTCTAATTAAATAATCATGTGATTTGTGTTTTTCAGTTTGTTTACATAGTCGATTTCATTGATGGAATTTTGTATATTGATCCACTCCTGTATCCTTGCAATGAAGCTTATTTGATTGTAGTGAATGATACTTTTGGTGTCTTTGGTGTCTTCTTGGATTCACTTTGCAACAATTTTATTGAGTATTTTTGTGTTGATATTCATAAGTGAAACTGGTCTAAGGTTTTCTTTTTTGCTGAAGCTTTGTATAGCTTAGGTTTCAGGTTAACTGTGGCCACATAATATGAATTATGTAGTTTTCTTTCTGTTTCTATTTTGTGGAATACTTTGTGAAGTATTGGTATTAGCCCTTCTTGAATGTCTGGTAGAACATGTGCTCAAACCATGTGGCCCTGGACTTGTTTTGGTTGGGAGATTTTAATGACTGCTTTTATTTTCTTAGGATTTATGAGACTATTTAGATAGTTTCCCTGATCATGACTTAATTTTGATGTGTGATATCTGTCTAGAAATTCATTCATTTTGTTCAGATTTTCCAGTTTTGTTGAATACAGGTTTTTGAAGTAAGACCTTATGATTTTTTGGATTTAGCGAGTTTCTGTTGCTGTGTCTCCCTGTTCATTTCTGATATTATTTTGGATGCTAGTTTGACTATGGATTTGTCTATATTCTTCATTTTCACAAAGAACCAGCTCTTCGTTTTCTTGATTCTTTGTATTATTCTCTGTTTTTAATTGGTTGATTTGAGTCCTGAGTTTTATTTTTTTTTCTTGCTTTCTACTCTTCCTGGGTGTCTTTACTTCTCTTTATTCTTGAGGTTTCAGGTATGCTGTTAAATTGCTAGTATAAGATCTCTTAAATTTCTTTACGAAGGTACTTAATGCTGTGAATTTTCCTCTTAGAACTGCTTTCATTTTGTCCCATAAATCTAGTTATGCTGTGTCTTCATTTTCATTGAAATCCTTGTGTCAGAATTTTCTTTCTGCTATGCTCTATAGGGCTGCATTAGTAGAAAGATGTTGTTTAGATTAGATTTTCTCATGGAATATCTTGAAACTCTATGTATGCTGATTGAAATTATGCTGGGTATAATAGACTTGGCTGACTCTGTGGTCTTCTGTGGTCTGCAAGATACATGTCCAGGATATTCTGGCTTTTATTGTCTCTGTTAAGAAGTCAGGTATAATTTTGATAGGTCTGCTTTCTTCTGTTCTTTGGCCTTTTTCCCTTGCAGCTTTTAATGTTCCTTCTTTGTTCTATACATTTAATGTTTTGATTATTATGTGGCAGTGGGATTTTTTTTTTTTTTTGGTCTAATCTGTTTGTTGCTCTGTTAACTTGTTTTATGTTTATAGTCATCTCTTTCTTTAGGATAGGGAAATTTTCTTCTATGATTGTGTTGAAGATGTTGTTTTTGGCTCCTTGAATTGGACCTAACAATTATATGTTTTCAATATCTCTCAACATCAATAAACTCAATTCTTTAATTAAATAGACATGAGCTAAAGACTGGATAGACAAGCAAGATCCAGCATTTTGCTCCACTCAAGAAACACACCTCAATGATAAATACAAACACTGCCTCAGAGTAAAAGACTGGAGAAGATTCCAAGCAAAAGATTCCAAGAAACAATCAGGAGTTGCCATTCTAATATTAAGTAAAATAGACTTTCACACAAAGTCATCAAGTGAGATGGTGAAGGACGCTTCATATTCACCAAAGAATGCATCCACCAAGATGAAATTTTACTTCTGAACATCTATCCCCCAATTTCAAGGAAACCCATGTTCATAAAGAAACTTTGCTAAAGCTCAAAACACAGTAATAGTGGAGACTTCAACACACCACTCTCAACAATGGACAGATCAATGAAACAGAAACTAAATAGAGACACAGTGAAGCTAATAGAGGTTATGAACCAAATGGATTTAACAGATATATACAGATCATTTTACCCTAAAACAAAAGAATATACCTTTTTTTCAGCACCTTATAGAACCTTCTCCAAAACTGAACATATAATCGGTCACAAAACAAGCCGCAACAGATATACAAACTTTGAAATAATTCCATGCATCCTATCAGATCACAATGACCTAAGACTAGACTTCAATATAAACAAAAACGACACATACCCATGGAAACTGAACAACTTTCTACTCAATGATAACTTGGTCATGGAGAAAATAAAGAAAGTAAAGACTTTCTATAATTCAATGAAAATGAAGACACAGCATACCCAAACTTATGGGAGACAATGAGAGCAGTGCTAAGAGGAAAAATTCATAGCACTGAGTGTGCTCCTAAAGAAATTGGAGAGATCCTGTATTAGCAATATAACAGCACACCTGAAAGCCCTAGAACAAAAGAAAGCAAACACACTCAAGAAGAGTAGGTGGCAGGAAATAAACATATACAGGGCTGAAATCAACCAATTAGAAACAAAGAAAGTGATACAAAAATCAACAAAAACTGAAGTTGATTCCTTGAGAAATCAACAAGATAGATAAAGCCTTAGCCAAACTAACTAAAGGACACAAAGACAATATCCAAATTAACAAAATCAGAAATGAAAAGGGAGATATAGCAATAGAAACTGAGGAAATTAAAAAAAAATCATCAGATCTTACTATGAAAGCCTTTACTCAACAAAACTGGAAAATCTGGATGAAATGGATGAGTTTTTAGATATATACCACTTACCAAAATTAAATCAAGAGCAAGTAAACTTTCTATAGGAGTCCACAACCCCTAAGGAAATAGAAGTCATTAAAAATATACTAACTAAAAAAACACCAAGGCCAGATGGCTTTAGTGCAGTATTCTATCAGACTTTCAAAGAAGTGCTAATACCAAAACTCCTCAAAGAATTCCAAACAATACAAACAGAAAGGACACTACTTAATTCATTCTATGAAGCCCTGGTTACTCAGATACCTAAATCTTATAAAGACCCAACAAAGAAAGAGAGCTACCAACCAATTTCCCTAATGAATATTGATGCAACCCCTCCCAAAAAAAAAATCTGGTAAACTGAATCCAAGAACACATTAAAATTATCATTCACCAGGACCAAGTAGGCTTCATCCCAGGGATTCGGGAATGTTTCAATATACAAAAATTCATTAATATAATTCACTATAAAACAAACTCAAAAAAAAAATCATTAGGTGATGAAAAAGCATTTGACAAAATACAACATCACTTCATGTTTAAAGTATTAGTGAGATCAGGGATAAAAAGCCCTTACCTAAACATAATAAAAGCAATCTACAGCAAACCATCAGCCAATTTCACATTAAATGGAGAGACACTTGAAGCAACCCCACTAAAATCAGGGACAAGACAAGGCTGCCCACCCTCCCTGTATCTATTCAATATAGTAATGGAAGTTCTAACTAGAGCAATAAGACAACAAAAATAGATGATGTATATACAAATTGGAAAAAAAGAAGTTAAGATATCACTATTTGCATATGGTATGATAACATACATAAGAGATCCAAAAAGATCTACCAGGGAATTTCAACAACTGATAAATAACTTCATTAAAGTGGCTGGATATAAAACTAACTTAAAAAAATCAGAAGCCTTCCTTTATACAAAGATAAACAGGCTGAGAAAGAAATAAGGGGAATACCATCCCTCACAATACCAATTAATAGTAGAAAATATCTTGGTGTAACTCTTACCAAGCAAGTAAAAGATCTCTATGACAAGAATTTCAAATTTCTAAAGAAAGAAATTGAAGAACACCTCAGAAGATAAAAAGATCTCTCTGGATTGGTTGGATTAACATCATAAAAAATGGCCATCCTCCCAAAAGCAATCTACAGATTCAATTCAATATCCATCAAGATTCCAATCAGGTTCTTCAGAGACATGGAAAGAGCAATTATCAATTTCTTATGGAAAAAACAATCAATCAATCAATCAAACAAAAAACCAAACCAATATTGCTAAACCAATTCTGAACAATAAAAGAACTTCCAGAAGAAGCACCATCTCTGATCTCTCTGAAATAGTGATAAAACCTCATGGTATTTGTACAGAGACAGACAGGTCAATCAATGGAATAGAATTGAGCTCCCAGAAATAATCACACACTTAAGGACACTTGATCTTCAACAAAGAAGCCTAAAACATACATATGGACATATGGACAAAAGAAGTCATCTTCAATAAATGGTGCTGGACCAACTTGTAGTCTGTATGTAGAAAAATTAATAGATCCATATTAATTACCTTTAACAAAGTTCATGTCCAAGTGGATCAAGGACCTCAACATAAACCAGATACATGAACTGAATAGAAGAGAAAGTGGGAAAAACTCTCGAACTTATTGGAAATTTCCTAAAGAAAACTCCAATAGCTCAGACACTAAGATCAACAACTGATAAATTGGACCTCATAACACTGAAAAGCTTTTGTAAGGCCAAACATACAGGCAATAGAACAAATTGGCCACCTACATTTGGGAAAAAAATCTTCACCAAACCCACATCAGATAGAGGGCTAAAGAACTGAAAAAGCTAACCTATCAAAAACCAAATATCCAAATTAAATAATGGGTTACTGAGCTAAACTACAGATTCTCAACTGAGGAATCTCAAATGTCCAAGAAACACCTAAAGAAATGTTCAATATTCTTAGTCATCAGGAAAATGTGAATCAAAACAAAACTGAGATTCCACCTTACATCAATCACAATGGCTAAGATAAAAAACTCAGGTGGCAGCACATGTTGATGAGAACTTAGAGAAAAAGGAACACTCCTCCATTGTTGGTAGGAATGGTACAACCACTCTGAAACTCAATCTGGGGTTTCCTCGGAAAATTGGAAATAGTTTACCTAAAGACACAGCTATACCAATACTGGGCATATACCCAAAGAGGCTTCAATATATAATAAGGAAACATGTTCCACTATGTTTATCACAGCCTTATTTATAATAGCCAGAAGCTATAAGCAATCCAGATGCCCCTCAAAAGGAGAAAGGATACAGAAAATGTGGTACATTTACACAATGGATTATTACTTAGCTACTAAAATCAACAACTTCCTGAATTTTGCAGACAAATGGATAGAACTAGAAAATATTATCCTGAGTAAAGTAAACCAGACCCAAAAAGATGTACATGGTATGTACTCACTGTTAAATGGATATTAGCCCAATAGCTCAGAATATCCACTATACAACTCACAGAGCACATGAAACTTAAGAATGAAAACCGAAGTGTGGATGTTCCAATTTGACTTAGAAGGTGGAGTGAAATAATCACTGGAGGCAAAGAATGGAAGGGCCTTGGTTGGGAGAGGGGAGGGGGGAGGGAAAAAGAGGCGTAGGTTTAGGTATGGGAAGAGACAGGAGACAAGTCCAGAAGGCTAGGAGAATGAACAGAAATATGTAGCAATTGGGGGGGAGGTCTGGGGATGGGAAATCACTAGAAAGTCCCAGATGCCAGGGATGCAAGAGGTTTCTAGGACCCAATGTGGATGACATCATCTGAAATACCCAACAGAGTGGAGATAGAACCTGATGAGACCATCCCCCAGTAGGTAGACATGGCCACCAGTTGAGGGAAGAGGCCTTCCACCCATCTTAAAATTTTTAATTCAGAATTCCTGTCTAAAGGAAACTCAGGGACAAAAAATAAATGAAGCATAGACTTAAGGAAAGGATATCTGTAGACCACCCCACCTTAGGATCCATCTCATCTGCAGATACCAAACCCTGACACTATTGTTGATACCAAGAACTGTTTGCAGATAGAAGCCCATTGGGGCTGGCCTCTGAGAGACTCTGCCAGCACCTGACTAAGACAGATGCAGACACAGCCAACAATTGGACTGATCCTTGGGACCCCAGTGGAAGAAATAGAGAATGACTGAAGGAGCTGAAGGGGATTACAACCCCATAGGAAGAACCACAATATCAACTAACTAGATGCTTCAGAGCTCCCAGGGGCTAAACCACTACCCACAAAGTATACATGGGTGGGTCCATGGCTCCCACTACATATGTAGAATAGATTGCCTTATCTAGCATCAGTGGAAGGTGAGGCACTTGGTCCTGTGGAGGCTTGTTGCCCCAGTCAATGGGATGCTAAAGGGGTGAGGACAGAGTGGGTAGGTGAGTGGGAGAGCATCCTCTTAGAGAAAAACAGGAGAGGGTATAGGATGAGGAGTTTGTGGAAGAGAGACCAGGAAAGGGGGACAACCTTTGAAATGTAAATAAATAAAATAATCAAAAATAATATAATAAACTATATTTGAACTACTGAGCTATTTATAACAATAAGGAGTAAACCAAACTTATCTAAATGGCCATGGAATCAAAAAGGCTGCATAAGCCACCTACTTGTAAAATTAATAACTGCCTAGCCCATATTTTAAAAGACCCTATACAAAAATATATGTCATGAATTTTGCAAAGGATTTAGACTTGAAAACCTTAAATATCCTTAGGTCTTAGGAAAAATGTCCAATATTTTTAGCTTCATGGAAATTTACATTATAGAAAATATCTCATACATTAATAAAAGAAAAGGGAACTGTAAATTTAGCTTTCATTTGCCAGATGTAATTGTTATCTTTGTAGGCTTGCTCTTGAATAAATTCACCCTTTTAGTTCTTTATGAACTCTGGCTTGTTCATTCAACTCAGCTGTCCCATCCTCTTCTCCAAGGTGACTGATTCAAATTGGCTTCTCTAAGCTTCTGCATGAAATGCTTTGCTTGGTCTCAAACTAACTCTGGCCATTTGTTCTAATCTTCTGGCTCCTTCTCATCTCAGGCTAATTCAGTCTTCACGTGCATTCTTTCTCTGTAAATCTGTCCCAGAAAATCTGCCTCCTCTTTTTCTTTCTCCCTCTCTTTTCTGTGCTGCTCTCTTAACTTGCCTCTTTTTCCTTGCTTGTCTTGTGAGAGTTGGGTGTATCCTATCTTTGACTCACTGTCAAATTTTGCTCTGATTTATCATTTGTCTGGCCCTGAGTTAGATATCACTTTTTATCATGGTTGCATTTTTCTACAAACTACCTTTACTTCATTGTTAGGTCTTTTTTTTT
>CM052705.1:98236941-98368077 GCA_028551405.1 Uromys caudimaculatus | reverse complement strand
TTCCCACCTTGACATTCCCTTTTACTGGGGCCACTAGCACCCTCAGGCCCAAAGTCCTCTCCTTTCTCCCTGGTGGCCATCGAGGTGATTCTTCTGCCTCATATGTAGTCCAAATCATGGGTCAATAGATGTGTATTCTTTGGTTAGTGGTCTGAACTAGAGGACGACCAGGGGGAGGGTCAGGCCCATTGACGCTAAAGGTATATACTAAGTGTGCCTGTATTCCAGCCAGAGGGATTAAAGTTATATAGTGTGACACTATTCCAGAAAGATCACACAGACCTAGGTCTTTGGGTATAATCCCATGGCAGAGCAGTCTTATTGGTAGATTAAAATTCATCTACAGGGAACTATACAAATAATTGGCAGAAGCATCTTAATACATACATAGAGAATATTTTTATATCTTATAATAAAGAAAGGATTACAAGAGACAAATACTACAACAGCATGATAGCTATGTTGATTGGGCATAGGTGGTAAGTAAATGGGAATTCTCTGTGACCAAAGTAATTCACACTAAACCATTTTCAAACACTACATTCTTACATTCTTGATCAATGAAACATGGAGAAAATGTGCCATTCTTCAGGTTGAGAAAGTGCAACCTTAACAGATACTGTCTTAGGACTCTGCCTGCTGATCAGACCTACAGAGGAAGAAAAATAAAGGAACACTTTGGAGATGATATAAGACATTCTCAAGAGTGAGTCAGCACAATTGTAGGTCAATTAAATCGTCTTCAACCCACTAGAAATAGCTATGCCATTAACATTTTCCAAAATAGATATCCATCCCATTGATGTTTGTTCAAGTTGTTCTACCATCTGTCTTCTTATCTATTATTTACACCTGTATTAATAGTGTCATCACATTGTATAAAAATATCTCTGTAACTGAGATGAATGCAGTGCAGTAGAGATAATTATTTTGTATTTCCAGAAGGAAGTGCTATTAAAAATAGGAAGAGCTAGAAACCTAGGATGATGGAAACACCCAGGAATCTATGAGAGTGACCTTAGTTAGGAGTCCTAGCAAAAGTGTGATATGGAGCCTTCACTAGTCATCCCATTATAACCAGGCAATACTTTAAATGGAGGAATTGGGATACTAAGCCAGCCATAAAACATTAGCCCCAAGTTATTTCCTGCCTATAAGATGTGCAGGGGTAAAATATGGAGCAGAATTTGAGGCAAAGGCCAGTGACTGACTTGCTAAGCTTGAAACCCATGCCATGAGAGAGAGAGAGTCCACCCTTGACACTACTAATGATATTCTGCTATACATGCACACAGGAGCCTAGCATAAATGTCATCACAGAGGCTTCACCCAGAACCTGATGGAAACTATGCAGACCTATAGCCAAACATTAAACAGAGCTTGCAGAATATGTGGAAGAGGGAGAGGAGAAATTGAAGGAGCCAGAAGGTCAAGGATACTATAAGAAAACCTAGAGAATCAAGTAACCTTGGCTCACAGTGGCTCATATAAACTGAACTGCTAACCAGAGATCATGAATTGGACAGACCTAGGCCCTCTGCACATATGTAACAGTTATGCAGCTGGGTCTTCATGTGAGACTCCCAAAGCAGAAGCAGGGTCTGTCTCTGAATCTAATTTGGACTCCTAACTGAGCTACCTTGACTAGTCTCAGTAGAAAATGTGTCTAATCTTACTGCAACTTGATGTGTGATGTCCAGTTGATATCCATGGGAATCCTTTTTCCTGAGGAGAAGGGGAGGAGAGAATGGGAATGAGGTGAGACAAGGGGACTAGGAGGGGAATAAAGAGAGGGAGCTGCAATAGAGATATGAGTTAAGTTAAATAATAAAAACTAGGACATGAAAACTCTCATGTTTGTGACTTGTGAAAATTCACTTATGGAGGAAGAAAGTACATGCTGTTGTTATGGTTTGAATCTTACCTAGTAATCACAAACTCTACCTAAGGCCTTGGGCAGCATATAAGTAGTATTGGTAGGTAGTGCAACATTTACTCTGCTGTATGCTACCTAGTATTATGTTCTTCATTACCACCAGCTTAAATAAAGGGACTAGGTGATGCTAAAACTATGAACCACAGACAAAATATCTTTTTTCTAAGTTATTTTGTCACAGTGATGAAACATTGAGTATAATAACAATATTTTAAATAAATCAGAATTTTACAATTTTTCATGATTGATATTATTAAGTTTCCATACACAATGACAACTTTATTTGCACTAACATATTTCACATGATCTTGATTAATAATGAAGAGAAATAATATTGATGAATATAATAGTAATGAAAAAATTACATGCATTAGAGAAATTCTCAACACATATTCACATCTACAGATTTTCTGCAACCTCCTTCTCCAGGTAGTTTCAATTTTTTCATCAACCTCAATCTGAAAATATTGAAGGGAAAATTCTAGAAATAAAGATTTATTTTTTTAATAGTTTAATGCATCTGAGAAGCATTGTGAAACCTTATGCTATCTAACATATCCTAGTTCAGATATGAACCATCTCCTTTGTCTGATATGCCCATGCTGTCTACACTACCTGCCTGTGATGTTTGTCAACTTGATGAGATCTGCAATGAACAAAGAGACATAGTGAATGACATAAAGAGTTAATATCAGACCGAATTACAGCAAAGTCATGTTGTACAAATGTGATTTAGTTGTATAATACTTACATACCATGTATAGAATCCTGGTATTTCCTCTAAATCATCACTAAAAAATAATAATAATGGATAAATAATAACTGAAAGTAATTATAGAAATTATTTTTAATTTTGAGAACAGTGACATAAATATCTGCTTTTTATTTAAAATTTACATATGTAGTCAATTTGAATAATTTTGTATTTTATATATATATATTAAAATATAGGCTAAATGCTCAATTACGCTATTTTTCATGGCTTTTAGCATTCTCTTTCATATCAAACTTCACCACTCTTGAAAGAAACATAATTAGGATCCTAACTTGAGGCTTGGTTCACAGATGAACATATAACTTGATTCTGCTGATCCCAGGTAAACATTCAACATCAAACTTTAACTGAACAGGAAAAAAGAAAATAATCTCAAAAAGAGAATAAGTGTGTCTATTTTTAAAACATTATCTGTTTCTGTAAGCTGAGATTTGAGCACTACATCAGAACCTAGAGTAAAATTACTTCTGGCAGAAACAGCCCAACTTGATATGCTGAGATATAACCATTTTTCCACATTGCATGGAGATAAATATTTACCTTGAGTTTCATTCACAATCTATATAAAAAGTCTTTAACTCATGAAAACTTTACATACAGACATTAAAATAAAATAAAAGCAGTTTGTTGTTGTTGGTGGTGATAGTATTGGCAGTGGTGGTGGCAGTGACTCATAAATTCAGAATAGTTTACAGTATTGCATGTTCAGTATTGAATCCTGAAATGATTCAGAACACTGGAGAAATGTGGAGAATTTTCATTCACAACATTTTTCTGTATTTCCTACAAGAAGGTTTTTATTCTGGTAGTAAAACTGGAAAACATTCAAACATATTTTAAACTGGGATTCTGTCCATGATTAGCCAGCATTTTAGATTGTCTGCAACACAGAAACTTTAAAAAATACAGGTCATTTTTAGTAACAGACCTAGGAAAACCCGTGCTTGGCTTGATCAATATTCGATGTAATCATATATCAATAGAGGAAACACAGTTTGACTGTTGGCTTCCTAGCCTTTGGTGTAGGAAGAGCATCATCTGACAGTGAATATGTACTTCTTCCAAAACTCTCTCTCTCTTCTCTCCCAAAAAATTTAAATAATTGAAAGTTTTGATTACTGAAGCTAATCAATATGCTGAATATTACTGAAGCTAGAATATGACAGATAAAACGTGTGCTTTACATAGCATATATTTTATTTGGATACGTCTTGGGAGTATATAATGATTTTAATATTTAACATGTTTTTCTGCTTTAACAAAGCATTTACTAATGATGACTTTATAAATGGCTTCACAGTTAAGAGCATTTATAGAGGACTTAGGTTTGGTTCCCAGAAGCAGATAGATAGCCCCTTACAGATATCTGCATCTAAATTTCAAGGATGCAGATGATTTACTTCACGATAATGGTGCATCCATACACAGATTTTAAATGTAAAAGTGTATATAGAGTTAATATAAGAAAGAACATATTCAGGCATGGCGATCTAGTTTATTTTGAGTTAGTCATATATTTTATTAAAATCTAGTATATTGGGGCTGGAGAGATGTTGGGTCGCGGCAGGGGGAGGGAGCGTGAGCGGGGATGGGAGTGCGAGCCACCTCAGCTGCTCTCCTGCTCCCAGCCAGATCCTGGCTGCAGTGCGATCCCCACAAGATCCACAGCTGCTGTCAGCGCATGCCCCACCCCTCGGCCCAGAGAGCAGGTCTCTTTTCGGGCCGAAAGTGTTACAGCTCTTCCAACAAAAGGCTCTTAGACGCTGTAGCAGTTTTGCACCTTTATTCCTTCTGGGTGGCGGGCGGTGGGCACGGGTGGAAGCGGGCAGGGCAGGCTGGTGGAGCAGAGAGAGAGCGCTACACAGGTTGGGATGGTCTGACATACTGTTTGGGAGGGGTCAGGGGTTTGGCAACCGCTACTTTCCATTGGCTTGGTCTGGGGACTTTGTAGTGCCTCATTTGCTTGTGGGAGGACTCAGAGTTGCTTTCTATGTGACAAATTTCACATGCCAGGCTTCTCTCTATACAGGGTTTGTGAAAGCTGTAGCTGTTTTTACAGGAGTCTTCCGGGAACGTTGGCTAAAAACATAATCTGGTCTCTTGTGGAAATTTCATGGGGTCTCCCAGAATTTTTAGCCTGTGCTCAACCAGGTGTTAGATTGCCTGTCACAGACCACTGCCTCACAGAGAGATGTTTCAGAGATTAAGATCACTTGTTGATCAGGCCGAGAACCTGTGCTTGTTTCCTAACACACCTACCTGCTAATTCCCATCCAAGTGTAGCTTCAGTTCCCAGGGGACCCCATGACTTTTCTGGTCTCTGTGAGGAATACATCTAAGTAGTGTACATGCACGTGTGCAGACAAAACACTCATATCCACAAAGGAAATAAATATTCAAAAAATAAATTAAATATCTCCCTTTTCAAAGTGATTGTTCTTTGCCTTGCTATTTCAATGACCTGTTTTTGTTGTTGTTGTTCCTGTTGTTGTTGTTGTTGTTGTTGTTTTCAGGCTCATGGTTCATCATGTATGTTCAGTACCATGTACATGTTGTTGATGCCAATGACTTAAAAATGGATAGACATCAATTACTAAAAGCAAGCACTAACAAAGGAAACTACTAAATGAGACATTTTCCTACTTCCAAGTGAAAATCTAGATAACAGAACTGCAGTGTAATGTTTAGAGGTGTTTTCCTGCTGTGCATTTTTTTGAATCCCTTTTAATGGACTTTAAAATACCACTGAAGCAATCCATGCAGGAGATGGCAACTTATTAATTCAGGTAACGCTTCATTTTCCACAAGCTTCTCATAGAAGAAAGGTTATAAAAATACCTTACAAATGAAAAGAAGAAGAAGAAGAAAGAACATTTTCTGTAATGTGGTGAACACTTGACACGATGTGAAATATACACTTGCCTTTCTGATCCAAAGTAGAACAAACTTCATAAACAATACAAACTTCATATGAGATATCATTAAGGAAACTTTCATGACTCTCCATTAATCCCCCTTGGATATGACAACTTTGAGGGGAACTTCAGTTTACCCCAGTCTCTAGGGGTTAAGAGTTTGTCTGGAAAGTTCATGAAGTCTGGATCCAGCTTGTGGGTTTTCAGCACTGCTGTCTCCAGCCTCCGCTGGAAGACTTACAAGTGAGGTCTTTCATGTGGCTTTCAACATTTCTCACTACAGCCTCTGAAAGAAATGGAAACAAACCTTGCCCGTGTTTATGACAGCCCTGGAAGGGAGGTTGAATTTCAAGTCTGTTCTTGAACGAGGGTGAAAGGTCAGTTTGGGAGTGAAAAGGGAATTAGAAAAGTTGTTCTGATCCTGCTGCACTCTTCAGTACAGCATCCTCTCTCCTAACAGAAACCCCAAGTATTGACAAACAAAGTTGGTGCAAGTGAATAGCTTCTCATGATTTTGTCCTGCTCATTTGCAGGCATCAACATGCAGTGCTAGATTCAAATGACGTAGAGTAATAATTATGGTCACCCTTGTTTAAAAGCAGATCACATAAATCTACAAGTCATTATATTCAAGAATGCTTTGAAGATCACATTGTTGCTTCAAGTACACAAGAAAATTAAATGCTATAGTGTTTTAAGAAATGAGGAGTATCCTCTCTCTTATGCTCAAGAATTTAAAATTTTAAATGGATACAAAATAAGTATTTTAATGTACTTTATTTTGAATGGTCTTTCATTATTTATACATGCTATGGAGGTAGTATGATCTTAGTACAGAAATGATGACAATAGTGTGCCTATTGTGGTTAAGTGACTACATAAGAATACATGGTTGATGAAGAATAAGGTAGAGCTGGATTTAATGATCTGTGATTTTCATTATATTGCCAGATTTTTCATGAAATACTTTCTGATAGTCAAAATATTCAATGCATTATTTTCATAGAATTCAAACTTCAGACACATTTCTTCAAAAACACTGCAGTGCTGAAATTACAGTATATAAGCAAGACGGGTAGCCATGGATACTAATGAAAAATTGAAGAGCAATGAATAGTCATGATTGTACTTTAGAGGGAGAAATGTCTAACCTGGGATGTGGAGCTAACACTTCACAAAGGTTATTGTTAGGATGCCTTTTACATGTTGCCATAATAGCTATCTCACATTTGCTTGCAGAAAGGAGGAAGGATGAAGAGTAATAAACTCATATTGAACACTGTGAACATGTAATATGCATTGATACTATTTACTTATTCATTATGTGAGTCATACCAATAATTGTAGCAAGACAATGAGATCCTCTTTGTTTTTCACAGAGATTTATATTTATGCTTAAAGGGAGCAAGAATCCATCTAGATGAAAGTTATCATGGGATGCTTCAGAGCTTCTATTCTTCCATTGCTGGATGTTTTAACCCCAGCATATGCCATCTTATGTTTGCAAGTTTACTTTCTTGGTATCATGTAATAAAATAGAGAATATTCTCAGTAAGTGTAGAGCATAAAATGGAAAATACATCTTCTGAAACTTCAATAAACATGTTTCTTGTCAAATATATCAGGATACAGCAGAGATTATATGGGGCAAAATTGTCTGAAAATAAAAGAACAAGATCATTTTAAATAGCGTATTCAATCAGGAGATCCATTTAACATAATAAATGATAATGATGGAATAGGTCTTACTTTATATACAAAATTTATTATTATTGACTCTAAAATAGAAAATATGTTATTTTTAGTCAGGTATTCAACCATGTGTAATGTGCATATAAGGTTAGTAAAAAAAAAAAAAAAAAAAAAAAAAAGAAAAAGAAACAAAACAAAACAAAAAACAAAAAAGCAAACCAAACCAAAACAACAAAACAAAAATTAACTTGCTTTTTTTTTCTTTTTCCTTTAAATATCCCTTAAGTTGAGGATATTCTCAGTAATTCTAGAGCATCAAATGGAAAATACATCTTCTGAAACATCCGTAAACATGTTTCTTGTCAAATAGAGCAGGATGCAGCAGTGGTTACATGGGCAAAATTGTCTGAAAATAAAAGAATCTCTAGAAAAATTCAGAAAGAAAATAGAGACTGAAAAAATTCTCATTTCTTGCCTTGCCTATTCCCATTCTACTTTGAATGTAGTTGCTAAATGGTCCCTCTCATTTGTAAAGTTGAAATAATACTTTGTCATGTTTCATGAGTCATGACATACGGGAGAAGGGAAGTTTCTGTCCTTGCCTCAAAGGAATACTATGATGTAAGTAATAAAGTCTTCATTTCTTGCCTTATTGAAATCCAGTCTGCTGTAAAAAAAGAAGGAAATGTAAGAAGACAAAATGAGGACAGTCAGCCAATATGACAGGCATTGATTTGGGACCCAATCTTATGACTGTCAATCAGTCTCTGTCCATATGTCTAAGACAATCGGAATATTCCACACACTCAGATACTTTGGCTCAATAAAGATCCTCTAATCATTCATAGAATTCTCTACTTCTCAACTGGTTTCACTCATTTTTCAACTGGGCAGACACAATTATATTGTCATATCTTAACATATCAAAGGGAATTGAATACATGCTGTCATAAAATTCTAATCTACATTTAAATTTCTTGTGCACTCATTGGTCCATGTCTCTCTCTTTCCACATCTCAAATTTTAACATTCCACCAGAATTTATTTAATTTTTATTTTTAAGATGGGAGAAGAAAGGAAGAAAAATGGCAGTTTGAAACTATTTTCTATTTTCACACAACAGAGAGTGTGAGAGTTTAAGACCCGACTCTGCCTCCTGCAGATGGTGGCATTGGTGGCCTAGCCAGAGCTTGATGGATGGGTGCAGATAAGGGAGAGCCAGCAAGCTGAGCAGCCCAGTTACCACCCATGCCTTGATCCAAGGTTTTGATTTGGTGCACTTACATATTTGGTGAACTATTGGGGGCTGTGAAAGAGCCTGTCCTGTTGATCAAAACCTTTAGGTTCTCTATGACAGAGAAGAAGAACAGAATAAATCGGAGAAGTCCCTGGGAGAAGCCATTATTGATGGTGTCACAGAAGTCAGAAACCTCAAACTAGACCAATGACACATTGAAATGAACCTTCACAAGTGAAGATGTGTGGACCGAGGGGTATATTGTGGGTCACAGTATTGTTTGTTTGTGTGTGTGATTTTATTCCTGGGTAGGGTACCTATTGCAAGGAAAGAGAGCAGATAAGAGGGGATGGAGAGTTGAGTGAGACTGGGGTAAATGATACGAAAGTCACAAAAATTTCATATTAAAAAAAAAAAAATTAGAAGTGTATCAATGGTTTTCCCAAAGACAGGTCCCTACGAGCTCCATCTCCTGACACTGTCTTAATAGTGAAATTTTACAGGGAGGGTTTTTTGTTTAGAGACGATAAACTCATCTTATTCATTTCCCAACTGGTAAGGAGATAAAACAATGATGGACCTATTGTGTTTAAAAGACTTTAACCTATTTGCTTTCCAAAGTCAATGGCTAACCATATGAGAAGTTACAAAGTAATATAGGGCATTCTCCTAATTAGAGACAATCAATCAACCATTACTTTGAGTGATATCATGCCACTTCTTATTAAAAGAGTTAGATCTCCCGAAAATATTTTAAAATTAGCAAGATATCAATATCCCCTTTGTGTGCTATATTAGCCAAGGGAGGGGGAGGACAAAATTTTCAGATGAAAGGATTGCAAATAAACAGGGCATTTGGATAGTCATCAAGTAACCTTTCTTGTCTCTTTCATGTGTTTCTCTGGGAATGTATTAATCTTTAAAGCCCTCTTACATTATAAATATTGCTTATGGCACAAATCATGCAAATTTATCTCCCTTCGCTTCTTCAGAGCTTCCTAGGTCAAGAGTTATCATTCAGACAACATCAGCTGCTTCAAATAGGCAATATTATGCATTGGTGTCAGTTCCCATCCAAATGCACAATGCAGTGCCATGATTAATCCTTCCCAGCCTTTGGCAAAGTTAGCAAGGTAAGGTTCTGTTAAAAAAGAGAGGGCTTTTAAAGTTTAATTGCACTGTTCTCAAGAAATTAAGCAAAGAGAAGACAACCCTAATAACAAAAAAATAAAACACAATCCCATTAAAACCAGCAAGAATCTATGTCAGGAGTGTCAGAGTTGAGGTTCTTTCAGAAACTATCTCAGGATGCCCCTTAAAGATGGTGGGAGATTTTTCCATTTATGAGGAGCTGTCAAGGTGTCTACAGAGAAGCTGCAGAGCACAGTAAGATTTATAAGATGGAATTTAGAAACACTATCTGGAACTGTTATTTAATAAATGTATGAAACCACATTTCAAGAGGCCAATGTTCTTTTAATATCTATTTTCCTGACCTCCAATGATGCGCATAGCCAGCACACTCAGCACTCTCCATTATGACAGACTTCAAGTCTGTTTGAGCACGATCCAGATTGGGGGCACCAAGAAAATAGGACAGTCACTCCACTGGCAGTAAGAAGAAGGTAGAACTGAAAAGTACATTTGCCATGAATGTTCTCTCTTTTATCAAGCATGATTTTAGGTTTTGTTTGTTTTAAACAAAATCTCATTGTGTAACTCAGACCTGCTTCAAAATCACCATCCTCCTACCTCAAGCTCTTAACAGCAAGATTGTAGGTGTACACCACCCTATCTCACTTCTTTTCACATGGAAATTTTATCATATGCTTGTTCTAACATTGCAAATCAATTAGATGACTAGAGAAATTATTTAATTAAAATCGAGTTTAAGAATTAGCACATTTTATTTAACATTGAGATTTTTTTTTAAAGATTTATTTATTTATTTATTTAGTACACTGTAGTTATCTTCAGACACACCAGAAGAGGCCCTCCATTCTCATTATGGATGGTTGTGAGCCACCATGTGGATTCTGGGAATTGAACTCAGGGCCTCTGGAAGAACAGTTAGTGCTCTTAACCGCTGAGTCATCTCGCCAGGCATGCTCTGGATTCTCGAAAGATTGCTCAGTAGTTAGATACACTATAAAATCTTCTACTGGACCAGTATTCTGTTCCCAGCACTCACATAGTGACTAATACCTTCTCTATTTAGAGTTACAAAGTATACAATGCCCTCTTCTAGTCACTGTAGGCAGTATGTGCAAGTGGTTCATAGACATATATGTATGGAAAACAATTATATCCACAAAGTTTGATGATGATGATGATGATGATGATGATGATGATGATGATAATGATTTACTTGACTATAGTACCTGATTTTGACTTAGTGAAAAAACTTTACACACAGTTCTGTGACAGTTACCAGGATGCTCACATATATCCCTTTTTGAATGAGTCCACTTTAATGGCCTGATTATTCTTCATGATGTCATTGTACAATTGAGGTTATCCAAGATGAGACATCTTAAAGCCCTTAGCAAGACTACCCATTCTGGGCAGACAATGAGCTAGAATTAGATATGATGAATTTGAGTACCCAAGGCTATGATCTCAACTCTATATGGTCTGCTCCAGGGAACCATGCTTACTTTTGAATGGACAGGGGAGTGAAATGTCTATATCTATAGGATCACTGCTGCCCATACATAAAGATCTTATTGGAATTCCTCGCACCTACATAAAAACTGGAGCATAACCAAGTGTTGGGCCCTATTTTGGCCCTGGTTTGGGCCTTGAGGACGAACCAAAGCCTGGTTCGAGTTTCTGCGTCCTTATAAGAGAGCCTAAGCCTGGCTCAAGTTTTAAGACCCGTCTCAGTCACTTCCATATCCGGCTGACTCATCAAGACCTGTTTGACCCTGCTTCTGCCCCACAATTTCTGATGTGACGCTTCGCCACTGGCCCTGTCAGTTACCCTTTACCCTCAGTCACGCTTTCCTGCCTCCTATGTCATCTCTTCCTGTACCTACGTGCCTACCTCCTATATAAGCAAGTGCCTAGTTTAATAAAGTAAGGTCCTGTTTCGACCATACTCCAGGCCTGGCTTGTTTCTTTTGGGCCTTCGACATTAGCCATCCGCTCGGCCCAGGACAGACCAGGCTGGACCATGTTCTCTCCTCTCACCTGGACCTGCCAGCAAGGAGCTGGCAACCAAGCATGCTTGTAACCCAGTGTTGTATAGTAAGTAGAATACCAAGGCCACTATCTCCCTGAAAATGATGAGCTTCAGGAGAAGTTAGTTACTCTACACAGAATAAATTGACATTCCTATGTTCATGTATTGTCATACATCTCTTACCCTCTAAACAAAAACATGCATGCTCGTACACACCTACACAATCTCCATAAATATAGACTCAAGGAAGATATTTTTGTAAAAGAATGCATTAATGGCAGATATCTATCTCTACTTTAAATTTCCAGGCCAAGAAAGAACCATCCTGCCAGGCAGTGATGGCGCACGCCTTTAATCCCAGCACTTGGGAGGCGGAGGCAGGTGGATTTCTGAGTTCGAGGCCAGCCTGGTCTACAGAGTGAGTTCCAGGACAGCTGAGGCTACACATAGAAACCTTGTCTCGATAAAAACAAAACAAAAACAAAAAACAAATAAAAAGAATCATCCTTACTAAGCTCAATACCTCAACTTCACCAATTAAAAATAAAACAGTGCTAAATGATGTAAATTTTGATACATTTATGAAGGGATGAAATGGATGATCTTACAGGTACACTTTTTGTAATTTCTAATTCATCCAGAGCTAAGAAGGCATTTTTTTCCATTGATGATACAATGATAAAGCAAGAGACAATGATGAAGAAAAATAGTTTTCCTTTGTTGGTCATAAACTGTGCATATGCATGGCTGGTTAGATGCTGTGAGATTAAAAAAACATTGACAGAGAACTCATCTGTGCTTTTATGTTCCCAGATGAGAAATGCTGGAAGTATGGAAAGCAAAACTGAAATAAATGCTGTCCAAAGTACACAGTATCTTTAGAAGTAGGAATTGTACTGTAAAAGCTTATCACTGTAATAATTTAACTTGTTAGAAATGCATAAAGCAGTGTTAAGTCGGTAAGTCCACACATAGGAGTAGGGCTGTCTAGTAAAGTAAATATTACTTTTGGTTTATTCTGCTCTGTGGGAAGGTGCATGTTAAGGTGCCTCAGTGGACATCAGAATACAGCTTCAAGAAGTTAGTTCCTTTCTATACATAAGTCTTAGGAATTAGATACAAGTTTTCTGAATTGGTCAGGGATTCCTTTACTTGTGGATCCATCTCTCCTGGTCATGAATTGACCTTTAAGAACAAAGGCAAATAAGGTTCCATATCCCCACAGTAATGAGTCACAGTTAAAGTTACCTCAGTAGTCTCATGAGAGCCTCCTCACAATGGAGGGCTAAGGACACCAACCCACCCACAAACCTTTCAACCCAAATTTGTCCTCTCTACAAGAAATTCAACAACAAAGATAGAGCAGAGAATGAGAGAATGGCCAAGCAATAACTGGCCCAACTTGAGCTTGAGACCATCCCATGGGGCAGGCAGCAATCCCTGACACTATTAATGATAGTCTGTTATGCTTGCAGACAGGAGCCTAGGTAGAGGAGCACTCTCCTCTGAGTGGCTCCACCTAGCAGCTGAAGGAAGCAGATGCAGAGACCCACAGTCAAGCATTGGACATAGATAGAGAGTCTTATGGAGGACTTTGAGGAAAGATTGAGAGCCACAGAGGGGAGAGGAACTCAACAGGAAGTGCAACAGCTTCAACTAATCTGGATCCTTGGGGCCTTCAGAGACTTAAATCATCAATCAAAGAGCATATATGGGCTGGAGCCAGGGCCCCTGCACATTTGTAGCAGATGCACAACTCGATCTTCATGTGGTTCCCCCAAATACTTCAGCAGGGGCTGTTGCTAAAGCTCTTGCCTATCTGTGGATCCTGTTCCTCTATCTGGGCTGCCTTGTCTGGCTTCAGAGGAAGAGGATGCGTCTATCCCTGCAAAGACTTTATATGCCAGGGTTGAGGGGGATATGATGGGACTCCTCCATCCTCTCAGAAGAGAATGGGAAGTAAGTATGTAGAGAGAGAGACTGTCTGGGAGAGGAACCTGGAGAAAGAGAGGCAGTGATTAAGATGTAAAGTGAATAAATAAATAATGAAATAATAAAGACACTAAGTAAAAATAATAATTAGAAGAGTCCTTTAAATTAAAAATTGGCTTTAGTGAGAAAATGAAATATTTTTAAATCTCTGTTACTACACATAAAAAGGATACAAATAAGAATAATATATAATATAACATTTTACACCTCTATTATACCATTAAATATATCTGAAATCTGGAGTTTTAACTCAGGTGAAGCCTCTTACAATCCATCAGTTCTTTACTCTATATTTAAAAATTCTCTTCTGTATGGTTTTAATAACAAATGAATCAATGAAACATAACCTACTCCATTGTTCTGAAGGTTGTATGCAACTCCCACATGTAGATTTTTCCAGAGATGAAATAGAGAACCTCTTGTAAACTACTTTGCCATTTAATGAGGTAGAGCAACTTTACATTCCTTAAATGAAATTTAGTTTCAGTTAGTGGTAATTTCAAAATCAAAAAGGCCTAGAATTGAAATGTTGAGGATAACAATAAATACATACTGGATATTTCTGTTGGCTTAGGGTTGAAATATATTTTATAACAAAATCAAGTACAGAAAACAAATAGGTGGAGTATAGAACAAAGTAAACAGAAGTGGGGGAGACAGAGAGAGGTGTGGAAGGAGGAAAGGAGAGTGAATGCAGAGAAGAAAGAAAGTAACTGCAGTGTCTCAATTTTATAATTTAATAATTAGTGTTTAGTTTCAACTCAACAATTGCTAACAACCAACAGCAGTTATTCTATTAAGATTTTAGTGAATACTAAAAATTGTTGTATTCTCTCAAATAGGACAAGTGTAACATAGAAAGTAATGTTTTCCAGAAATAACTAAATCATTAGTGATGATACCTAACTGATGTATCAAAACAAAACTATATGAAATCTGCATTTCATGGACTACATTGAAAATATAATGTATCACTGGCAATATCATCAACATTCTAAAGTAGGCCCCATGCTTAGAAATAATTGGCCAACCAAAACCAGATTTATGTTTTTGTTTAATTTCTGTGCATTTTTTGTTTAGTTTTGTTTGTTTTTGTATTTTCAACATACGTTCTTTCTTTTATTCTAGTTTGTCTTTCTATTTTGGCATTTTCATAGAGAGATCAAGAAAAGTAAAGAACATGAAACTGGATAGGCAAAGAGGAAGTGAGGAAAGTGGGAGAAATTTCCTAAACAGAATGCCAATGGCTCAGGCTCTAAGATCAAGAAATGATAAATGGGACCTCATGAAACTGAAAGGCTTCTGTAAGGCAAAGGTCACAGGCAGTAGGATATATCATCAACCTAGAGATTAGGGAAAAAAAAAACTTCATTAGCCCCACATCCAATAGAGGGCTAATATTAAAAATAAATAAAGAACTTGAGAAGCTAACCTACAAAATCCCAAATAATCCAATCAAAAAAATGGGGTATAGAACTAAACAAAGACTTCACAACAGAGGAATCTTGAATGACTGAGAAGCACTTACAGAAATGTTCAAAGTACTTAGTCATCAGGGAAATGCAAACCAAAATGACCCTGACATTCCACCATACATCAATCTAAGATCAAAAACTCAGGTGGCAGCACATATTGGTGAGAACATGGAGAAAGAGGAACACTCCTCCTTTGGTGGTGGGATTGTAAGTTGGTAAAACCACTCAGGAAGTAAAATTTGGAGGTTGCTCAGAAAATTGCAAATAGATCTACCTGAAGACCCAGTTATATGATTCTTGGGCATAAACCCAAAAGATGCCCCACCATGCCACAGGAGCAAATGTTCCACTATGTTCATAGCAGCCTTGTTTGTGATAGCCAGAAGCTGGAAACAACCCAGATGTCCCACAACGGAAGAATGGATACTTAAAATGTGGTTTATTTACACAATGTAATACTACTAAGAATGAGGATGTCTTAAGATTTGCAGGCAAATAAATAGAACTATAAAATATCATCCTGAGTCAGTTAACTCAGACCCAAGAGTTCATGAAGGTATGCACTCACTGGTAAGCAGATATTAGCCAAAAAAGTACAGAATACTCAGGATACAAGCCACAGAAATCAAGAAGTTTAACAACCTGAAGGGTCCAAGTGAGGAGGGAGAAGAAAGCAATCACAGGGGGCAGAAGGAAGGAGGGAGGGACCTGGGTGGGAGAGGGGACTTGGAGGGGTAAAGGGGAACCTGATCACATATTGGTGGGAGGGGCAGGATTGAATTCCTGAGGGCTAGCAGAAAGAATGGAATCAGGGAACCTCCGGAGGTAGGAGGTGGAGAACCCTCTAGAATGTATCAAAAACCTTTGTGGTGAGAGACTCTCAGGACTCAAAGGGAGGGACCTTAGATGAAATTCCCTACAGTAGGGCGAGGGAACTTATAGAGTCCATCTTCAGTAGAAAGACAGGACATCAAGTGGAGGGATGGGGTTGCCACCCCATAGATTAAAAACTCTGACCCAGAATTTTTGTGTCTAAAAGAACTGCAGGGACAAAAATGGAGAAGAGACTGAGGGAAAGAAGGTTCAGTGACAGGCCCAAATTGGAATTCAGCTCAGGGGGAAGATCTAAGGCCTGACATGATTACTGATGCTGTGATGTGCTTACAGACAGGAGCCCAGCATGGCTGCCCTCTGAGAGGCCCAACAAGCAGCTGGAAGTGTCAGATGCAGATATTTACACCCAACCAATGGATCTAAGCTACAGGATCCTGGGATTGAATTAGGGGAAAGCTGGAAGAAGCTGAGGAGGAAGGCAACCCTATAGGAAGACCAGTAGTCTCAACTAACCTGGACTTCTGAGATCTCTCAGACGCTAAGCCACCAACTAGGCAGCATACACGAGCTGATATGAGGCCTCCGACACATATATGGCAGAAGACTGCCTGATTTGGCCTCAGTGAGAGAAGGAACACCTAACCTCTAGAGACTTGAGGCGCCAGAGAGTAGCAAGGTCTTTTGGGGTGGGGGGTGGTATATATATATATATATATATATGGAGTGAGAATCTGAAGGGAGTTGGATAAAGGGAAAGCATATGATAAAACTGCACAGTATGGGGGACTGGAGATATGGCTCAGGGGTGAAGAGTACTGACTGTTCTTCTAGAGGACCTCAGTTCAGTTCCTGGAACTCACACGGCAGTTCATAGCTGCTTATAACTCTAGTTCCATGGGCTCTCACACCCTCAAACAGACATGTTCAGACAAGACACCAATGCACTTAAAATAAAAATAAATAAAATATTTTTAAATATGCAATATGATAATATAAAGAAAATTCATCATAAAACACAATACAATATTAAGATAAAGGTTGATTAATAGTAACACGTGAATGTTACGAAGGTCATGCCTTTGAAACTCTAAAAATGTAAACTAAATTAAGATGGGTTTTTTTCAAATTGCTTGTCTCAACTATTTTGTTATAGTGGTGTGAAGCACTAACATTCATAATCACTTTTCATGTGTTCCAGTATTTTTTCAATTAGTGTCAGTATGTAGAACTGAAATGAGAAAACAATAAGATACATTATTTTCTTTTGTGAGTGTGTGGTCCGTGCGCATGTATATTATATTCTTTGGTATGTGTATATATTCGCATATGTCAATGCACTTAGGCACATTTAAGGATATGCATGTAGAAGTTCCAAGCCTACATCTCTGTCTCCTTGGATAGTTCTTGTTAAGTTATGGTCTTTCACTAAACGTGGAGCCCATCACTCCCCGTGAAGCTAATGCTCTAGCTAACTTGCCCACAGCATCCCCTAATCCTGTGTCTGAAGCTAGGAGATCATAGTCAGGCACCACTCGTGCTCAGCTTTCACCTACGTATTGTCACAACCTGATCTCCCATGCTGACTCTTCTGTCAGCTAGCATTGCACCCACCGTGCAAGAGCTGAAGCATCTACTTGCTTTTCATTTTAAATATTTTCAGCTCTTTAATAAGAACTCTATCATCAACTTATAGCACATATGTTTATCTTTTATTAAAACACTTTGAGGCAGCCAAGAAACTATATCTGGAAAAATATTCTAATTAATTGTAGCTCTATTTGTAAGTCCATAAATATACTTTTGTTTGCTCATCCTTTATAGTTTCCTTACGTGAAACATTATACTAGATATATTCTTCTTATCAGCTGAGGTTAATTATTAAAAAATTACAAAAATAATAAATTTAAGAGTAAAGAAGTATAAAGGAGAAGTAGAAAGGAAATATTTTCTATATCTTTATGCATCTAGTTAGTCTTCTACATAACCTCCTTTAAATAAATACTTAAGGTTTTATTGTTTATCTCTGTGATAGTTTATCTTCATTATCCATTTGTCTGGATTTAATATGAAGATAATTTTCTGGGCATTTCTATGAGGTTACTTATGATGATTTTGTACTGAGAAGACTAAAGCTAAACACAGACAGCATCATATATTGGCTGGAATTGTGCACTGAATAAACAGAAAACGAGTTGTATACTAGCATTCCTCTGTCACTTAATTGAGGACATACTGTGGGCAGCCAGCTCATGACCAGTTACCATTTTCCCCCCACCTTCATGGACTATATGACTATCTCACTACGAGCAAAAATAAATCCTTGCTTCCTCAGATTGCTTTACTCCAGTCTCTGTCCATGCAACAGAAAAGTAATTAGTACAGAATAGGAACAGCATTATAGCTGGGTGCAACTAAAGTATCTTACTGTTAGTCACGTTAAGTTTACAACAAGCATTTAGATGTCAGTTGACAAAAGTGAGAAAATGTTCAGATATCACTTATCACAAGAACTCAACAATAGTAAACAATTCTAACCTTGCTTCAGCTGCTCTTAAGATAGTCACACTCAGAGTGAGTATACATATTACAAGCTCCCTAGTGTCAAAGCCACATGCTTTCAAAGCTCTCTTGGTACTCCCATGTCATCCTGAAAGACAATGAGCTAGCACTTCTTCTTGGCTGCATGCCACCCAGTTTGCATACTCCTTGGGGCTTGCGTTTATGCTGAGCCAATGTTCCCTCTTTCCCCTTTGCTTTTCAAGCCTTAATCTCTTCTGTCTTTGGGTGATTTTTATGGATGGACAAAATAGGTCACGTAAGATAAGCCACTGTCACACTATACTAAATCTTCCCCCTTTTTCAGAACTGCCCTGAAACTGAACTTTTACAAAGAATTTCTGATTAGTATGGGAATTCAGGGCTGAATTCCTAGCAGTGTTTCTTTGCACCAAGGAAAGAAATTGGGATTCTCAGTTTCAATCCAGTTTACTACCTATTTGAGCAGAGGGAAGCCATTACCTATCCCAACTATATTTCTTCATTAGAAAATATAAATAACAATGCATTTTTGCTCAAATCCCCAATTCTAAGAGACACATAATAAAGTAGTATAGGCAAACACACCCATAAACTATGAAAGCACAATGAAATAGAAATGCCCAACAACGTAATAAACCTTGTTCTTTAATGATTACATATGAATCTGTAGTTTCAGTGTTTGAATTTTTTTCCTTCATCTCTGAAATAATAAATGTTAGAACACGACTTGCCTGAGTTGGCAAAAGGAGTATGATCTGTACTGTACATGAAAAAAATCTTGGTTTTGATTATAAGCATAAATTATTAGATTTTCAGGAAGCTGTAACAGTTTCTTGTTGTCTGTAATATTTCTACTATTATTGCTACCAGTGACACCTTGAATAATCAAATATTCTGAACTAGTGAATGTTTTCAATAACAAAGAATATTATGATATTCATTGTGAACAAATAATCTATTTAAAAAATTCATGTTAGAACTCAAGAACAGATAATGAAAATAAGATTACTGGGTAGTTTATTCAATGCAAATAACCAATTACTCTAAATATGTTATGATAATCTCTATGATAATATGTGAATTTGTTTAATATATTCATAATATTGTAAATGAAATGTTGTATACATTTAAATTATAATTTAATAAAATGAATTCTATGAATTCAACTAAATATATATAATGTATTTAGCTTTATTTATTTTCCTCTATTTTTCATATATCCTTCATTTATGCAATAAGCCCTGAGCATTTCCTGTGGAGCAGGTAGTATTACAGTATGATCATACACAACTGTGAGCCACACTTAACTTTCTATTGTCCCACTAATAATTTTTGAAAAATTTTACTAATTATTATTGCAAAAATTAGGTTAAAAGAATAGAAAAGGTAAGGAATGCTGTACTGTTGAGAATAATTATGAAAATGTTAATTGGGTATTGATAGTTGATGAAGGAGAAGTCAGCCTTTCACATCTTTCATATATGGTGTGTGTGTGGATGAACAGTACATGACAGTGGCTCTGAGGAAAGACTATGCATGGAAATTTCAAGCAACATGAGATTCAGGGAAGGTCTGGTGACAGAGAGAGAGAGAGAGAGAGAGAGAGGATATACAGCAAGAAATAGAATTAAATATATAACTAATATGTAATAATAAATATTAAATAAATAATATAAATAAAAGTATATTACATAATGACTTTAAGCTTTTGAAAGAACTTTGGCTTTTGCTTTATGAGTAATAGAAAAACATTGGGAAGATTTAGATCAGGGTCTTGACCTGATATGACTTGTCTTACCAGCACTTCTTAATACAGTGACATGAAAATAAAATGAGTACAAGCTCTGCAATTGGAATAATCCAAGTGGGAGATAACAGTGTCCCAGGCTCTGTGGACACAGAGACTGGAAGTGCTCCAGTGATATTGGGGATATACTTTAAATATGTACTTAATATAATTTTTATGTCATGCATTTTGGATTTGAAACTTTATTCAAAATGGTTTAATATTTAGGGGCTGAAGAAAGGTTCAGCAGTAAACACACTTAATGTTATCCCAAAGAATCTGAGTTCATATCTCATCATCCTTTTCAGGTTGTTCAAAGTCACCTATACCTTCAGCTTCCCAGGGGTGGCCATTCTCTTCCAGCTTCTGTAGATACCCAAATATACATGTGGATATACAATATACACTTATACAGGTATGGACATAAATGTAAATATGATAAATCATTTAAAAATAATATTTAATATATGATTGAAAAACAACTTATCTTAAAACATTGACAGGGTACAGTATACTGACATTATGTATAAGAAAGTCAGGTCAGCGTTTAGTTTAACAGAATTTACATAGCTGTTTGAGGGTTGGCAACTGGGTATTTTGAGCTGCATGACTTTATCTCAAGTTTTAGAAACATAAATGAAATCCATTGATACTTTGGTAAGTTGGAAAATATTTATTGCATCTTTGTTAGCTTTACAAATTGCATTATCATTCAGAGGTATATTGGAAAATTCATTTGGAGATAAATTTCAATGCAGAATAAAATAATATCAATTAGCTACAATTATTATTTTTCATATATTTTAAAACATCAGAATCTTACGTTTTGTGAACTCAGTTTCTTTTATCTTCAGGATTTACATACTTAAAAAATAGCTTCATGAACTACTAGATGACAGAGTGTATCATCAAAAGTGGGGTTTATTTGAAGAATATTGAGATGGGATTGCTATTTCATGGATAAGTAAAACTTCTTCTGTAAGAAACAGAAAACATTTCACATTGATTTGAACCAAGGGAAACTAAGAATGAATTCATCACTAACTCAGTAACGGTATAATCAGCCGAAGTATAGAACTTCTGTCCTTGAAGCAAGAACTTGCTTTTGATTCTGTTCAGCCAATGAGAAACACAATCTTTTCTATTTCCAAGTTGTTAAAAAACACAAGAGAGCAGAAGAAGAATGATAGGGTTGATTGTACTAGGTAGCTACCTGGGTATAATATTCTCTGTTCAAGAATATTTACAATAAAATATCTTTTATTTAAAAATATGAATAAAATTATTTTTTCATGTTTTTATTCAAGAGTCATAAAAGAATAAGCATAGATTTCTTTTACACAAAAACCTAAAATGCGTTTTAAGTTTCTCCTTCTGTTATGTTCAGATTATACTGTTGGAACATTTCTGTAATTTCTTTCTGTCATTTGAATGTACTTATCAAAATTATTTAATACCTCCCAAAACTACTTCTTATTCTTATTAAAAGAGATATGAAAATGGCAAATTATTTCCTTTATTTCTTCATTCTCAATTCTTAAAACTCTTTTTTTTTTTTTTTTGCTGTATTTTTATTTTATTTTTTACTGAGAATACAAAGGGGCCACTTATATTTTTTTTCCTGCATTTTATAGTGAAATACTAAATTGACATCTGAAATTTGAAAAAAAAATTCTCTTTGGTAGTAGCTAATTTTAAAGAAATAAACAGATAAAAGCATTATTCTGTCTACATCAGTCATTTATGACAGGAAAAAAATAAAACATTGTCTGAAAGCCAAGTCAATTGCATTTGTTCGAAAACATACCACTAAACTATTACATAGATGAGTACAACATCTGGTTCTAACTGCATAGGAGATGAGGATTGCTTCCCAGATGCTTCCAGTTGCCAATCAGAAGGTATTCTCATGAGAAGTCAAGATTGCTCAAAATCTCCAACAGAGAGATCTGCCCTTTTGTGCAACTCTTTGTAGCATTGGTAATATCGATTCTTCTATTAGATATCTTTTGCATTCATCCTGTTTGTAAACCAAGTTCAGGCTGCACCTGCCCATCCTGAAACATGGTGGCATCCATGACAAAATGGATCAACTATCTCATTCTCTATTTGTTATTATCTAGCAATTAAAGATCGTATGATAGACTAACCATAGGTCCTCAAGGAAGGGATTCAAAGTTGGAAAAAAAAAGAAAGCAAAGCAAAAGAAAGAGAAAAGAAATGAAATGTAAAGAAAAGGCCAATAGAATTGCTGCAAAAGGGGGCTTAGTGGTTAATAACAATCCTGCTCTTGCAAAGAGTCCATCTTTTGTGTCCTGCACCCATATAGAAGCTAACGACTCTCTCTAATTCCTGTTCTATGGGCTCTGATACCATTTTTGTGCCTCCTTGGACTCTTCTATGTATGTGATTCACATAAAATCATACATACACATTAAAAAAAGCCAACTAAAAAACTCCTAAAACTGGCAAATTCTGCTTTAAGTATCCTGAAGAATATTTTCACTTTGGTACTAATATATAAACCAATTTCATATGCTTCCAAGTTTTATCTCTCATTATGACCAAAAGAAATTGAATACAAATGTTCTCAAAAAGCCATTCTGTAGTTATTCTTTCCTAATGGAAAAGGGCTATACTAGAAGGAAGAAAATAGTGTTTATAAGACTTAGAAATGTAAACGAAACTTACAAGGTCCTGAAAGTAAACTGAAAAGGTCATAAAAGCAGTAAAGACTTCATGGGCAAAGGAGAGGCTGCAACCAGCTGAGCTATAAATATCCTGCTGTGATACAGTGTTCCTATGTCAATCCATGCTGGGGGAGATAGGCTTTTGTTGACACAATTGTCTGTGAGTAAACTCTTCTTTATTTAAATAACACCAAGAAATTAACCAATTCACTAACCTGGGCTTGAGGGGATTTTTTTTTCTTTTATCTGTCATTAGTGTCCCACACAGGGCAAACAAACATTTGTTCAAGTCTTCCCAGACAACAAGGTGCCATGATTGGAAAAAGAAACATCTCTAGATAAGCTTGTGAGAGTCCTTCTGAACAAAAATTACATGTGCATTAGTAGAGTTGAAAGCAGACTATCCTATTCAATGTAGCATGGCCATATTGTTTCCATAGAAGACTTATATAGACTATATAAACATGAAAGCAATATATCTTCATTTTTCTGCATTGGGTCTCAACAAAGATCCATTTCTTTCCCTGCCTGTCTGATTTAGACAAGAACTTACTTCATTTACTCCCCTAACTTGTAAGTCTACAGAATTAGTAACTACTCTATGAGTTCCACAGGTGCCAACATGTAACTAATGGTCTCACCTAGTCATATTAATCATTTTCTGGAGAGCACAGATCCTCAGGTAACCATCTCCTTTTCCAGAGATCAAACCACGTCCCTAAACAGTCTTCTTCCCTGAGTGAAGTTGATAAAAAAAAATTCTGTGATGTTCTAGGTACCACAGAGGGCAGTCTCTCTGCCTCCCCGCCTCCCAGCCTCCCCGCTCCCTACTTACAACATTAATACAACATGAATTATAATTTATTTTGTTTAATCATTTCTACTAGATGTCTGTTATGTGTTCTAGTTCACATGGAATTTCCCCTCAACCATCGCTCAAAAACCTAATAAGAGTCAGAAATTTCCTCAGTCTTACAAATCTAAAGGTTCTTTCTTTCTTCAAGACCTCATCCTGATGACATGATGCTTATAACTCTTATTATAACACTAGCAATAAATTAATGTCTCCCTTTAAATTCATATCCCAGATGTCTATGACAGTGATATCCCTCCTAATCCTCTGCAGGGACTGGGCATTCTCCTGTGGTCATCAGCCCCATCTCTCCTAATAAAGGTCATTTGAAGAATCATTACTTTGACAAACTTTTGTTCTATAACTTTTCCTTCCTTTATATGTTACAGTATCATGAAGTTATTATTCTTGGTAATTTTTTTCTTATTCAAAAAGACACACATATAAATTGCATATGTAATTAATTTCTACCCATGTATGTTTTTGATACAACTATGATTAAAAATTTAGAATGTTTGTTATTTTACTGAGCTACATTTTGAAATTTTATATTTTGTCAACAGTTCCTTAAATAACATTTAGAAATAATTTTTAAAAAGTCTATTCATTTCACTAACAAACAGAAATGATAGACCTCTGTGTTGGACTTGTTAAAAGCACTCAGATGGCAAATCAATCTTGAACATATTTTAACTGAAATTCTCATTTGGCCCAAATAAAAATTTATATTATTACATTAACAAATAAGTGTCTTTTAACAATTCAGAAAGAAATGAACTTATAAACTTTGCAATCACTTTAAACACACAAGTAATTTGCCATCTGCTTTGTGAAAACTATATTGTATTTCAAGTTTCCTGAATCAGTTGGTCTCAGGTCTTTCAGTACTATTATTCAACTTTAAGTTAAATCTTATCTGATTACACTTGTCCATTCATGGAGGGTCATTTGTGTTACTACTCAAGCTAATTGATGTTCACAACTTCTATGAGTCAAAAAGCAGTGGTACTCACATAAAAGTATACGGCTTACCTCTATAAACATCATTATTGATGCATTTAAGACAGGCAAGAGCTGTTAGCTGATGGCTATAGAAAATAAATAATAAAGAAATCAAGAAAATGAGAGGGAGTCATGTCATTGCCACCAAATAGTACAAGGGCAATGAGCTCATTTTTATTTTATATTTTTGGTTAATCAAAATAATATACAGGTTCAGACTTCCATATATCAATGTATGTGCCTCACATAGTAACAAAATATGATACAATATTACAAAGTCAGTATATCTAGCAAAGATTAAATACATACCTTCATCTTTATATCATAACATACTTAAAATTAAAACTTATGTACCTGAAGTCTCCATTTTATGATGTTTTAATTCTTTTAAAAACTTTATTCTAATTTTGATAGCTTTATATATGGTGCTATATTTACCTCAACATCTCCCTCTCTTCCATTGACAATCCCCTGTGGACCCTCATTTCCTCAAATTCAGAGAAACTTTTTTAAACATACATTTACATATATGAACATGTTATATATAATATATATTAATATATTAAATTCTGTACTCATACATGTATAATGATATAGTACGTGTGTGTGAATTTAAAAATACAGCCTGTTGTGTCTCTTCAGTGGTGTCTCTATATCTCCAAAAGAATTTATTCAGTGTTACACATTTTCCTGGTGTACTCTTGAGTAGGTGTTGATAAGTTTAGTATATACATCTCTAATTTGAGCTGACTAATACTTTAAACTTGGCTCCAAAATTCTCTTTTCGTTATGAATTACCAGAATTAAAATACTTGTCTGATCTCAAGCTACCTCACAACATTGTACTTCTGGAAAACAAGAATGGAAAATATTTTAGTGGAGAGGCTGGGTAGATACCTTACTTGAAAAACGAAAATTTCTTTTATGAGTTATGAACATGGAGAAAAATTATCTGGCTCTACAAAGTATACTGAAATGTCAAGATTAGACTATTCTGTGAGTTCTGCTCCAGGCTTGGACATAATTCAAAGCAAATATTTGAAAAATACAAATAGGCAACCAATTATTGAATACATACATGCACAAACATGCACGTGAAACTCTTGGAGCAATTTTTTCAAAATTACTCAAACTAAGGGGTTTAGGGATATGTCATCATTCAAGAACAAATATTGCTCAATCATGAAGACTTATGTTTTGATCCCAACACCCATCAGATAGATCTTAAAAGTCTTTAACTCCAGCTGCAAGGGTCCTGATGGCCTGCTCTGGCCTCTGTGGATATAGCCACATGCATTTGAGGATACACTAACACAGAAACGGATACACACACACACACATACTCATAAAATAAAGTAAGACAGGTATAATAGGACTTGAGGAGATAGTTCAGCAGTTAAGAGCTGATATTACTCTTGTGTAGAACTAGAGTTGAGTTCTTAGTACCTAAGCTGTGGTGCCCGTTCCTCCAGCTCTGGACATAACCATCACGTCTATAAGCACTGCACTCATCTGTGTGGTGTGTGTGTGTGTGTGTGTGTGTGTGTGTGTGTGTGTGTGTGTGTATGAATAGAGAAAGAGAGGTGCATAATTAAAATAGTAAAAAAGTATTTAAAAATTATATTGTTCTTGAAAGGCAAGGACAGACAGAATAGAATTTACAAATACTATTTTTAATACTTGTATCATTAGGAGACATGATAATTAAAATTAATAAGATGCATAATTAAAACCATGTTTGATCTTGAGTTGTTCTTGTCACAAACCTCATATCAGAAATTCAAGAAGAGATGTTAAGGATCAAACCCCCCCCACCCCCCCAGTTCTCTTTAAAAATTTATCTGGATAGCACAACTTTTGCAGGTCATAAGCCCAGGCTTTTATTTTACATATCAATCCAGTCATTTACTACAGGTTACCTTTTGATTATCCTATGAATGAGCATCCCTTGAACCCAGCTGCTTAATTTTTAGGAGACATCAAGTACAGGTTTCCTTTTAACATTGCAAAAGAATTCAGAGATTTGCCTACCTCTGTTAAACACAGACAATAAGCTAGCTGGGTGGGACTTTGCTCTGAAATTACCCTTTCTAGTACACCTGAGCCTAAACTTGTTCTGTCCCTGGCCAACCCCAAACTCAGAAATCTGTCTGCCTTTGTAAGCATAAACAAACAAACAAAAATTTACTTGGGTGGGATCTTCTTTGATCGCCGTGCACTAAATCTCGTTTTCCTTAATATGTTTCTGACAATTGGCTCTCAACACAGTTCCTTTAGATTCATAAAGCATAAAGCCCGTAATAATTCATATTGCATTTTTCTATTTTGCATAATTAGGAAATTATATTTTTGATCCCATGATTTTAGAGTTCTTTTCCACAACCGTAAGGGCTGTCTTGAAGGTGCCAGCATTTATTATTTTGCTGAGATATTAGATCATGGAGTCTTTAATGTTAACAGAGAGGACATTCCTTGAAGGACGAACATAAAATATATACATTATTATACAAACAAGAGAATGCCTACATTAGCCAACTACACTCATGGAGGCCCCTGCCTGCTGGCCCTGTCCCAGGGACAGAAAGCATTTCATTCTGTCCCTACCAAGGCCATACAGGTTCTGGCAAAGGGGGAGGGGTCAGGGGTGGAGCTTTAAAGAGGAAAAGTTTGCAGCCTAGAGCTCAAATATCATGACTGTTAGAAGTTAAAACTACCACAAATTATAACTTTTAGAAAATCTCAATAAATAAGATATTTGTAAGATTTTTTAATATTTCAAAAATATTTTTAACACAAAATCATATATGATATTCATTTAAATATTCATATGTAGAAATGTCTTTTCCTTTTGTATCCAATGTTCTAATATTGCTAATTAGCTTTGATTTCTGAAACTTTGACAGGATACAAAGAAAGAAAGAAAGAAAGAAAGAAAGAAAGAAAGAAAGAAAGAAAGAAAGAAAGAAAGAAAGAAAGAAAGAAAGAAAGAAAGAAAGAAAGAAAAAGTTTTCAGAGGTTTTGATGAACAACTTCTTGTTTATATTGTTTTTTGAGCTTTAAGTGAAGGAGTTTATCAGTATGCAAGAGAAGTTGCTTATAACATGGTAGCTATAAAAGAAAAATGAAAGGAAGAAGAAGAGGAACAGGAAAGAGACAGCGTCCTAACACTCCTACACTCAGAGTATATGGCAATTATTTAATTTTTATTCTCCTTCAAAACCTAAACTAAAAATTGTAAGGATTGCATTGACATTCAACACACGTGGCCTTTAGGAGAAACATCATACCAGATAGCCTGCAGTTCCTCTTGGGACTTTCAACCCGGAAAGGGCATTTGGGATTATGTGACTATCTATATGTGGTTTTAACACATTATTTTTTGGGGGGAGGGTAAATTTGATCATATAATTTGGGAAATTACAGAACTTTTGAGAATTTTGGGGTTCTTGGAGATAGACTAGTTGTATTTTTGTATAACAATTGAGCCGGGCAGTGGTGGTGCATGCCTTTAATCTTACCACTTGGGATGCAGAGGCAGGAGGATTTCTGAGTTCGAGGCCAGCCTGGTCTAAAGAGTGAGTTCCAGGACAGCCAGGGCTACACAGAGAAACTCTGTCTTGAAAAAAAAAAAAAAAAAAAAAAGAATTGAGCATGAGTCATGGGAAAAATGGAGGAAAAAAATGGAGGAAAAATGGAGGAAAAAATGGTTAGAATATTAAAAACATTGCCAGAAGTTTTATGTGTTAAAGATGTGATTTCCAAATCAATTTAAAGATGGAAACATGAGAACACTTTTGTCAATGATTAACTTATGCATGAAAAGATTGTTAAATATGTGATCTTGCCAAGAAATGATCAAAAGTATGAAAGGAGACAGGGCACAATAGGAGGGAGCTCACCCCCAACATCACCCATTTAAAGGACATTGTCCTAATACATTCTTCCGTCTCTTAATTAGAGTGATGTAAGCAGCTATGTTTAATTATATCATCTTCCCTCTATGTCTTCTCCACCAGTCTGAAGTTACAGGGCCAAGAGAAAATGAACTGTAAGTGTAGAGCAAAATAAATATGCATGCTGTAAGCTACTTTCGTCCCATGTGTTTTATCTGAGCAATGGATCCCAAACTTTCACGTGTTCATCAAAGTGAGCAATATCTAAAACTACAAAGATGAAGAGATAAAATCACTATTTTACAGACAAATGCATTGATACTTCTAATATATCTTTTATGATTTCTGAGGTATACTTAAAAAATACTATGAAGAATATATTAGGGAAATATATTCTTATATTTGTGTTTACTGATATTCAGGATATAATCTTCAGTAGAGAAGAAATTAATAAAATAATATTCCCTGATATTTTTACTTGACTTAATATTCATTTAACAAATCACCAAATTTTAGGAGGTATTCTCTTTACCAAATACCTTTGTCTTGTCATATATACATTACTTCTGCCCTTGATAAAGATATTTATATAGTTAAGATTTAAAGTAGTAGACAGGCCATGTATCAGAGCCAAATGCCCAACAATCTTTAATTATTTTATATAAATAACACATTGTTTCTTTTTGAGAGCAACTGTTGACTGTATTTAAAATAATGGTGAACTATAGACCTGCTTCTAGGTATTTTTAAAAGCTTCGTCTCCAGGTTGAGAAAGTTTTAATAGGTGGGATCTATACAAAAGTATTGAAATGTGAGTCTCTTCCCTGGGAAGAAGTATCTAACATTCTGGTATGTTCTTTCTCTTAGGTGTAATTTAGATTTATGCTGTCATTTATGATATGTCCAACTGGCTCAAAAAGACAGAGAAAACAAATCTTATATTGCCTTAATGTGTTCTATCATTTTTTCTTTGTAATTTGTTTAACGCTACGACTTGTAACAGTAGTGAAAAACTAACAAATATTTAAGCTTTCATTTTTTTATTTATATTCATTAATTTAATTTAATTTAGACATTAGAATACTTACTTTTAATTGAAAAGATATTTATATTTAATATTCATCAGTGTTTTGTCGGTATGTATACTTACGCAATATGTGCATGCCTAGCACCCTTGGAGATAGAGCAAGTGTTAGTTTTCCTACAGATGGAGTTATACCTGTTAGTGAGCCACCACATGGGTTTGGGAACTGAACCTGTGGCATCTGCAAGAGAAACAATTTTTCTTATCACTGATTCATCTCTCCAAACTCTATTTTTTATTATTTTAATATTTTAATAATTATTTTTGTTTTATTTTAATAATCTTTTAATACTTTACTAATTTTTATGTACATAGATGTTCCACTTGAATATATGTCTGTATGAGAGTATTAGATCCACAGGAACTGAAATTACAGATAGATGTGGACTACCATGTGGGTACTAAACCTGGGTTCTTTGGAAGAAGAGCCAGTGTTCTTAACTGTTGGGTCATCTCTCCAGGCTCCATTACTTCTATTTTTAAAGATGAATTTATTTTTATTAGATACACATGCATGTTTGCCTACATGAATATGTATGCATTGTGGTTGTGCAATGTCCAATAAGAGGTTGTTGTATTCTTAGGAGCTGAGTTATAGTCTATTGGGACCCATCCAATACCTAGTACTAGAAAAGAACTTAATTCTTCTGAAGATTAGTGCATATTCTTAAGCACTGAGATGTGGGGAAACCCTGCTAATATAGGTCACAGTCTTCTATCACCAGATATCTCCTCTGAGCTTAGCATAAAATGGAGATTCCCTTTACCAGTAGGGCTTCCCCTTCTCTGACCTTGTCTGGGAAGCCCAATCCCCCATACCCTATACTTGAAGAAAGTCAAGAAGTCCTTGACAGACAGACCTACAGTTCAAATTCCTTGTTCCAATACAAACTCACCCAGCTAGTATCTGTGATTCCTGGAATGCCTCTCAATACAACCTAGGCATTAACAATACTTTAAAGTCTAGCCAGAAATGTTATAATCACCTTGAAAATTCCCTTGCACTATCCGTGGTTCTTATATAGCCCTTGTTCACCCTGAATAAAGTGTATGTGTACAAGCCTAACCGGAATAAAGGTATGCACACATGCTGAGATCATCTAAGAGAGCTGTTTCATTGAATATTGTCTATAAGAGCTACAACACTAAATTCCTCTGAGAAGGCCTTCTTTCTTACCCCTCAGCACTTACTCCTGCCTAGAATGATATCTGCAGACTCTACCCTTCTTTGACTTCCAGCCTGGTGCCTGGACACTCAGGGAGGAAACAGAAGACACTGAACCACAGCTGGATCCCAACATGAATACAAGACGGAGACATCTCCCAGCTTTCCAAGGACTATTTCTGATAGTTAATTTACCTATAAAATGGTAGCAGATAATTGAGTATTGGGGAGGAAAAAAGAAATTCTGATGAACTTCAATACATGAATGCATGTAACAACATTGCTATGAATTGTCCATCTCTTTCACCCAAATTACTAGCTATTTTCTTATTCACAGCAATACAGACATAAATATGGTAATCATAAGGATGCATACTCAACAGCATGAATATTGTTTGAGAACCATTGATAATACTTGTTAGTACAGTATGTCAAAGGATGTGAACATAAGATAATAAGGTATAAAACTGATAATTTCTTGGCTGGTTTTACAAAGTGAACTAACAACACTAAAATAATGAAGATAAATTTAGTAGAATTTTTAGTGCTTTATACTTTTGTGAAAATGCTTATGGAAACATGAAATAGTGCAAGTAAGATAAATGCATTTGTAAACTGTTATTTCAAGCCAAGTATGTGTCACTAGGATAGGACTAATAGGGTGAAGATTTACATTCTCATTGTTCTTTCGTCTTCTTCATTCTGAGAGAGCAGAGACAATTATGAAAACATTGAAGGAAGACATAACTTCTACAATATTTTTCTCTTTTGCAACTACAGAAAAAGTAAATATTTTGTAGCACTCTTTGCTAGGCATAGTATTTTTGTGAAAGATTCTTACATCACAGGTTAGTTGGGTAGAGAAAATGCTTTCTAGGCATTATGTAAATAAAAGTTCAAAATATTGCGAACACAGAGTGTTTGTTTAATCCAGAATGGTTAGAGAAAGGGAACATAAAGCACACATTTCTATTACTCTGACATAAAGAACTAAATAGCAATTCTCTCTATGGACCTACCACAATGCTCCTGGATACTCTGTCATTAGAAGAAAAATAAAACAAATCCTTTGCTTCAAACCCTATTTGTAATAATAAGCAAAACAGAAAATAAGTTAAACTGCTAATACTTGCTTTGTCCCCAGACCTGCTAAAATTACATAATTTGTAATTATTTTCAGCATTGTGCCTGTCTTTTCAAGTCTGTTTTAGAATAAGGACATAATGTTGTACTCAACTGTATCATTTAAACTGTCTGTCCTTCCTGAGATAAAAAAAAATTATCTAAAATATTGCAGCACTAAATATGGCTCTTCTTACTCTAGACTCCCACTGGAATTGCTTTATATTTTACTACAATGGACGAATTCCTTCATACTTTATAGCTATGTTTTTCTGTCTTAATTAATTCAAAAGATTATCTTCAACAAGAATTAGAATTTGAGAAGTTATTTAAATATGCCCATATACATTGTGAATTTTTTGAAACTGAATTTTATGTGACCATGTGAAGAGATTAATTTATTCTAGAAAAATCATACTTTTTATCTACTTTCTTTTTTATTCAAATGTTTCCTCTCTTTATATTTTCAGTATGGGTCAAACTTCATAAGGTTGACTATATAATATTTTGATAAGTGATGAAAACATATTAGGATTGATAGAATCAACAAGGATAAAAATAGTCATCCTTCAAAACTCATCTACATATTAATAAAATCTCCATCAAAATACGAAAGCAATTCCCCAGAGAAATTAAGAAAATAACAGTGTTTCATATGGATTCAGAAATATCCAGAAGAGTAAAAATAGTCTTAATCAAAAGAAAGTGAAGGAGAAGGAGGAGGAGGAGGAGGAGAGAAAAGAAAGAGATTTAAGAAAACCTAGCGGTATGCCAACCTAGATTTCAAGTTTTATTTCAGATATATAGTAATGAAAGCAATATAGTACTACTATAAGAAAAGACACATTTACCAATAAAGCATAAGTGAGGGCACAAATGAAAGCCTGTAGGGTTATGGGTCCTGCATCCACTCGCATGCATCTGATTTCTGAGAGGTCAAGAGTACACATGGGAGAAAAATATAATATTGTCATTGAGTGGTTTGGATTCGTCTAGATAACCACATGTAAGAAAAGGAGAGTGACCCATGTCTCTCACTCTGCACAAAACTAAACTCGAATTGAATCAAAGACCACAGCATATGACCTCGTACCCAAAATTTAAATGAGGAGACAGCATTGACTATGCTTTAAGTTACAGGTACAAGAAAAGAGCTTTCACAAAACAAAACACAGATACGTAGCAAATGTGTGTGTGTGTGCGTGTGTGTGTGTGTGTGTGTGTTTGTGTGAACAGACTTATGCTTTCAAAAGTTTGAAAGTGCTCTTGAATCACTTCAGCCCCCAAAGGTCTTTCTGAATCCATCATATAAGGTACAATATAAAAAATAATAAATGAATGAAATGTGGTTAATATAACTACAAATTTTATATATATATATATATATATATATATATATATATATATATATATATATATATATATTTGATATTATTGCATCGGTTTCCATGAGTTGATATATATACTTATCAACTCATGGAAACCAATGCAATAACCTTGGCAAAGGCCTTTAATATTTGGAGGTTGTCTATAGGACACCTTTCACCAGAAAGTTCAAGCTACACAAAATCCCATCTTAGAGAGGTGGGTATATGGTCTCACCCCCAGCCTAAAAGCTGTTCCTAAAAGCCTAAAAGAAATTCCATTTCTTAAGTGGAATAAAACAGAATATATCACCTACACTCTGAGATAGCTCTCATAGTCAGGGATTATTGGCTAAAACAAAATGGACCACATGTTTTGATTTAATAAATTGAATTTACTTATTTGTGTGTGCTTTTTTGTTTTAAGAGTGAGAAATAACATGAAGGTGGGTGGGTAGATGATATCCAAATTCATGGTCTTAGATCCAACACAGAATATATTTTATGATTTTTTTTACCTATCTGTCTACCCATAGTACATTTCATTATATATATACTTTATATATATTTTATATATATATATATATATAAAATGATCACATAAAAAGAACATTTTTAAAGTAGGTTATAAGATTATATTAATGATACTCTGATGATGGCTCTGGCGTTACTTAAGAACAGAGAAGAAGAAGAAATGGTAAGACTAAAGGGGAATGAAAGACAGAGTTCTTATTCTTAGATGTTTTGTTTAGAATCTGCCTATTCTAAAAGCATCAGTATCCAGTATTGCTTAAGAGGCTGTTCTGTACTCTTTCTTTTAAACTTCTTTTTCTTTTACTCTAAAACATTCACTCCTTAATAATTTAATTCATAAATAGAGTTATGTTCATTCCTCGAGACTGAATTTAAAAATTTAACACACAATGGATGTCTTAAAACATCAAAACCTATTGTCTAGATTGTTCTCAAGGCTAGAAATCCTAAATATGCCATTCAGTATGGTACCCTTCAGGATATATTCTTCTAGATTGCTTTTCTAGCTGTAGGTAAAACCAATGATACTTGACATTGCTTGGAATGGAAATGGATTGTTGCTATCTCCTGCCTGTGACTGAGATTGTAGGACAGATCATGTAAGAAGTAATGTCGTCAAATTGGTGTCATTGATACTGGAATCACATCCGTGGGAACATCTTTGATGGAGATTCTACTTTTAGTTAATTGATATGAGAATATGCCGGTAAATGTGAGTGTAAATCCTCCCTGGAATGGGTTCTTATACTGACTGAAAAAGAGAAAGTGAGCTGAGAACAGGCATTCAGCTCTCTCCAGATTCTGACAACAGACACAATTCTCTTGCTGCTTCTACCATGGCACCTCCTCCATGAAGGAATGTACCTTAGAAGTATGTACTAAAATAAAATCCTCATTCTCCAACATAGATATTGACAGATACTTTCCTATAGCAACAAAAATAACTCGTGTATACTGAGAATTGAAGTGGTGTATGGTTTAATTTACTATATGATATAACTGAGCTCAATGAGTCTTTATTATACAGCAGGAATGTATTTTTAAACAGTAATCTCAAAGTCACAATGATGTTTTTAGTATCTGATATAATTATTTCAAGTATCAGCATTTAAGGCATTACCTTATGTAAGAAAAAAATGGAGAAAAGGGCTACACATGCTTTTTAAAATAATAGCATATATGTGCAAGTCCTCTGTAATTGTTCCTTGCTAAGGATATCCATGTGACCTTGGGCCGCCCTCTTAATCAAATGACAAAGGGAGCAGCTACATCAAAGAAGCCACAATGACTGAAAGAATAATTGCTTGACCTAATGGGTTGAAAGTCCTTAAATAGATTTGCAAGTTAGTAGGTAGAGTTCAAGTGTCAAATATAGATTATATATTCACAGTATGTTTTAGCAGAGCACAGAGGTTTACAGCATCATCAACTGAACTTATAGTGCCTCTGAATAACAGAAGGGAGTACATTTTCAACTGTTATATCACATACAATAATGTCAGTTGAGAAACAAAGTCTCTTTTCTGCAGCCCATAACCACAAAGGGTACGCTGTTCAAAGATGGGATTAGAGATCACTAAGCCTATGGAAGATGAGTAATGGATTGGCGTCTACCCACCATGGTAAAAACAGAACACACAATGCAACAGTAAAACTCTTGGCATCTAGGACTAACTGTCAGTTTTAAATCCGTACTCTCCCAACACGTGGAGAGTCAGGGAGACTATAACACCAAGCATTTATAAAATGAGTGTTGCAGTTTAAAAGTAAATTAAGAAAAATGTAAAGGCCTAATATGAGAAAGAAGGATATGTAGGAGGATTGGTGCAATCTGAGACAGAAGGAGTTAGTTTTGGCTGGGAGATTGTTTCAAAACCCTAGTGACAGTGACTGTTAACAAATGCTACGACCTTCTTGTTGAAATAAAGGCTTGTTTAGTTGGTGCATTTGAAGTGGGAACTGAAATCTTTCCAGTTGGCCAGAAGTTTAACAAGCCTTTCTTTGGGAGTTCTACATCTGTCAGGTGAGTCAGAACAAGGGTTGTACTTACATTAAGCCAGAGAAAAATTATATCTAATGAACTGCTAACACCAAGTGTCTGTGAAGTCCCTCAAAGTTTGTTCAAATCAGACAGAAGTTAAAGGGCCAAGCTTTTGATGATCTGGGAATGCTGTTCACAGAGAGAAATAAGTTTGAAAATTTTATAAACAAACCATTTGTGAGAGAAATATTTCCTAACATTTAACAGCAAACTATCATCCTCTATTACTGTTATTGGTTCCTCAAACCACACTAGTCTGAGTATATTTGTCCTAATTCACAAATGAAACATTTACAAAGTGATTGTCCCTAAATCCAAATTTTTATACACTGCAGAATTACAATTAAAATGCATGAATTCATAAACTTTAGTATTATGTACCTGAAAATGATACAGCTAAAATAAATAAGAAAGAAACAAAGAAAGAGAAAGAGAGGAAGAAAGAAAGTCTATTTTCCTTCTTCCTTTTTACACACTAAAAACTAGGAAGTTAAGTGTTTCCAAAAACTCAGAAAGGAAGGTAGACATGACGGCTCAATGTGTTAAGACCACTAAGACATGAAATAAGGCCCAAAAATCAACCAACCAACATGGTGGAAGGAGAGAATCAACTCACTCAACTTGTCCTCCAACATTTTCAGGATCTCTCTCAAGCATACACACACACACACACACACACACACACACACACATTAATCAAAAAGGTCACAAATATCAGATCTGCAGGCAGGTTTTCTGGCTGTGTGAATGAAGCCATGTTTGCTTTATTGATCTATATAGAATACATATAGAGAAGTAGAGTAGGAACAGGGCAGATAATGAGCGTTCATGCTAAAGTCAGTTCATTTAAGCGATACCAAAGTCAACTAACTATGCTGTGTTACCTGCTGCTTATTGTAGGATGTGTGATTTTGCCCTTTCAATATTAATGTTGAATTGTTTTAAAACATTGTTATGGTGGCCCTCACACGAAGAGTTGACTTAATCAAAATAGCCATTGCCAGACAATATAACCGATTTAGAATATCCCTTTATCCTGTCTATTTCCCCTTCCTCTGAATATCCCTTACCGTAACCTCTGATTCCTCTCCTATGTGTTGCTTTTTGTTGTTGTTTTTTGTTTGTTTGTTTGTTTGTTTTGTGTGTGTGTTTTTTTTTTTTTTTTTTTTTTGGTTTTTCAAGACAGGGTTTCTCTGTGTAGCCCTGGCTGTCCTGGAACTCACTCTGTAGACCAGGCTGGCCTCGAACTCAGAAATCCACCTGCTTCTGCCTCCCGAATGCTGGGATTAAAAGTGTGTGCCACCACTGCCCAGCCTCTCCTATGTGTTCTTAACTACTGCTATATAATAAATTATCTCTTCTATATTTTTGATCTTAACTTATATAAAATTGTTGCATAAAATTAACAACCCCTATTATTTTTTCATCAGATTCACTTACAAGGAAATTAAATCATAGAACAGAGTTAGAGGAACTCTCTGGGAGTGTTCATATCCCATCTCTCTAATTCAAACTTTGCAGATTCATTATACATCTATTTATTTCTCCATAAATTTGTGAAACGATCATGTAATAGCTTTATCTCATTGCAGAAATGTATCACTACTAAGAGTTTAAAATTTTGTTTGTATTTTCTATTTTGAGTAAGATAAAGCTCCAAAAAATTAACTAGCATTAGTTTTAAAAGTTATATTCTAGGTGTTGAGAAATTAAAAGTTCTATATAAATCCTAAACCCCATAATATTTAGATCATCAATTTTACACCTAAAACTCCTGTCTTTCCAGGGCATAATTTAGCAGAATTTAAAGATTTTTTTTATCTTTTTTTTTTTCCAAAGGAAACACTTGTATAGCTTTTCTGGTTCTAGAAATCTGTATAGCAGACTTTTGCAGTATGTGCTCCTACAGATTAGATAGCTTCTACTCTTCATGTTGAAATACATGTCTTGGTGTTGTGTTTTTTTCACACTTACTTGTTTTTAGTGTTGTTGCATGTTGAATAATTTCTCTGTATCTGTCTTCACTTTTACAGATTCTGATCTCTGCTATGTGTGTCCTGCTATTACACAATTTGGGATATTCTTGATAAGGCACAATTTCCAATCTTAACATTTTGATAAGGAAGACAATTAGAATGACAAATAAAGGCAATTCCTGGGATTAAAACAGTGGTAATAGAGAAGACAGGGATATGAGGAGGATAGTGGAGATGGAGGGTAAGCAACACTCAAAACAGAACATGATACTTGAGGGGATAGTTTAAAAATAAAAATATTAAAACATATATAAACAAAACTAAAATAAAACATAAAATTATATATTGTGCTTTTACGCTCAAATGTAATATTTTGTTTCTTAATAATCTTAAGTAATATTGTATATAATTAATTGGACTGAATGTGAGCATCCAATAAGTGGATCCTAGTTTCAATTATGAGCATTTACCTATTACTGTTCATCTTCTTAAGCTGTGTTCTCTTAATTTTACAGTTGCCATGTGGTAGGAATTGTGTATGTACATTAGAAGTACTGTGTAGTGGAATCTCCCAAATACGCCATCATCCTGTGAACATATTCTTGCTTGTAGTTAGCATTCTGGACTAGCTCACATTCTGGTCTCTGAGTGGTAGGACAAAGATCATCAAATCACATTCACAGGAGTAGCTTGCTTGATAGCTCCACATATGTTTCAGAACTGTTCAGGAACAAACTCACAGTTTATTATTCAGATATTCTGTTTTATTAATTTATTGTGTGTGATTCTGTGTGTATATGGGTGTTTTTTTGTGTGTATGTGTCTTGCTTTCCTATCTATTCAGCTTTTTGTGGTTCCAAAAATACTATCCTTCTGTTCAATAGGCCAGTGTAACTGAAAATTCTCTATCAATCTTTGATAAGAAGGTACTAAATTGTGGGTTGCATGCATCCATGCTAAAAGCCAGAGAAGCAGAGTAGAAGCCTTCCCAGAAGCCTCTTTCTGAATAGAACCTATTCTACATTGACATATTGTGTTTATTCTCCAGCTTATATATTATTTATATTTAGTCAAATTCACTTCTAGACTTATGGTTCTCCATATATGGTTTTCCATATAGGGTTTGGGCTAAGGTACATATAGTGAAGTTTATCATCCAATGTGACCATATAGGACTATTATGGACTTTATTAAGTTTGACTGATCATAATGTACAGTCCCTAAATGTCTAAGAAATGCCAATGTGTTTTCCTTTTTGTGAGAACATAGAGGAAAGGCATGTAAGGACATAATAAGAAACAACAGACCATGAAAAATCCATTGTGACCCAGCTCTGCTAGTGACAACTACCATCCTGCATAGTTTTGAGAAATAAATTCCTACCCTTTCATCCAACTCTTCTGTTGATGGTATTTTATTAGGACAGACCGAGAAGATCAATACACATCATATTCATTACAAGTTTTGCCCCTTGTAAGAAAATTTAGTAAACCAATAACTGGCCCAACCAAAGACCCATCTCATGGGCAAGCACCAACCCCTGACACTATTAGCAATGTTCTATTATACTTACAGACAGGAGTCTAGCAGTGCTGTTCTCTCAGAGGCTCCACCCAAAAACTGACTTGGAAGGATGCAGACACCTGCAGCCAAACAGTGGATTTAGTTGGGAACTCTTGTAGCAGAATTGGAGAAAGAATTATGGACCTAAAAGGAGATAGGAACTTCACAGGAAGGCCAACAGAGTCAACTAACTTGGACCCTTGGAGCTCTCAGAGACTGAACCCTCAACCAAAGACCATACAAAAGCTAGACCTAGGCCTCCCCTCACATATGTAGCGGAAGTGCAACTTGGCCTTTATGTGGGTCCCGAACAACTGGAACAGGGCCTATCCCATAAGCTGTTGCCTATAGGTGGGATAATTCTAGTGAAGCAGTCCTGTTCAGTCTCAGTGGGAGAGGATGTAACTAGCCTTGCAGAGACTTGATGTACCAGGGTGGGGCAAAAGCCAGGGAGTCCCTACCCGCTTAGAGGAGAAGGGAAGGCAGCATGGGTGGAAGAATAGTGGGAAGAGTTGAATGGGAGGGGGCAATGATCCTGATGTAAAGTAAATACATAAAATACTCATAGTGATAAAATATCTGAATAAAAAAAATCAGTCATTTCAAACTTTTCTTTCAATCCTTTAATAAAGTCTCTTTTACCTTTTCCCACTGTGGTGTTATTGGATTCAAAACAGCAGTCCTCACAAGTGCTATCATTTACTGTTAAGCTATCCTATCAAGTTCAAGGAGTTTTCAATTATGACATCTAACTTTGTAGCCAATAAGATGTCAATAAGATGTTAAAGACATGGAATAGAATAATGCATTGGGAAATGCACCAGTATGTGTCATTATAAAGCCAAAAATTTCATTGCAGTTTCAAGATGATGTAAACTGTAATAATAGCCAGGGAATTGTTCGAAATCCACCTTTGTAGATGAGAGTAGTAAGAGAGTCACATTCTTTGATAGAATGCAAGTTAGTATCACAGATTATAAAGTGGATTTAAGTTTTACCTATTACAAAGCAAGAATCTTGAATGATACTACTAACGCTCCTACCTCTCTTCTCATAAGGCTGCTGTGATATCTTATTTTATAATAGCTATATGCTACATTTTACTAAATAAGAGAGAGAAAGACATATAATCTGTGTGTTTCCATCAAAAAAGGTTTTAACGTGGAAAATGAAAGGCTTATGAAACTGTTGGGAGATCATAACATAAAACACTCAGAAGATGGCTGCTAGCATTTCAGGTGTCACAAAGTTCAGAAATCACTGATATAAAAAAACCTCAGCTTTAATTACTTCAGTTTCTGAAACCAGTGTAAAATCTACTGCTGTGTAAAGCTCTCCAGCCTCCAAAGTAAAGCCAAAATAAGCCACGTGTTTCTCATCCTTCCCAACCAGGACCGAGAGTTTTCCATTGGTAGACCATAGTTGGATGACTCTGAGATCTCTGAGGTTCCAGGTTCTAAAACAATTCAAACTAGATTATGCAAGGTAAGGAGGTGTGTGTGACTCCAATAGGAAATTTATAGAACAGAATCCCAAGGGACTTCATCAGTCTAATCCAATCTACTTATTAGTTTTGTTATTTCAACTATAAAATATGCATTAATTCCAATTGCTGTACTGTCAATACAGTGTAGCAACTATGCTGAAGATAATACTGTTTCCATCAGTGATATTTTTATTCTTGTCCCATTTCCCCTCTTTGTTTCTAAGAATGAGTATTTTAAGCATATTTTCTGGAAAGACCCTTTCATCGTTTTTGCAAACCGTGATACTTCACAGCTAGAGTCCACAAACCACAGCCCATGAACACGTCCGCCATCAATTTCTATCAGTATATCACTTATATCATCTGGTCATTCTATATATTACACAGTTCTAACTTTTTCATTGATCTCATTGATTTCAATCATTTAACACAAACCATGCTCAGGTGGTCTGTCACACACGGATTTTTACAGGGCACCACTGCATGTGATAGTCTACAGTATTTGAGTAAAATGCTTCCATTTTAGAGAAGCTTTAAAAAATCAGTTCCTGTCATTTTCACAAAAGAGAGCAAGAGAGAATTTCCCAGAATATCTTTCTATTCAATGGCACAACATTTTTGTTATACCTACTGTGTATGCCTTATTTCACGAAATCAGATTTCTACATTCATCCCTGCATAGTATGCATAAAAAACAATCTAAAATGTTTGACAACACAAATTGGCATAAAATAAAGTATATACTTTTTGATACAGCCTACTAGTGTTAATAAGCTCGGGAGAGATAAGACCAACTCCTCCATCTTGGGTTCAAGCTCCATCTTAGAGAAAATGACTTAAGGTTGAACTCAAGTTAACTGACAAGCCTACACTAAACACTAGTTTCCAAGTCACTCTCAAACAACTAATCAGGAAGAAAGCAGAAGTTAAGTTTATGGTTTGGCTCTCAGCACCAGTCCAAATATTATAAAGGGTAACAATATTCCAGAATAGCACCCCAATTAGATGTGTGCCAGGCTAGACAACCCCATGCTTGTTTGCTTGCCTCTATAAATGCTTACGTGAAACTGGACTCAGGGCTTCACACTCCAGTGATGCTGTGTCAGGGTCAGCAGTGAGCCAAAGCTCCAGCTTGAATTAAAAGGCTAGTGCCATTGCATGAGAATCGACTCCTTGGTGGTCTGTTGGGGTTCAAGAACACTTACTAAATGACCATAACACTAAAAAATGCATTTTAAACTAGTTATTACCTCGGGAGTCTAGCATAGTGAAAAATGTCTGCAATTCTAGCACACCTGAGGTAGGGTTTCGAGATTCGGAAATTCAATTGCCCTTGATTTCATAAAGAATTTGAGTGTGGATACTCCAGTGCTTCTTAGAAGGACGAACAAAATACTCACAGGAGGAAATATGAAGGCAAAGTGTGGAGCAGAAACTGAAGGAAAGGACATCCAGAGACTGCCCCACCTACGGATCCATCCCATATACAGTCACCAAACCCGGATGCTGTTGTGGATGCCAAGAAGTGCTTACTGATGATGGGAGCCTGATATGGTTGTTTCCTGAGAGGCTCTGCCAGAGGCTGACAAATACAGATGTGGATGCTCACGGCCAACCACTGGACTCAGCACAGGGTCCCCGAAGGAGGAGTTGGAGAAGGGACTGAAGGAGCTGAGGGGGTTTGCAGCTCTATGGGAAGAGTAACAGTGTCAACCCACCAGACCCCTGGGAGCTCCCGGGGGTTGGACCACCAACCAAAGAGTACACATGGTGGGACCCACGGCTCCTGGGTGCGTATGTGGCAGAGAACGGCCTTGTTGAGCATCAGAGGTCAGTCTGGATTACATAGAATTATGTTTCAAATAAGTTAATGAGTGAATCAATCGATAAATCAATTACATTTTGCTTCTTATCATTTTGATGATGCTTATCTTACAATCTAAGATACTGTTTTCTGTCAATATACCAAACTGGTTTCAGTGAAAAGACTTTCTACCTACTGTCCTTCTGATCAAAATTATTCTCAAAGAAATGTTTCAGGACTAATTTCTTTTCTTTTTTTAGTGTTTACTTAGTAACTAGTACAATAATTTATCCTTAATGTGATAATTTTGTATCATTATTTAATAGTTTCAACCTTTCCTAAGTCTACTTTTTGTCTGTAAGTAATTTAAATAAATACCATGAGGACAAGTATTATGTTAATCTTACATTTTGAAGTACCCTCAATGATACAGTATTTAGTTCATAAAACATACTTCAATAATTCATGCTAAGGAGAATTTAAAAAACATATTGTAGCAATTACACTCGATAAAATTGATTTTAGATTGTACATAGAGTGAAATAGGTTGACATGGGTTATGTTGGCACTTTCTCCTCACTTGTGTTTGTTAAAGTCTAGTGAACTTAAAATCCATACATATTTTTTTCAATCTCCTACAATTAGTATTTAATGAATGATGCATTTTGTCTTTCTGTGTGCATTTCTCAAATTCTAACTCATATGCTCACATATAGTTAAGAATAGCTAAATAAAAATAATTAAGTATACTTAGATAAAAATCTTAAATTTGCTAATATAAACATTTCATGCTTCATGGTCTAATTAATACATTTATTATTTGTACAATGCATTTTGATAAAGTCAATACCTGTTTTGAAACTATAATATGTGAGATAAATTTAATTTCCTATTTTCTAAGCCTACTTTTCTGGGCTTTTCAATTAACCATAATTGCATTGCCAAGAAAGCATAGCAATGGCTGTGACCAGTAGCATGTTTATGAATTATTACTGAAACCAGTCATACTTATCATGTTATTGAAGGAATTAGAGCTTGTGCTATATAAATAGAAAGGATTATATGAACTCAGATAAGTTTGCATCTTCAATAATTTCTTGATATTTTTAGGCCAATAAAAGTAATAATGGCTTTGGCAAGTTCTGGAGGGACCTCAGAATTTCTGTCTATGCTATTTCAAAGTATTAAGAGGAAGTCTTCCTTTAGACCACTTCCATGGTTCCTGGTTTACAGCACTATGACAAAAGGGCAGAAAAATCAATTTTTGAGAAAGAAATATTTCTTTTGCATACAGATTCAAGTTTTGGACTGAGGTCAATGGATCTGCTATTTTATAAATTGGACTATGTTGCAAAGGACAGTTATACAATTCCTGGAAGCCCAGAAGCACATGGAGAGAAGGAGAGAAAGGAGCCAGAGCATACATTAATCGCCTCAATGGCATGGCCCTGTCTCTAACTTCCTTTATTTGTCCCCTTCCCCTTGAAATTCCATTGCCTCCTATTAAGGTCACACGTTGATAAAGTCTTCCTGACTTTTGAGTGACATTCAAAGTATAAACAATAGAGTCTTATACCTGACACTTTCTGATAATCTTATCCAAATATGAACATAAATGTATTTATGAATAGTATTTTCTGCCATCTACAAGAATTTTAGAATGGTGAGATTATTGTCTGGAAAAAACTTGAACAATAAATGAAAAGCTAGAAATCCTAAATTAGAAAAAAGAGAATAATTCAGCTCAGCATGGAGTATATGAATCTCAGGGTAAATGTGGGGACTGCTCAGGAAACCAGGAAAAAAACAAAGAAAGTATAGGACTGCTTTTCTGGCCTCAGTGGGAGAGGATGCACCTAATCCTGTAGAGACTTGATGCCCCTAGGAGGGGAAATGCCAGGGAGAAGCAATCTCACACAGGCAAAGGAGAGGAGAGTTAGGCAGAAGGACTCTATGAAGGGGGACCAACCTGGAGGTAGAGGAACATTGGGAATGTAAGTAAATAAATTAAATAATAATAATGATAATAATGATGATGAAGAAATTATAACAGGCTGATTCACGTTAAGACTCCATAACTAATAAGGAAACTAAACTTTTAATATAAAACAATATTTTTTTAATAAATGCTCTTTGGGCAAAACTTTTAAACATTTGCCATATATATGCAAATATGTTTTATGGATATGTATATACCCATCCATTGATTTATATGTATTTTATATATAGGCAAATGGAAAGTGACTACAAATTTTCCAATTGTCATTTTACATTAATAAACATTTATCTAGACAACGGTCCTCAAAAGATGGCATGGTGATTTTAGTTGTTTGGTACATTTCCTGTTCCCTCAGGGCACCCAAGTTCAGGACTGACATATACACCAAGGGAATCAAAATTTCCTCTAACTCTTGCTCAAGGAGTTTTAAGGCCTTGATGCCGGGTTTTGTCCTCCACACTTGAATCTGTGACACATCCTCTCTCTGTCAAAAATATAAATAAAAATGTATTAGTGTTTAAAAGGTAGTCAGGAGAAAACATTTTTAAAATATGCATATGCTTAGAAATTATGGAGATACAGAAATAATTTTAATAGTTATTTTCAGTTATATAGTTATTACATTCTTTAAAAAGTAACACATGTATAAATTTCTGATTACATTGGTTTGTCAATAAAATGAGCCAATTAAAAGGACAAAATTGAAGGATGAGAGTAATAATATGAATAAAAATTCAATGCCACATAAATGATTTTGATGGCATGCCAAAAATGTCAATATATGTGATATATTTGTTATTTATTCTTATCTGATTTTTGTCCCGAGGCAATTTAGCTAACAAAATATTTTCCTTAGTGAGAATTCCAGGCATTGTGGTGTATATGGTAGAGTTTATCTAGTTTCCATAAACTGTGAATTGAAGTGTTTTTGTTTTTGTTTTTTTGTTTCTACAAATCAACAGAAAGGCAGAAAAGAAGGCCCAGTAGATAAGAGTACTTACAGCTCTTCAACGGTATCCAAGTTCAGCACACACTTTGGATGGTTTAAAACAATCAATAACAACTTCAAATCCAGATCTGATTCCCTCTTCTGTTCTTTGTGGGCATTGGCACACAAGACATATATTCTCTCCCTCTCCCTCTCCCTCTCCCTCTCCCTCTCCCTCTCCCTCTCCCTCTCCCTCTCCCTCTCCCTCTCCCTCTCCCTCTCCCTCTCTCTCCCCCCTCCTCTGTGTGTGTGTGTGAGAGAGAGAGAGAAAGAAAGAGAGAGAGAGAGAGAGAGACAGAGAGAGAGAGAGAGAGAGAGAGAGAGAGAGAGAGAGAGAGAGAGAAACTAAAATGAAATAAAGGCAACATAAACACTGTGATAACAGAAAAGTGCTTCATGAGCAAATGATTCTTGGAAATGCTGAGCGGATGAAACACAAGAAAGCTCTTACAGAAACCTTGAAATAGTTTTAGTATCCAGAGAGCATTTTCTCTCTAAAATGGTGGAAATTGAAATACACAGCATTGTTGAAACATATTGATCTATAAATAGCTTGAACTATGCAAAATATTAAAATATACATATCAAAGAAGAGTCATCATTTAAAATTATCTGGCATACATGAAACAGAGAAATATTAAGCATTGTACTTACCAGTATAATATATATAAAATATAAAATTATTTTTCTTCAAGAAAGATTCCTAAAATAGCAGTTGAAAAAACCAACTTGCTTGTTTGTTTTTAAACCACTTATTACCAAAGTGGCATTACTGATAATTGTAAGTTGACTAAATCAAAAAGTTTTTAATGTTTTACAGTAATCACCTAATAAATTTTTTTGAGTTTGAAAACCAGTAAACAAATCATACTAAAACTGTTTCAAGCTATTAATTTTAAATTTCAAATATGCTTTGTTGAATTTTAAATTAAAACGACAGCATCATGTAAAAAATAAGTGCACAGGCATTTTAATTATTTTGTTAGTCACTCTCTATATTCACACATATGCTGTTTACACAGTTGCAGATATCTTGGGTTAGTAGATAAAGAATACTTTTTTTTTTATATGAAATGTACTATTTGAGAAGATTTATGTTTAACAAATTTTCTTCCCAAATCTAATGTGCTAGAATTCTCAAATATCTGCTTTAAATAAGAAACAAAATACAGGTTCTGAGAGATTGAGTAATATACCTCTAAGTAGCATTTCTTTTTATTATTATTATTATTGTTATTATTATTATTGTTATATTATTATTATTATTATTATTACTGGATATTGACTTTATTTACATTTCAAATGTTTTCCTCTTTCCGGGTCTCCCCTTCGGAAGCTCCCTATCCCATCACCCTACTTCCCTACCAACCCATCCACTCCTGTTTTCCCTCCTAGTAATTCCCTACACTAGGGCATAAAACACCTTCAGGTCCAAGGGCCTCTCCTCCCACTGATGGCCAACAAGACCCTCCCCTGCCACATATGTGGCCAGCACCATGGGCCCCTCTATGGTTGGTTGTCCAGTCTCTGGGAGCTCGAGGTGGGGGGGAGTGTCTGGCCAGTTGACAATGTTGCTTCCTCCATGGGGCTGCAAACTCCCTCAACTCCTTCAGTCCTTTCTCCAACTCCTCCATCCTGGACCCCAGGCTTAGTCCAATTGTTGGTTGCAAGTATCCACCTCTGTGTTTGTCAGTCTCTGCCTGAGTCTCCCTGGAGACAGCTTATCATGCTTCCATCAGCAAGCACTTCCCAGCATCTACAAGAATCTCCGGGTTTGGTAGCTATATATGGGATGTATCCTCAGGTGGGGCAGTCTCTGGATGGCCTTTCCTTGAGTCTCTGCTCAACACTTTGCCTCAATATTTCCTCCTGTGAGAATTTTGTTCACCCTTCTAAGAAATACTGAAGCATCCACATTTTTGGTCTTCCTTCTTCTTTGACTTTATATGGTCTGTGAATTGAATCTTGGGTATTCTGAATTCTTGGGCTAATATCCACTTATCAGCAAGTACATACCTTGTTTGTTCTTTTGTGGCTGAGTTACCTCATTCAGGATGATATTTTCAAATTCCATCCATTTGCCTGCAAATTTCATCAAGTCATTGTTTTTAATAGCTGAGTAGTATTCCACTGTGTAAATGTACCACATTTTCTGTATCCATTCCTGTCTTGAGGGACATCTAGGTTGTTTCCAGCTTCTGGCTATTTATTATAAATGTGGCTGCTGTGATCACAGTGGAGCATGTGTCCTTATTACATGTTGGAGCATCTTCTGGGTATATGCCCAGGAGTTGTATAGCTGAGTCCTCAGGTTATTACTATGTCCAATTTTCTGAGAATCCGCCAAACTGATTTCCAGAGTGGTTGTACCAGCTTGAAATCCCACCAGCAATGGAGGAGTGTTTCTCTTTCTCCACATCCTTGCCAGCATCTGCTGTCACCTGAGTTTTTTATCTTAGCCATTCTGACTGGTGTAAGGTGGAATCTCAGGGTTGTCTTGATTTGTATTTCCCTGATGACTAAGGATGTTGAGCATTTCTTTGGGGACTTCTCAGCCCTTCGATTCCCCTCAGTCGAGAATTCTCTGTTTAGCTCTGTTCACCATTTTTAATAGGATTATTTGATTCTCTGGTGTCTAACTTCTTGATTTCCTTGTATATATTGGATATTAGCCCTCTATTGGACATAGGATTGGTAAAGATCTTTTCCCAATCTGTTGGTTGCCATTTTGTCCTATTAACAGTGTCCTTTGTCTGACAGAAGCTTTGCAATTTTATGAGGTTCCATTTGTTGATTCTTGATCTTTGAGCACAAACCATTCGTGTTCTATTCAGGAACTTTCCCCCTGTGCCCATGTGTTCAAGACTTTCTCCCACTTTCTCTTCTATTAGATTCAGTATACCTGGTTTCATGTGGAGGTCCTCCATCCACTTGGACTTGAGCTTTGTACAGGGAGATAGGAATGATCAATTTGCATTCTTCTACATGTTGACAGCCTGTTGAACCAGCACCATTTGCTGAAAATGCTATCTTTTTACCACTGGATGGTTTTACCTCCTTTGTCTGGCAGGTTAGCTCAGTTGTTTAGAGTGCAGTGCTAATATTGCCAAGGTCAAGGTTTCGATCCCTGTACGGGGTAAGTAGCATTTCTTTAAGTCAGTCTTCATGACTTCATAGTGACTGACATTCCTTTGAAACATATCTTCTTTATATAAGTAATATACAACACAATAACAAAGATGGAAGGTTAAGATCCTGTTATTTGGCTGTGAATTGGGTGTTTTATCTGTGATTTCTGTCTTAAAGAGAGAACAATATTCCCCAAAGTTCAAAAGACCCTAATTTTATGTTTCTAAAAGTAAAAATGTGGAGTAAAGCAGCGTAAAGAGTTCAATTAAAGGGACTGAAGGAACTGAAGGGGTTTCTAACCCCATACGAAAAACAGTATTAACTAACTGGACCCTTCAGAGTTCCAAGAGACTAAACAACCAATCAAAGAAGATACATGGAAGGAGCCATGTCTCCAGATACATATGTAGCAGAGGGTGGCCTTATCTAGCATCAATGGGAGGTGGGGCCTTTGCTCCTGTGGAAGCTTGATGCCCCAGTGTAGGGGGATGCTGAAGCAGTGAGGCAGGAATGGGTGAGTGGGTGGAGGAGCACCCTCATAGAAGCAAAGGGGAGGGGGGGAGGGAGGGGGGATGGAGGGTTTGTGGAGGGGAAACCGGGAAGGCAGATACCATTCAAAGTGTAAATGAATAAAATGATTAATTAAAAAAAGTCAGAAGAAAGGAAATTGTAGAGGAAGAATGAAAGTAGAGGAGGGACAGAGAGAAGGATTAAAAGCTGAAAAGGGAGGGAGGAAGAGACAGAGAGAGGGGAGGGAGAAAGAAATGAGAAAGAGAGGGAGTACAGAGGGGAAGAGCAGGGGAAAGATGGATGGAAGGAAGGAGGGAGGGGAAGAAACATGAGAAAGAACAGAGAGATACACGCTTAAGTTTGTCCTCCACAGCAGGTAGATAGAATCTCCACCAAGCATCACCAATAGTGGACACACAAAATGAGGAAATCTTAAACTCTTAATCTTGAACACTCATTCCATGGAAGTGGGAAATTAGGAATGAGGTCAGTCTCTGCTTTTTCCTGTCTGACCTGAGAAGTGTCTCTTTGACCACGAAAATGTCCTTCCTCTTGAAGGATGAAGAAAACAGCTCAACAAGGCTGTATTGATTTCCAACTAATAATGGTGCCATAACATTTACATAGATAAATACATATACCACTTTATTCATATATTGAGTGTTTGGAGCAGTTTATGAGAGTTAGTGAACATGTAATTGTTTGAAGAGTTTTATTACACAAAGACTGAAACATTTTAAGCATTTTCCAGGGGCAAAGAAGGCATGAAAACATCAAGTGGTTTAATTAGCACCATAGTTAACAGGGGGTAAGTGTTATCCCTATTTTTCTCATGACTAGATCAACAATTTTAATAAAAAATGAACAGAAGAAGAAAGCAATATATGGATAAGATATGGTTGAAGGATGTGTGTGTCCAAAAACTGGACAATTAAAACATCACCATGTAGGGTGGGGAAATGTTTGCTGCTACTGCAGTGAACCAGAGTTCAACTGAACCTACATTTAGAGTTCACAATTTTCAGTTATTCCAGAACCAGGGTATGCCCTGCTGTTTTCTAGCCTTCAAGGTACCTGCATATGTGTGTGCTTTCTCACACAACACATGCAGATACACATACATAAAAATAAAAAATAATATATCATCTTTATAATTTTGTTGGAATCCTGTTCACTTCAAATATATAAAAGTATAAGTATCACCAAAAGTAAACTAAACATACTTTTTTTGAGAGATCCATACATTCAATAGATATGTGCAAATTGAAAAAACACCAATTATTAGATAAATAATTGATAGTTTTCTTTAAAGAAGTTTTTTTATTGAATAGAAGTAGTATTTACTATATACTTCTTTTTTTTTTTTTTTTTTTTTTTTTACTGCAAAAATTTTATTTACGAGACCCCACCAGCTAGGCCAAGTGATTCTGGAATCAAGCACCTTCCTCCTTGGCAATGCGGTCTTTCTTGAGTGGTCCCATGAATGCTTTCTTCTCCTCCATAGTCTGGAAACGACCATGGCCAAATTTGGAGGTGGTGTCAATGAACTTCAGGTCAATCTTCTCCAGAGCCTGACGTTTGGTCTGGACCAGCAAGGACTTACGGAGAGTAAGCACTCGCTTCTTGGTCCCCACCACACAGCCTTTGAGCATGATGAAGTCATTGGTCACCTCGCCGTAATGGACAAAGCCACCCAGTGGGTTGATGCTCTTGTCAGACAGGTCATAGTCAGTAGATGCATTGTTCTTGATTAGTTTACCATCCTTGATGAGGTACCCTTGACCAATCTTGTAAATCTTCTTGTTAATCTCTGTTCGGTGATGGTAACCTTTCTGACCAGCTCGAGCCACAAAGAAGGCTACACGGGGAGGGTGCCAGGCTCCAATACAGGCAACCTTGCGCAGACCTCGATGAGTCTTTCGGGGCAGTTTCTTTGTGCGCCAAGGACTGGTGACCCCTTTGTACCCTTTGCCTTTTGTCACGCCAATGACGTCAATCATCTCATCCTGCCCAAACACCTGGTTCACAGGCACCTGCTGCTCCAGCCTCTCTCGGGCCCAGTCTAGCTTCTCAGCCACAGTGCCGCCATTCACCTGGATCTCCATCAAGTGCGCCTTCTTCTGGCGCAGAGGAAGCAGACGCATCTGAGTGTGGGCAATTATGCGGATGACCTGGCAGTACTTCTTCATGCTGTTAAAGTCCTTCTCCAGCTGTTTCTTGCCTGTGTCATCCTGCCATTTCTTACAGTACTTGGTGAAAGCCTTCTTCTTAGATTTGTGCCAGTTCTTATAGAACCGCCTTTTACACTCGTCACTGATATGCTCAGCAAATACAGTCTTGAAGGTTCGGAGGCCTCGTGGGGTTTCTACATATCCCACAATGCCCACAACCACCATGGGTGGGGTTTCCACAATGGTTACAGCCTCCACGACTTCATTCTTGTTCACCTTAGATCCTGGCCTGTCAACTTCCCGGACGATGTGGGTCATGCCAGCCTTGTACCCTGGGAAAGCTGTGAGGTGAACAGGCTTGGAAGGGTCATCCTTAGGGAAACTCTTCACTTTCCCACGATGCCGACTGCTTCGCTTCCGGGGCAAGAAGCCCAAGGACCCATGCCTGGGAGCTGAGAATTTCCTGTGAGACATCTTGTCGCCACACGCCGCCGATAAAGGTACTATATACTTCTATAAAACAATTTAGTAAAGTCTTTAATATTTTTTATGTGGTGGTCCAGTCTGCTTATATATTTTGTCTGCATGATGATTCTATCAGCTGAAAGGACAAACACTCATTTGAGCTTTCATCGAAGTCTGTACAGTAAGAGTACTGATTCTTGTTACATAAATAGCATTATTCAACATATTCCAGAATTTTCACCAAAGATATTTCTATACCTTATCTTAACATTAAAGCATTTCTAGAATACATTTTTCATGAATATTATTGGACCAGGAGAGATATTTTTACTTATTGTCCATTTAATTATCTATGAGAAGATAATTAGTTTCAACGAGTAAATATAATGATTTGGAAAACTCGTTTAATTTGTATTTTGAAACTTTTAAATGATAAAAAAAAGTGCTGCTTTCAATGTTTACCACTTAAGAGTGAAATGTAAGGATTACTGATTTTATTTTAACATTAAAGGTGTAAAAGAACACTTTTTGTTAAAAAAGCAAGCATAATAATTTGAACCATGGCAAGTATGCCTTAATCATGCATAGATTCTACTAAGATATGCCTTTTTCTTTGTGAAGAGTAACTTTAAAAATCACAGAGTTGCAATTAAATATTCAACAGTCTTCATTCCTTTCAAAGTCAGGTTAAAATATTTACAAGGATGCATGGATATGTGTTTCATTTATTTCTGGCTCTTGCTTTTAGCACTGATACTGGCTCCGAAGGCAGAGTCTTAAAGAATGGAAATTGCTGCTGGTCAAAAAAAAAAAATGTAGTTTACACAGCTTTGACCTGTCTTGATGGACTGAAGAGATGGTGATGAAAACTGTAATCTTAATAAATCTCCCACAGCTTGAGGTTTAAAACTCATACTGTTTCAAATTAGTGAGGACAGCAATATTTATTTGCTGCTGAATTCCAGTCAGCATGGCATTTCAGCAGGAAGCACTTTATAAGACTTAAACTTATGAGTAGCAAAGTTGAAAACTCAAGAGAGAGGAACAGAAATTAGACACAGTCATTGATTCATTTTAAATCAAAAAAGCAACAAACCAAACTTTACCATGTCCATTTCTTCATCTTTCTTTACTACCCAGAGATTCTCTTACAAAATTAGCATGGAGTCCTAGCATTGACAATGGGCTTTATAAGTGTTGTAAGAATTTCTAATGTATCATCTCATCTAGATAACATAATATTAGTTAGGAAAATGTTATTGTCCACTGTGCAAGAAGGAGATAAAAGTAAATTTGCTGGTTGTTCAAAATGAAATCTCATATTCATGTTAGTCATGACAAATGCTGTTAGGCAATTTACAGGAGACGTGTACCCTGTCAGAAGTATAATTGGGATAGCACACAGTATACTGCAAGTTTGAGTAATCATGGCACCTACACAATAAGAAGAAAAATGACAGAAACGTATGTATAGAAGCTAGTAAGAAAACGTCATCTAGTGGAATCCTCTGTCACCTTCATTTGCTCATTATTTCCTTAGCAAACAGAAAACCAGCTCCAGCTCTCCAATTCTCCCAGTGGATTCTTTTATCAGACTCTGTTATGCCATGTGATTTTCTTCCCCACATAAGAAGTCACTACAATCAGTTTTCCAATGTATTTCCACCTAGGCTCAAGTCCACTTGAATTTAATGTCATGGATTTTTACAGGATGCCTGTGTCTATGAATTTCACATTCATAGGTCTATCTTCATCTTTCTTTTAAGCTCTAAATTCAGACAGCATAAAAAATCTGCTAGATATCTCAAACTAAACCTGTCAGAATTGAACTCTTGGTTCTCAACCAAACCATGCTTGACCCATTGCCATAAATACAATTGTCATTCACTGAGTGCATTAGTGAACTTCCCCAGGTAGCAGATGCCTGACATAAATCTACTTATTAGAAAAAAAAGTTTATTTTTGTCTCACAGCTTTGGTGATTTCATTCAAGACATGGTGAATGAATTGCCTTCAGACCTCTGATAATAGCAATACATCTTGGGAAAGTATCTCACCTAGCAGAGTCATTCACTTAGTGGCTACTATATTAAAAGAGAAAGAAGGGGCAGATATGCAGCCGTCACTTTGAATAGCATATTGCCAGTGTCTGAAAAATGTCCAACTAGATCTCACTGCTTGAAATGTCTACTGCTTCCTAATAATGACAGTATAGCACAAAATTTTCAATCCACAGGTAATGATTTTAAATATAAATTATAGAACTGGGTTTCTCAGACCCATCCAAGATTATTCTTTCTTTGTTTCTTTTTATTTCTCAGTATGTCTGCCTTTCTTTCCTTATTTTTTCTTTTTAGTTAGCATTCAAATGGGACTGTTACAAGTAGAATAAAAGAAAAAATTCTACTCTTATAGAGCTTACGTATTAAAAAACATATATCGATGAAACTATTTGTACATATGAAAATACATAACCTGTACATGTTCCAGACGCTTTAGTAAAATGCAAATATCCTGAGTCATCAATCTCCTAGGCAAGTACAAAATGTTCAAATGAATGAGTGTGAAAATTGCTGGAAATGACATTAGAGATACATTATAGACAAGGCCAGGCTCTTTGTAATTTACTAGAACTATTCAAAATAAAATAAAAGGTTTGAGTAGAGCAATGCATTCATAATCCTTTGGAGAAATTCTGTTCTGTATCATGTGAGAATTACCCCAGGTGTTAGAGCAAAAGACATAAGAGAGCAAGTAAAAACCTTAAAGAAAATTAGGAAGACCAAGAAAAGTAAAAGACTAGGAGAAGGGGGGCTGGAGAGATGGATCAGTGGTTAAGAGAACTAACTGCTCTTCCAGAGGTCCTGAGTTCAATTCCCAGCAACCACATGGTTGCTCTCAACCAACTGTAATGGGATCCTATGCCCTCTTCTGGTGTGTCTGAAGACAGCTACAGTGTAATCATATACATAAAATAAATTAATAAATATTAAAAAAAGAAAAAAGACTAGGAGAAATAGGGGATATTAAACATTTGAAAATGGCTCTGTTTGAGTTAATGTGACAAATTTCTGCTCTTGAAAAAAAAGCAAATGAAAGCAAAATGTTCAGGTAGTGAATACAATTACATTAATCATTCAGAATGAAACATTTTTTATTAGAAAAACTAATTGATTCTATTTTAAGAAAAGCCTGATTTTTTAAGATATTGGTCAAGAAGAAATAAATGAGGAAAGTGCTCACTTCCTTATTTTTAAAAATACATATGAATATCCTATTTCAAAATGATAGCTATAATATGAATTAGTATATTGCAAGTACCAAGTACTATATTGAACTTGGTGAGATAGTTCACCAATTGAAGGCAGATCTGATTTGAAGGGCCCTTGAACAATGACGAAAAATTCATTCTGTATTAATGTACTGAGGACCTTTGGATTATTCTTATAAGAATAAGGTGAATCTCCGAAACAGGATATTTTCAGAAGAGGCTTAAACAAAACTTAGAAATTTCACTTTGGATAGAAAAGTGAAAAAGAAGGAAACGGAGAGAGGAGAGAAAAGAGGGAATTTGCACACCTTTATTTAGGATCTGAAAATGGCCTCATAGTGGTTTTTATATCACATTTCCAACTATAATAACTCTAAGTCCATTATTTTTTCTCTCACCACACTGCTCTTAAACAGATCCCCTATCCTGTCCTCATGCGAGTTGGGCATATTTGATCTCTGACTCATTCTGTCAAATTTTTCTTAATTTTTCAGTTTATCTGCACTTCAATTGACATCACTTTCACTATCCTTCCCTGCACTGTTTGGAATTAAAGTTGTGTGCTAAGGGTGTGTCTGTTTTCTGGCCAAAGGGATTAAAATTTCTGTACCATTCTCTGTGGCTGTCTGCCTTATGCTTTAATGCAGTATTTCTCATTGATCACCCACCTCTTCATTTTAGCTAGCCTAGCCACCCTGCAAAAATTGCCTCTTTCTGTGCCCCAAAGCTATTTTTACAGGTACAAGAAATGATACTCAACTCAGGCCAGAGGGGATGCCCCTTTGATCTCCATACTAAAGAGGCAGGGGCAGGAGCACAGACAGTGGCAGGGGCAGGAGCAGAGGCAGAGGCAGAGGCAGAGGCAGAGGCAGAGGCCGAGGCAGAGGCAGAGGCTACCTTTAAGTTCTTTGCCATCATATTCTTCAAAGAGAACTCTAGGTTAGCTAAGGCTGCAAAGTAAGACCTTGTTTAAATAAATCTGGGGAGAGAGAGAGAGAGAGAGAGAGAGAGAGAGAGAGAGAGAGAGAGAGGTGTTCATTTCATCTTGTGACTGTAAATACTTGCTGATTTAGATAAATATTTCTAAAATATGAATAAATCTAATTTAAGATGAGACATTTTATTTTAATTTTGAAGAGATTTTCTCTTTTCATAATGCTGTATTCAATTTTTCTTCATTGTTCCATTTTTTGTATAGTCATACCATTCTCTGTGGTTATTGGTATTAATGTAGTTTAATATTTCAAGTATATACATGAACACTGTTAGCTTGATTGCTGAAGAGGAAACATAAAATTAGCCATTCTTTTGTGGCATTGGATATCATATTTGTTTATTAAATGGGAGATGTCAAAACAGAGATCTTGATTGTCATTTTTTAAGATCAAATCAGAAACAGGCCTATTATAAAATACAACACAAATACCGTACTACACTGATACATGACTCTAGATATTATTTTAATCCAAACATCGACCTTTCCTTACACTATTGATCCTATTGATAATAGACAAATCTCCACCTTCATCTCAATGATAATCAGATCTACATGGCTATCATCTTTTTACATAAAGTCAGAAAGCAAACTGAAACTTTCATAAGTTAAAACTCAGAGAGCAATACAGAAAAATTTGCTCATTAGACTTTTGCAAGTTTCTACATATGACATTGCTGTTGCCATCTCACTGAATAATGAAAGCATGACACACACACACACACACACACACACACACACACACACACACACACACACCAACAAATTGAAAAGGCTATGAGGACAGCAAGAATTTGTGTTGAGTATGCACTTTTGTTACAGCCCTCAGCTTTGATGTAATAACTAACTAGAGGTTGTTTTGTTTTGTTTTTTAATAGGATTTTAGAATTCTTTAATTTCCCCTTTTCAGACTTCTTTTCATGTAAAAGATGAGTGTAATCACACTGGTTTCTCATGGATTCTTCTCACATGTCAGGATGGTTTACACTTCACACTGCTTTGGAGTGCTCAAGGACTGGGAATGCACTCTTTGAAAACCAAAACAAGTCCACCATTTTATTTTGTGGATGACAATTTGTTTGAAAACAGCAACATCCACTAATTTTAGTATCCTTGAGGAATAATTTTGTGCTTTAACAAAATATCTGAAACAGTCACGATACAGCCGTGCAAAGCATAAACTGTGTATTATCTGGTTTTATTTTTCTGTTCTTGGTATAATGTATTCTCTTATTTTATCCTGATTCCTTGTGAAATATGTAGTGCTTTAGGGATTTTTTTTAAAGAAAAAACATATCTGTCCCAATTCTAATACTTAAATATTGCTACTACAAGTAGAACTCATGTAGTAATGCTATTTTACAATTTTTTAATAGTTCTTTATTTTGATACCTTCTTTGTTTGAGGTATAACTTCTTAGAACCATATCAGATACACAGATAATACTCAATAAATCTGTACTGAACAAATTAAAAAAATTTAAGGATATAAATGTTTTTCATACACAGTATCTTGTTTTAATATAACATATTTGAGATTATATTTAAAAATAAAGGAGAAATACATTTAATTAAATATATTTGTGAATCAGAATAGCTAAACAATTTAATCTTACTTTTTCTAGATATATCTAGAAATTGTCACTCAATTGACAGTTGAAATATAATTGCAACCTCAAATAGTTTATCAACGTTCATTTCAAAGAGTCAATGTATGCTACAAAAAGAATTGAATCCAGATTTAGGGATATTCAGTATAGTTGAAGTTTAAATCTTCTTGATACAGAAAATAAATCTTTAACTCAAAAACTGACCCAGGTTCCTAAGATATAAACATTGACAATCTGTCAAAGTAGTAGAAAAATCATCTTGTCTCTCTCACAGGCCTTGAACTCCATGGATTTGAGTCATTTAATTGTTTCAGTGGTAAAAGCATTGGGATAAAATCATTGGTACAAAATTATATATATATATATATATATATATATATATATATATATATATTATACACTATATTATTATATTATTATATATTATATATACATATATATGTATGTGTATATGTATATTACATAAATTTAAGTTGATATATCACATCAGGAGTACATCTATTCTCACAAAGTGCAGAATTACTCATAGAGTAGCAATTCATCCTTTCCTTCATTTCAATATTTGTAATAGGACAACCAAACAGACTTAGACTTGGTAACCCTGGCAGTTGAAAGTGAAACATATGTGGTCTATTGTTACTGTCAGCTTGATATGATCTTCATGGTTGTGTCCCCCACACCCCTTGGGAGAGATCAGCATTAGGTGAATTATTAAACATCAGCTAAATTATTAAATAGCTTTTTGGTTGGAATAAAACATGTGTTTCCGAGCTTGAGGATAAACTCAAGCTTACTAAGTGTCCTGCCATTTTCTATCATTTCACAATGTGTAGTTAATCCTGGGCATATGTTTTAGCTTCTTCAGGAATGATGGGTGGCAGGATGCTATTTGTAAATTTATCACTAAACAAGATGAAGATGTTTCTTGTTCTTGCAGTAAGTGTTAAGTGTGTGTGTCACATTTTAGGACATAATTGTCAAGCTCTGACAAGCAGGAGGAGATCGAAACCACATCAGGTTAAATACAAGCTGACTGTTTATACAGCTCTTATTACCAGGAGACTCAATTGAGGCCCATCTTTTCTTTAAAAGATTTGTCTCATATTTTAAAGCTTTGTAGAGGAGGAATAGGAACTGTTTCTTAAGATTTATTACTGTACAGTATCTTGTTTTTGTTTTTGTTTTTGTGTTTTGTTTTCTTAGTTTTTGGGTTTTTTGAGACAGGGTTTCGATGTGTAGCCCTGGCTGTCCTGGAACTCACTCTGTAGACCAGGCTGGCTTCGAACTAAGAAATTCACCTGCCTCTGCCTCCCAAGTGCTGGGAATAAAGGTGTGCACTGCCCGGCTCAGTATTTTGTTGTTGTTGTTGTTGTTGTTTATTTGTTATTTTGTTTTGTTGACACAGATTTCTATAAGGTTTTAGTCTATCAACAGTTTGAAACTTACTAAGTCCCAAATTTAAGAACCTTCAGCTATTTCTTCACTGGTGTGCATGTGCGTGTGTGTGTGTGTGTGTGTGTGTGTGTGTGTGTGTGTGTGTGTGTGTGTTAGTGTGTGTTTTGGCTGTAAATCCTCTAGTCTGCATTTGTAATGATTGTTGATAAACAACTCTTGGTGAATCCCGGGAGTGACAATAATGACTAGCATGGCGAGATATGCTCACTGCTGCAAAATTAACTGCAATCTCATGAGAATTGCCAACTATTTTCCGGTGAAGCTAAAGCCTTCTGCACAGGCTGAAACTCATGTGTGGCACCATTATTCGGCCAAGAACCTATATTTAGACATAATAGATCCTAGAAGATAACCTACTACTAGTGTTCCACTAAATAGAAGCAATATTTAACAAATTGCTGAAGACCTAGGACATCCATAGATTAAGGAATCTGCCAATCCTCTTAAGAGAAGCTTGCTTGCAGTAGATAGCAATTAACACTGAAGACCCACAATTGGTCAAAGCACACAGAATAAGAGAACGTAAAATACTCAGCCCTGACTGGGACAGAATATTAAAACTTACTCTCCCAAGCTCATGCAAAACCATACAGAACAAGAATGCAGATGACACAGACAGTGCTTTCGTTCAATGCTAATAATACTGTGTTAACTAATGGTTCAAAGTTAGGCTCCTCTGATATCTGGCAGCTGAGAATGTTACTTAATAAGGAATATGAACATTTTCCAATTTGATTACATGAACTTGACTGTGATGTTACCTTGTTCTAGGGCTTAACTGTTTCCAGAAGATGCTGAGAAACCATAAGCTTATTGTATGTCCCTAAAATGTGGATGCTGTCAATGTTAAATGCATAATTTAACAAGGAAACCTTCCCAAAATCCAACAAAATAATAGTTCTGCCCATTTGGATGATGAGACTGCCCATGATCTTTGTGTATTTATTAAAACTCTGCCCAGAGAAAGCGTCAAAGGTTTGGTTCTGTGGAAAAATTTTCTTTTTTCAGTTAGAAGTAACTGTAATGAAAGATGGAAGCAAGCAAATGCAGAAGCAATAATAATTCTGAATTTTCTAGTGTAAATTTTGGTTTGATCATGTACATGATCACAATCCACTGAAGAGTTGGTTGCTAGAGAATGGAATGAGAAACATTAGTGACAGGGCTGGAGAGATGGCTCAGTGGTTAAGAGCACTGACTGCTCTTGCAGAGGTCCTGAGTTCAATTCCCAGCAAACACATGGTGGCTCACAACCTTATGTAATGGGATACGATGCACTCTTCTGGTGAGTCTGAACACAGTAGCAGTGTACACACATACACACACACACACATATATATATTTGATACTTTATTTACATTTCAAATGTTTTCCCCTTTCCAGGTCTCCCGTTTGGAAACCCCCTATCCCATCCCCCCCCCATCCCCTTGCCTCTATGAGGGTATTCCCCCCACCCACCCAACCACTTCCTTCTTCTCTTCCTGGCATTCTCCTATACTGGGGCATCTAACACTCTCAGACCCAAGGGCCTCTCCTCTCACTGATGGCTAACAAGGCCCTCCTCTGCCACATATGTGGCCAGCACCATGGGTCTCTCCATATGTTTTCTTTGGTTGGTGGTCCAGTCTTTGGGAGCACCAAGGAGCCTAACCAGTTGACACTGTTGCTGCCCCCATGGGGCTGCAAACTCCCTCAGCTCCTTCAGTTCCTTCTCCAACTCCTCCATGTAGGACCTCACATTCAGTCCAACAGTTGCTGTGAATTGAATCATGGGTGTCCCAAACTTTTGGACTAATATCCGCTTATCAGTGAGTACATACCATGTTTGTTCTTTTGTGACTGAGTTAGCTCACTCAGGATGCTATTTTCTAGTTCCATCCATTTGCCTGCGAATTTCATGAAGTCATTGTTTTTAATAGCTGAGTAGTATTCCATTGTGTAAAAGTACCACATTTTCTTTATCCATTCCTCTGTTGAGGGACATCTGGGTTGTTTCCAGCTTCTGACCATTATAAATATGGCTGCTATGAACACAGTGGAGCATGTGTCTTTATTACATGTTGGAGCATCTTCTGGGTATATGCCCAGGAGTGGTACAGCTGGGTCCTCAGCTAACTAACTAACTAAATAAATAAAACTTTTAAAAAAAGAAAGATTAGTAACCAAAAAAATCAATATATAATTTAACCATATAACATGAAATAACAAATGGTGGACATCCTCATCGCCCCTTGTTTTTTGTACATATATTATAATTATTAATTCATTTCTACCTCTTTCTACTTATTTAATCAGATTTTTTGCCTCATATGTTTAATTTATGAGCATAATTTACACCTAAATCATAATTACTTTTATAACGTTAGTAAAATACTTGCAGGTTATTAGAGAGGATAGTGATTCACTTAGGGAGACAGATGTATATGATCAAACATGGTAGTTGTTTGGGGGAAAGAGATTAATTTTACTTAGATAAATATAGTTGCATCATCTGAAGTGAAAGATGATATAATTGTTGAGATTTTTTAAATAAGTTTTGTCAAGCAATAATAATTGTGTTGATAAGAGAGGAGAATGAACTTATTAAGTTTTTTACTACCTCAAATGAGGTGACTATTCATATATTTCCATTTATTCTACAGAGGAGTTAGAATTGCATTTATCAGAACATATTCCTTAATATACTGAGATTATGCTATTGAGGGAATTCTAGGCAAAATCTACAACATAGGAGAGATCATAGCTCTTAGGCCACAACTGACAAAAACTGTAAAGTAGGTGTGATTTCCACGACAGCTCTTGGAACCCCCTGACTCAGTGATGAAAGAAACTGAGACCTGTGGGGGAGCCTTTTACATGGCTCCCAAGTTTAGTGGTGCCGCTTCATGTCTTTGTCAGTTTCTTGATTCATTATATCATTATATCAACTGCTGGGTCAAACTCCAACCACCTCTTAAACTCTGGTACTTGTTTCTGTAACATAGCTCCTTCAGCAACTTGTCTAGTCTTTGCTGCCTTGAGATTTTATAAATTGTAAAATTTTAATGCATTCTATTCCTACTTCAAATAACAATTTTGTTTTCATGTTTATACTTAGACTAACATTATTGTATGTTAGAGGAAAACTAACTAAGCAATTGTAAGTCTTTAAGAAAATATCTGACAGAAATATCCAGTCTAAAAGTAAAAAGTCATGAATGTGGATTTATTAATGCAGTCACAAGTTTATCTCATTCTCGGTAAATAATCTGTAAATAAAATGTAAATGGTGAGTGAACAAATTAATGAATATTAACTAATAATTATGTTTTAGAATAATATTTTATTCTTAAAGGATACATTTATTTATAAGATATCTATTGATTATATCTGTCCATTGATATGCCTCCCCACACTTTCTAGTGTTTCCTTTCCATACTTAAACTTCACACCCCCATTTTTATTTATTCTGTTAATAATTATGAGTCCCATTAGGGTTGTCCATTGGCACATGGATTTGGGGCTACCTAATAGGGTATGTTCAACTTACCATTGACCAAATCTTCAAAGGACAATGACATTTCTTCCCATCTAGCATTTGCCAGGGACTCCTGTCATAGAGGTGCGACCTCAGGGAGCACACCCTCATCCTCACTGGAATTTTGGTTGCTGAGGTCTTGTTTAAGTATTTTACAGGTAACCTTAGCTGCTGTGTTGATGTATGCAACAATCCAGCCATGTCCAGCAATCAGTTCACAGTTCCCTCCGCTATTGTGAAGTCCTTATATTCTTCCTTCCTCACTATTCCATAAAATTCCCCAAGCCTTGAGTAGAGGAAGGTCTGTGTTAATGGCACCTCTACAGATGATTTGCTCATATTCAATATGAACAGTAGTTATGATTCACTGCACTAGCCACTACCTAATACAAAAAGAAATGTCTCTAATTAATGTTAAAAGCATCACAAATCTATGGCTACTCAAAGTACTATTTGAGCAAATGATGTTTTAGCATGTTTTATGTTCTCGATCATGTTTACATGATCATAAAATCATGTCATAAAATCACTTCTACGGAATATGACTAAGATCCAATCAGAAGGTTTTAAGTTATAGCAATACCATCATACTACTATTGATCCAGTGGACATTACTTACCAAGAAGTCAGTATTGTAGCATGGCACTGAATAAGACCCCAGGTATATTTTAGCCTCCACCATCTTACATATCATCTCTGGTACTGTATAAGCTAGCTAGTAGGAAAGGTTTTCCCATGTCTTTCAGTTTAAGGTAGATTTATCTGCATTCTACATCAAAAGTAAATAGTGTCAGTAGTAATAGTGTTGTCCCATCTCCATATAACAGGAAACCAAAGAAAATGGAAAAAGTTTGTATTGTTTTCAGATACCACTGGGTCTATATAACTAATAACTCTTATGGAGACATCCTGTGTTTGGCTCTGAGATGTCCATTTAATAAGTCATGATTTCTGAGACCATGTTTGTTCATAAAGTATTTTCTGGTAAAATTCCTTTTGTCTTTTTTCCCCTAATTCACCTTATATTTAATAATCACATACCTGTATTCAACAAAATAGTGAACAGGTGCTGCAATTTATAGAGTAGGTTCAATTTATTTTCATTAGGAAGCATACTGTCTTATTATTTGTAACTAGTATGATAAAATAATGTTCCTTGGAGTAAGGAAAAATACCCAATACCTAAGTCTAAAGAAAGGTTCTTTCTGCCATTCTTTTTATACTGACAGATACCTAGAAAGCAGTTTATCCCCTCAATGTTATTGATATCTACCTACCTATCTATCTATCTACCTATCTATCTATCTAGATATGAATGTGTATGTGAGTGTGTGTATGTTTGTGTGTGTGTGTGTGTGTATGTGTGTGTGTGTGTGTGTGTGTGTGTGTGTGTGGCGTAGGCACTTAATTCCTTGCAAGGTCTGTGCTAAGCAATTGGTCAACACAATAGTGAATAACCAGGAAGATTCTTGTATCCTTAATTTTGCCTAACCTACTCTATTCTCTCCTCCATTCCCCTATCTACATTTAAACCTTGAACCTGTGTATATCCCTTGTCTTCTTTCATGCCAGCTGTTTTGTGCTATGCCATCCAATTAATTTGTTTTCTTTGATTAAAAAAATCTGTTTTTTTTTCATACAAGTTTTCATGAAGACTTCATTTTTAAGATTTCAACCAAGACCTCATTTTTCCTTTCCCCCATCACTCCATTCTTGAGTCTTTCCATTTCCAGAATCATTCCTTGCTATTTTTATTTTACTTTTATTTTATTTTCACTCATCTTTAAGGCATTAACCCACAGAGCCTGGTTTCTGGTTTCCCGAACTCCAGGAGCAATCCAGATCAAATATATAAAACCAAATATGTCAAGCTAATACCAAGATATGAAAAATATTATATTATGTGTTTATATTGTGGGGCCTGTATGTCCTTAGTTAGTTATATTTTGTTTTGGTTTTGTTGTTGTTCTTCTACCCAATTACTTGCAAAGTTTATGACTCCATTTTTTTCTTTGCACCTGAATAACACTCCATTTGTATATATAAATTTTCCGTATCCATTCAGTTGATAAACAAATAATTTCTTAGCTATGAGAACTAAGCAAAAGAGTGGTATAGAGATATCATATAGTAGTTATACGTCTAGTTTATCAGAAATATACGGGTTGATTTTACAAGTGGCTTCACTAATCCTGGATAAGGGTGCTCTGAAGATGAAAGCATTAAAACACAAGAATGAAATCAATACTATACCTACAATTCTGTACGGAATTGAGAGTTTGCCAGTTCAGAAATTATAAATCAATTTCTCTGCTTTGCATAAGAGAACTTAAATACAGAGACCTAATAGTACCCAAACTTCATATTGTTTGTAATTTTCCAGAAGTATAAAAGTAACTACTCACATAGGAAAGATGCTTTTGTTAGAAAATCAGAATTTCAACAGCACAGTGTATTTATTAAGGAAGCATCTATGTATATTTAATCTATATATCTATCTATTTATCTATCTGATAACATAACTAATCTATCTACATATATACATACATGCAAACATAATACATATGTCTGTATGCGCTGTATGGTGGTGACTACTTCGATATGTATTATAAAATATTATTCAATATTTTATTAAATAACCTGTCTTAGAATAACCCAGTTAAGTTAGTTAGTCAGCCTCTATTATCCCCAGTTGAACAGAGGAAATTAAACTGAAGGATCCTATTAGATAAAGAATTGAATGAAATCTATAAAAGTAAGTACCAGCCAGAATGTCTCTCATGGAACTTAAATAAACTTGAAATCTCCAGGATGGAAATCTTTGTCTCATTTTATCCTGCTTTATTTTCTAGGTATCTGTCATTATAAAAAGAATGGCAGAAAGAGCCTTTCTTTAGACCTAGGTATTGGATATTTTTCCTTACTCCAACGAACATTATTTTATCTTACTAGTTACAAATGCTAAGGCAGTATGCTTCCTAATGAAAACAAATTGAACCTACTCTATAAATTGCAGCACCTGTTCACAATTTATAATTATTAAAGGCTCAGAAGGTAACAACTTACTTCATTTTCCCTGACCTTCCTTATGAGCCAAGCTCCTTATATTCCATGGGATGCTGACATTATAGAGAATAATTCAGAAATGGTATACCCAGCAAACAGGCTCAAAGCTTAAGATATAATTTCAGAGGAACTGAAACCATGGTCTCAGCCAATGAACCACTTAATATTGTGTAGTATAATCAATGGAAAGCCATCCCAGATATTTGTTGCATATTTCTCATTATGAAAGATTTCATAGAGGCTACATGATGTGTTTCTAGTGTCTAAATACAAGATTTTCTAATTTTTCACATCACAATATGTAAAACAATAACTTATTTTGATAGAAGTCACCTAGAAATATGTATTCATGGAATTTTGGAGTTCATTCTAAACACAACTTACTTTAGATCTTCTCTTAATGTGTATGCCAAGACATGGAAAGCTAGATGTCACACTTTGATACCCAAAGTTTTACAACTTTATAGACCTAATAGATTTTTTTCTAATAAACATGCCAGTAAATATTGGATACATTAATTTGTAACGTGGAGTAGGCATTTACCAGAAACATAGTCCTTCCTTTTAAAATGATCAGATTATTGACAACAAATAAATATAAATAATTATACATTGTAGATAATGACTCTTATGAAAATAATCCTGGAGCAAATCTATACATCACATTGTATAGACTACATGGTTACAGTGATGTCCTAGGGGAGTCTCATTCCTCCACACTTCTGTAGAAATATCCTTGTATGTATACCTAATAGTCAAATTTTAATAGCAATATCTTAGTTAGAACACCTAAACAACATTCTCTTCTTCCATACTAAATAGCTAAATACATACATTGAGAAGGTAGAACATTTAAAAATTGGAGATTACTCCTTCAAATATCAAGTTAACAAACTTGTCTGCTGCTATTCCATGATACCATGTCATCATCTGTTCCACGAAGAAAGTGTCTCTTCCTTAGTAAGACATAGCCATCTATTATTAGTCATGCATAGATTCAACTAAGATATCTTTTACTCTGCTAATTGCAAATTTATTCTAAGGAAAAAAATGCTCATTTCCTTTGTTTTGGTACATTTAAACATATATAAATTTTTAATTGTAAAAGTTATTCACTTCTTTCTATAGGTAGGCATATCCTCTCCAGATTTATTCATTTTGAGGAAACATGGGCATCATGGGTGTTTTGTGAGACAGAAGTTTAGTCCTCTTTTTTGAAGTGAAATCTGAGTGATTATTGACCAGAGATCACACTGGCACTCTATACTGGTAAGAAACTAGGTGTGCCAAGTTCATAGTAATGATGTTAATGGGACATGTTTTTCACAGCTTAAATGAGGTGCATAGTTTTTGGTTTGTTGTTGTTGTTGTTGTTGTTTTGTTTTTTCATTTTGAGCATCTACATTTAACACAAGGTAAGAGAACATCACATAATTATTTACCAGAACTTTTCTAGAAAAGCTTTCTGAATGTGTTCATTCACTCTTTGTTCTTATGACTTAAGGGAATAAGACAGTGACAAAGGCAGGTTGAACTGACTACATAAATGAATGAAAGAAACTAAAAGAGGGGAGGACTGAAGAGATGTCTCAGTTGGAAATGTGAAAACATGAGGACCTTAGTTTGATTCCCCCAAAAACTCATAGAAAATGCTGGGCTTGATGGTTTGTGTTTGTAATAGCTGTGTGGAAGGTAGAGACAAGAATAACCTTGATGCTCATTGGCCAACCATAGGGTTAAATAGGTCACTGACCCTACTATAGGACCCAAGATTGTTCTTTGGCCTCTGTACCCATAGGATCACATGATCACCCAAATTCACATAAACACATATACACATACACACATTCATAAAATGGTAAAAGAAACAGAGAAAGAAATTTGTATTTACACAATCATATGGTTTTCCAGGTTTAAAGTGATCAGTTTCTATGGGATTAGAAATACAAAGATAGAGTTGACAGCTCTGTCTCATTTTAATTATACTTCTTACCTATCCTTCCCAGATTTTCCTTTTAATTCTCCTCAGTTGGTATCCAATATGCTCAATGTAATTTTTTTGAAAAGTTCAATACCAATTTCTCAGTAACCAATTATTTGTGATGAATCATCTTAATTGTCAGTTGGTGGGGTTTAGAATAATCTAGGAGATAAATGTCTGGGTATCTCTGAATGACTTTCCAACACTAATTAATTGAGTTTAGGGAGAGACTACATTGTTGTGGCTTTGCAGGTATGGATGATAAACAAGGTATCAAGGTATTTCCCATGTTTCTAAGAAGCTGAAGACTCCATGCAGTGCATGGCGTGGTCAGATCCTCTGCTTTAAGGTCCTGAGAGGCAATTTTATGATGCTAGAAAATTTTAGTCTAAGTTGCCTAAGTTTCAATGGACACTCAATGAAGATAGAAGTAGCAAGATTTGGAGACAAATTCTGTGGAAATCTTCAGACAGAGTGAGATCAGAATATGAAAAATTATAAATTTGTTTTAGGTGGTAAAACTGAGGAAGCAGGAATATTCCCACCCATTGATCCCAAGAGAAAACCAAGTTTCCTAAATACTCAACATGGCCCTGATATATCTAATGGTTTTCCTGTATATTTTGGGTCATTATTCAGTACAGTCTTTCCTTAAAATTCTATGATTCCTAACTTTTGGAATCATAATAGTTACCTGTGTCATTATAAACTGGAAGGATACAATATATTTGTTTTTATTATATACTATCTCACATTTAATATACTGTTTTAGACAGATAAGACTTTTTTCTTATTCCCCCTAATAGTTTTATAAATTTTAAGACTTAAAGGGTATTTAGATATAGTTGAGTGAATGTTATGCTATAAGAAAAACATGAAAATTTATTCAAAAGGAGTAGAATGTTATTTAAATGTGACTTCTTTTTGTGTCAGGTTGGCAGATATTGAAATTAATGGTTAGAATTGATCATCAGCACCACGGAATTTAGATTCCTTGACAAACTTTTAGACCTGTATATATGGACATATCCAAGATTAACGAAGTGAAAACCCCACCCTGATTATAGTAATTTCCATCTCTTATGCTGGAGTACAAACTAAAACAAATACAAACAGAAAGTGAGTAAACCATGAGAATTCACCTTCCTCTGTTTCATGACTCTGCAAGTGAGTTAACCAGCTCCCTCACTCTCTACTTTAAGTTTTCTCACTTCAGTTGACAGCATATCTTTATACTGCAAACCCATGCTCCATTTTCTCTTAAGTTTGTATATAACTATTTTGTCACAGCACACTAAAAAGTAACAAAAAGCTCTCATACTCATATTTCCCTAATTTTCTCAATATCTCACAATGTGGTTAGGAAAACGCAACAGGGAGCAGAAGAGGGGAACATGATCAGGGATTGTGGGGGGTGGGGAGGGGCGGGACTAAAGCCATGAGAGCCGCAGAAAGAATTGAAACAGGCAACCTCGGGAAGTAGGAAGTTGGGGGGACCCTCCAGAATGTGCCAGAGATGTGGGAGATGAGAGACTCTCAGAAATCAAGGAGAGGGACCTTAGATGAAATGCCCTACAGTGGAGAGAGGGAACTTGTAGAGCCCACCTCCAGGAGAAAGACAGTGCATCAAGTGAGGGATGGGGTTGCCACCCCACAGTCAAAACTCTAACCCTTAATTGTTCCTGTCTGAAAGAACTGCAGGGATGGAAATGAAGAGGAGCCTGAGGAAAAGAAGGTCCAGTGACAGGCTCAAAGTGGGATCCAGCTCAAGGAGAGACCCCAAGACCTGACACTATTACTGAGGCTATAGAGTGCTGACAAAAAGGGACCTATCATAACTGCCTTCTGAAAGAGTCAGATGCAGATGTTCTGTCCCAACCAATGGACAGAAGCCGGTGACCCCTGTGGTTAAATTAGGGAAAAACTGGAAGAAGCTGAAGAGGAGGGCCACCCTGTAGGAGGAACAGCAGTCTTAACTAAGCTGGACATCTAAGATCTCTCAGACACTGGGCCACCAACCAAGCAGCATACACCAGCTGATATGAGGCCCCCCAACACATATATAGCAGAGGACTGCAGGGTTTGGGTTCAGTCAGAGAAGATGCACTTAATCCTCAAGAGACTGGAAGCCCCAGGGAGTGGGAAGGTCTTGGTAGGGTGGGGGTTGGGGTGGTGGGGGCATCCTCATGGACAATAGGGTGGGGTGGGGAGTATGAGATGTGGAACAGAGGGTGGACTGAAAGTGGGGTAAAATCTGGACTGTAAAAAAAGAGTAAATGAAGTTGAAAGAAAGAAAGAAAGAAAGAAAGAAAGAAAGAAAGAAAGAAAGAAAGAAAGAAAGAAAGAAAGAAAGGAGGGAGGGAGGGAGGGAGGGAGGGAGGCAGGGAGGGAGGGAGGGAGGGAGGGAGGGAGGAAGGAAAGAAAGAAAGAAAGAAAGAAAGAAAGAAAGAAAGAAAGAAAGAAAGAAAGAAAGAAAGAAAGAAAGACAGAAAGAAAGCTACATGTGCAAAGGGGGACTTCCAGGTCAGATCCATTAGAGAAAAAAAAAAAAAAGAATATCCATGGCTAGGCAGATATCTTCTCCCTTTCTTAAAGATTTTTCAATTAGCTTACCTTTGACATTACATACTATGGCCTGTTAAGACGACATGCTGGAAATGTTGGGTTTATTTACCATGGTTTGGTATAAAATATTTTAAAAAATTAATGATCATTTCCTTACAAATCAATGAGATTTACTTGAGTTTCTATGTATACATATCTACTATTTTAAATATCAAATGTTTGATTTTAATTGTCTGAAGGTAGTCAATTGAAAATTTGACAAACTAATATTCATATTGAATTATTTCATAAGGCCAGATACTGGTCACCTTTGAGACATAAATATATCTTCAAAATATCAAAGGTTATATTATGGGCCATTTAATTCAAACTTAACTCAGCTAAATCACAGGAAGAACAGTCTTTAAAACTTCAACATATTGATTTACAAAGCATGGCAAAAATATGTTTATATAAAATAAATGAAAATAAAAGCTATTTAAAAAGTTATTTCAACTACATTTTTGATTAAAAGTATATATATGAAAAGACAAAAAGGAGTATTGACATATATAACTATCTTAGAGACAGTAAATTAAAATATGTTTCACAAAAACAAAAAAATGTAAAAAGAAGTTACTTGCAAAAGAAATAAAACTTAATTCTTATGGAACAGGAATTAGAAATAAAGGCTTCCACATAGCTTATATGATTAGCTTGTCATCAAACATATCCTGTACTTTGATCTTGATATGAATTTGACATGCCACTGAACTTAGAATCATATTCTGTGTGTTTTCTGGGAAAAATTGTATTGCATGTTTTGGAGTTCTGAAAATCTCACTGCATGTGAATGTGAGCTTTGAACCAACTTAGCCAAGGTAAGAATTACATTTTTCTATCAATTTTCTAGTCTCTTCTGCATTTATTCTTTCTTACATTTGGTGTTTATGAATTTATTTAATTTGTAAAATGTTCTCCATTCCTTTTTCCTAATAAAAGCTGCCGTCTCTCTGTCTCGAGATATTACCTGTTTTCCATCATTATAGCATCTCTATTTTTCATCTCAAAGCAACTGCTCTTCAAACCAGTTGTATAATAGATTCCATTTTCATTTCGTTCCTTTTATACTAACAACAAATGCGCTAGTAACTATGGCCAGTTCAAAGGACTTTTGAAATGTAAGACTAGATGAAACTAAAGGTGAAAGATCTAATCCTGAAACTCTCTGCTGAAGCTGAGGCTGAGTCTACCAAACAGCGCCCCACCCCCACATTTTCAGAATGCGGATAGAATTGGTTATAAGAAATGAAATCAACTTTTTTTTTTTTTTAAGAGTGTGGTTTCACTTCTCATTGTTAGACTGCTCATTTTCCTTTACATGGGCACATGCTTGATCATTGACAAAACACATAATTATTCAAAATTAAAGAATAAACCAGGTCAGTAAAGGGTAAGATCATGACACCTCTTCATACGTGGGCATCACACCATGGAACTTTAAGCATCTTGTCATATAGAAGGTAATGTGGGTAGGTGTACAGATCCAGCCTCTGTCATGGGAAACTGATAACTTTAATATCAGTTTTAAACTGGTTATTACAATACATACATTTTATGTATAATGGATGTTTTTGAAATTATATAGAAACATCGTTTCAACAGATGCACGAAATGATGACTCCAATGAAGACATAGAAAATTGGTTTTGCCTGTGCTCCTTAAATCTCCTCAAGTACTGATTTCGAGACGGAGTATCCCATGAGATCAGTCCCGGGACAATCAGAACTGCTCACTGATTCAATGGTATTCTAAGGTATTGCCTTCTCTAGAATTTCATTAAAGGAACTCCAGTGGCCTGGAACTTTTGAGTACAGCATTCACCTATCAGCAATTTGCATTGTTTCTTCAGGTCAATGAATGGAACAAACTGATGTTGCAGAACATTTAAATTCCCTCTGTGTAATTCTTTAGTTGTAAAGGTGACATAGCACACTAACACTAATGTCTTCCTAGAGTCCAAAGACTGAGTAAATCTGCTTATGCAAATAAACCACAACAATGCCTAGAGAAAAGGCAGCTGTCAACAAATGTTAGCTAATTCTATTGTGACATTTTCAGATTGAAAGTACTTTTCATGTTTTTTTTTTTTTTTTTTTTTTTTTCAGAACATGGAAATAGTTCTGAGTAAAATAGTGCCCAATGTGAGCTTAATTCTTAGATAAATGAATCTTTAAGAAACAGGCAAATAAGTTCTATATTCTTTGACAACACAAGTCCTTCTGACTGCAAGGTGTTGTTTGTATTCTCCAAGGGGCTGCTCTGTGCTTGATTCAATCCAGCTGTTCTGATATGTGTCTTCCTCTGTTGTTATACATATAGCTCAGGGCAGTCATGCACTGTGTGTTTAATGTGTGTCTACTCACAAGAACTTCTTGGAGCATGTGTCACTTTTTCCATAAATGAAATTGTAACTTCAATGTTATAGCCTACTTGAGTACTGTGTTTTCAACCTTTTATGAGGAAAATTAAATATTTATTTTTTATTTTAACTAAAGAATTAAAATATACAAACAGATTACATGAATATATGAATATATGTTTATATATATATATATATATATGTGTGTGTGTGTGTGTGTGTGTGTGTGTGTGTGTGTGTGTGTGTGTGTATAAAGCCTAATTTACTTTTATTGGCTTTTAGAAGTTTAAAATGTTAATCCTGCTGATCTATGAGCATGAGAGATTTTTCCATATTCTGAGGTCTTCTTCGATTTCTTTCTTCAGAGTCTTGAAGTTCTTGTAGTACAGATCTTTCAATTGTTTGGTTAGAGTGACACCAAGATATTTTACATTATTTTTGACTATTGTAAGGGTGTCATTTCCCTAATTTCTTTTTCAGCCCATTTATCATTTGAGTAGAGGAAAGCTACTGATTTGTTTGAGTTAATTTTATATCTAGTCAAATTGCTGAAGTTGTTTATCAGCTGTAGGAGTTCTATGGTGAAATTTTTGGGGTCACTTATGTATATTATCATATCATCTGCAAATAGTTATATCTTGACTTCTTTCCTTTCAATTTGTATCACTTTGAGCTCCATTTATTGTCTAATTGCTCTGGTTAGAACTTCAATTACTATATTGAATAGATAGGGAGAAAGTGGAATGACTGGTCTAGTCTCTGATTTTAGTGAGATTGCTTCAAGTTTCTCTCCATTTCATTTGATGTTGGCTACTGGTTTGCTGTATATTGCTTTTACTATGCTTAAGTATGGGCCTTGAATTACTGATCTTTCTAAGACTTTTAACATGAAGGAGTGTTGCATTTTTGTCAAATGCTTTTTCAGCATCTAATGTGATGATTATGTGTTTTTTTTCAACCAAGATGTCCCTCAACAGAGGAATGGATACAGAAAGTGTGGTATATTTACACCGTGGAGTACTATTCAGCTATTAAAACTAATGACTTCATGAAATTTACAGGCAAATAGATGGAACTAGAAAATATCATCCTGAGTGAAGTAACCCAGTCACAAAAGAACACATATGGTATGTACTCACTGATAAGTGGATATGAGGAAAAAATCTTGGAATGCCCACGATACAACTCAAAGACCATAAGATGCTCAAGAAATAAGACCAAAGTGTGGATGCTTCAGCCATACTTAGAAGGGGAACAAAATAACCAGAGGAGGTAGAGGGCAGGAGGGACCTGGGAGAGAAAGGAGGGGGAAGAAAAAGGGGGGGCAGGATCAAGTGTGAGAGGAAACCTGAAGAAGTATAGAGCATCAGGAAATGGAATGGAGGTGTAGAGCAGTGGGGAATGAGGAACTGGGGGTAGACACTAGAAAGTCCCAGATGCCAGGAATACAAAAGACTCACAGGACCCAACTGGGATGACATTATCTGGAATACCCTACAAAGAGGAGAGAGATCCTTTAGAAACAATATCCAGAGATTAGGCACAGCCCCCAGTTGAGGGATGGGGTCATCCACCCTTCTCAAAAATATTAACCCATAATTGCTCCTGTCTAAAGGAAATGCAGGGACAAAGAGTGGAGCAGAGACTGAAGGAAAGGCCATCCTGAGACTCCCACCTAGGGATCCATCCCAACTGAAGTCACCCAACCCAAATACTATTGCTGATGCCAAGAAGCTCTTGCTGTCAGAAGCCTGGTATAGTTGTTCCAGAGGCTCTGCCAGATCCTGTCCAATACAAATGCTGATGCTTGCAGTCAACTATCAGACTGAGCTGGAGGACCCCAATGGAGGAGTTAGGGGAAGGACTGAAGGAGCTGAAGAAGTTTGCAACCCTATAGGAAGAACAATATCAACCAACCAGATCCCCAGAGTTCCCCGGGACTAAACCACGAACCAAAGAATACACATGGAGGGACCCATGGGTCCAGCTGCATATATAGCAGAGGATGGCCTCGATGAGAGGGGAGGCCCTCTCTCCTGCGAAGGCTCGATGCCGCAGTATAGGGGAATGCTAGGGCTATGAGCCAGGAATGTGTGAGTAGGTGGAGGAGCACCCTTATAGAAGCAGGGGGCGGGGGTGGGTATAGGCGGTTTGCAGGAAGGGGGAAAACATTTCAAAAGTAAATAAATAAAATAACCAATTAAAAAAAAAGAAGTTTAAGATGTAACTGGTGATAGTTGGCTAAGTTGGCAAATAAAATAAATTACTACTCTCCCAGACCACCAGAGGTGGTTCGTAGCATCCATGTTGGGCAACTTTAAAAAAGCTTATAACTCTAGCTTGAGGAATTTCCAATGTTTTAGAATCTGTGGGACGGTGGTCTCAGATGCACATATATGCATGTAGTTAAAAATAATATAATAAATCTTAAAATGAAGTTGATCATAATTATATTTAAATACATAAAAAATTAAATAAATTAAAATCAAAATATTATAAAATAAATATTATAGAATAAATAGTATGAAAATAAGAATAAATTATGAACTCATATTACGTATGTATAGATTTTTATAAGTACGTTTAAAATGAAGGTCTTAAATTTGATTAAGAATGCTGAATATGTATCACATTATTAGCCATTCCCAGAAACCATAATTTGGAACAACATACTCTTGATATACCAAGGCAATAAACCATAACATTCCCTGGAGATAAGAACAGATACTAATTAAGTAGATAATTAAAGTAATGAAAGAGGATATTTGTAAGTAAATACCTAGTAGTTTTATAATTAATGGATCTCTAAGTATGAAATATATTTGTATTTAAAATTCAAAGAACAGAACATCAGTCATTTTAAGCAGAATATTTTATTCTTTCCTCATTCTTAATCCAAAATTGACAATTTCCACCTATTTCAGTTTTACTCTTTCATAACTTATTTAGTTTATGAATAGAATTATATATTTGTAAAATTCATAAGGATTTTTAAGTGGTTTGTCTTTTTATCTCTTATTGGTTCCTAACCTGCAATCCACTATTGCTGATTCTAATTAGAATTATAAGTTGACTTGCAATAGAAAATATCTGGATTAATTAAGGAACAATAATGATATGCAAAAGGAAGAGCAAACCCATTAGTTTATAATATGAACTTTATAAAATAATTATTTGAAATAATATGGAGTATTTAATGATCTAATATATACAAGATCACTTATTTAAAGAAGAAATGAAATAGTTTTCATTAAAAATAAAAATCTATTATCTTTACAACTACATAGAAAGTATGTTTCATATTTATATCACATAATTATGTACATTTACATAATTATATTACACATGAAAACAGTCATAATTTTTGGAAGAAGATGGGTGTTTAGCTCTCATTCTTGCTGTTTTCATTTTACAGATGACAATATTGAGAAACAGCCGTACAATTATAATCTGCAGGTTAAGGCATAGGACCAGATGCTTTGACTCTGGGACCATTGCACTTGTTACTGTCACAGGTGGTATCAGCTGAGGGATACAATCTCTTGACATTGACTTTAACCTCACCTAATGAAGTGAAGAAGTCCTGTTTTCAGAATTTAAGGGCAGGAAGAATCTCATTAGAAAACTCTGCATGATAGGAAGGGCTCCTGGGCAGTTTTCAAGCTGATTATAAACAAAGCATGCCAAACAAAATTAAAATGATCAAAAACAAGAGAGGGTACAAAAGAATGAAGATTAGACAAAGGCCAAACAGGAAGACCCATGACTTGCAGAGAGTTTTGGAAGATCAAGTTCAACAATGTTGGTAAATTTGAAGTCCATGTAATGATGCATTTGTAGTGTCTTAGTTTCAGCTTTCTGTTGTTAAGTCCAATATTTATCTTAATAAAATGGAAATATTTCAGAGATATAGAAAGAAATTTTTGTTGTCTTTCTTTCCTTTCTTTTCTTTTTAAGTTAAAGAAAGACTTGGGGTGAGAAAATATACACATGCACCAGATACACAGAGAAAGAGTCCCACTGCAAGGCAGATAGGGGATTCGAGAGGTGAAAATTCATAAGAAATCTGATTTTCATGGGCATATTTTTTGCTTATAGATCTTGAAATTTTCTGTATTTTTCTACAGGGTTTAGATAGGGTTTATTGACTTCCGAAAATTAAAGAGGATCAGCTGGGTACAGTTTTAATAATTTTTATTTATATTGTTGGCTTTCCTTCCAAATAGAAAGGAGATATTTCAAGTGGCACTGACCAAGCGTTTGGGGTATTATGCAATTTATTTAAGGCCAAATTAAAAACTCTAATAACTTTTGCCAAATAAGCCAGATCTGAAAACTTTCAGCATTCAATGTTCAGTTTAAGAGTGTCTTCCTAGATTCATTCAAACCAGATAGCCAGAGATTTCATGTTCTATTGATTTCATTATTCCCTGATGGATTAAAAATATTAAATGGTGATTTCAAAATAGAATTGAAAGCAGTGAAAGTCTTAGTTTGTGCAGATAGTGGTATTCTAACTTAAACTGGCTTTCCGGTTTTATATTTATAAGAGTAAAAGGACTTAAGAGGTGCTGGCTATTGCAGAAGACTTGGTGAGAGACTTGCCAGAGCTGGCTCTATCATCTAAACAACATAAAATGAGAAATAGAGATAAGAAAGAGATCACTTGTATGGATTAATAAATTAAAACCCATGATCCGAAGGTCATAACGCGAAGTTCTGTCTTCAGACGCCTCTCTCAATTCAAGTCATCATCACCTGGCACATCTTTCTTCTTCCTCTATACATTACCAGCATTGCGATTATAGGAATCAGACATCACCTTCTTGCCCCTTAAAAAAAATAAAATCCATTAACATTCACTTTCTCCTTTAGATAAATCAGGTTATATTGGTATAAGGCATTAAAGGAGGGCAGACAGAGCTTTAAAAGCAAACCACGGCTTTACAAATCACAATCTTAAATTATATGGATGTTCTCATTTAACATTTAATCAAGGAGATTACTTCCTCTGGATTAAATCATTATTCAATCACAGAATTAGAGAATGATGTCTACAAACCTATTGATTTATAAAGGAACTAAAGACCACAAACACAGTAATTATAAGCCCAAAAAGCCGAATTTTCTTCTCCATTTTCAACATCAATGTAAATGTTATTGGTATACCCTATGTTTAGAGTTTTCTTTGTTTTTATCACATTTTGAAAAGATAAATTGCATAGTGGGCAGACAAATCAATGGGGCTGAGTAAATGAGATTGCTACTATTGGCTCTGGAAGGAGAACTAGAAAGCCAGTTTCTTATCTCATAGCAACTTGAATGAGGAAATCATGAAAGATTTAATAGATTAAAAGTTTACTTATATAAAAGCAAAACACTCTATTTAATAGGAGAAAAATTCATAGGTGCTTGAAATAAAGAGGTGAAGAAACAATTTTTTCTAAAGAAAAACACAAACACTGAAGCATGAGGAATTCAATCGTGTTCAAAATATAGGATTTACCTTACACAATGGGCATGGTAAGGGCAGTCAAAACACACATACTAAGATGTAACACCTATATTGTGTTTAGTGTACATCATCACTAGTTTTACCATGATACTTAAAATATCAGGCCAACTCTGAAAGCAATACTCAAGATAAAACATGTCCAAGATTATCTTTGCAATAACTGAGAGAGACCATTTCTTTTATAACCATGGTATGTGATAGCTCTATGGATGGTTAGGAGACGAATTTACAGTATCTTATTTATCTGATGTGGGTTAGTTGTAATGGAAAAACAATTTCTATAAATCATTTTTATCAATGGCAAGAAAAGCTAACACTGAAAAGTACACAGAAGCAAGAATTGAATGAAAAATATTCACAAAAACAACAGGAGAAAGGTTAACAAAGGGACACATGACATTTAAACAAACATAGTTGCTTTGTATTTTTTCATTTGGCATTTTGAGGTAGAGAAGTCAAATTAGTATTAGGATATAATGGATATTGGAATATCTGAGTGATGATATATAAATACAGAGTTTAAAGTTCTTTGAAGCCATGGTGGACAATTATGGAATAATAATAAATCACGTGAAATATTTAATTAAACTTTCTTTATATTCCAAAAAATTCACACAAGTCTTCTACACTGTCATATAGATAATACAATTTTTGACTTGGTATATGTGATCTATTACTTGAGAAATAGTTAAAAAGAAGTGTGACAGAAATAGGCAGGGTGTGTGGGTGGGGTGGGAACACCCCCACAGAAGCAAGGAGGGACGTGATAGGGGTCTTTGAAGGGCAAACTAGGAAAGGGATAACACTTGAAATATAAATAAATAAAATATCCAATAAAGAAAAGAAAAAAAGAAATTAGATTAAATTGAAATAGAGAAATAAAAGAAATACTTGATAGCAATGCATCAAAGATTAATTTTTACACATATTCAGAAGAACAAAGAGAATATGCAACAAAATAGCACAAGCAAGATGGAAATGTGTAATGCAATATATATATTTATATATATTTTTATATATTTATATGTATATATACATATGTATATATACATATACATATATGTACACATATATAAAAGAAAATATGTCACATATGATAACCCTTTCATAAAGGTATATGTGGATAACACCTGCACAACTGATTGAACATGAAGATTTTGAGTTGGTGTCTATAAGCAACCTTCATCTCTACATTCTTATGTCATTGTTGTGGAAAGATACTCTGAAGGCTAATAATGGAGAAATATAAACAACAGCCCAGGCACAAAATCTTTGACCTGAAATCTTCTCTGCTTGCCAAATATGCTAGGGCAATAGTGGTACGGAATTTGTTGGAGTAGCCAATCAGTGATGATTTTACTTAGGGCACACCCCATGTGATTGAACCCATATATGACACGTCCTGTCAACTAATAGCTGCCAAGCCAAAGTTGCATATTATCATGGTATATAATGTGATGTTAAGGAAAACATGTATGTGTGTCTTGAAGTAGTTATCAAAATCCATTGGTATTTTGTTCAATGCTAAAAGATAAGCCTATTAAAGATGACCTAAATATGCTTTAGAGTTCTAAAAGTAATAGAATCAGGAAACAAAATTCATATATTAATTTTATGCATATAGGTTTTCTTTATTGAACTAATGTTTCCAGTATTGGATATTATCTCATCCTGGAAGCTGTTGATAGTCAGATGAATTCTAAGGAAGTACAAAATTTATTTGTGGTAGAAAGAATATAAACAAGTCAAACAACAAAGGGAGAAAAGAAACTTTAATGAGCATGTAAGACAAAATGATAAGCATTGATTCTGCATGCCTAAAATCAGAAGAGAAAGATTGTTAGAGTCTTCTAAAATAGAACATAGAAAATTTACATTATACACAGATACATATGTATAATGTACATGCAGCTATATCTATAGTGTTACTTTTACATATAACTATATATAATATTAATAACATGGAAACTCTTTTGTAGAACATTTGCATAGTTAAATTAGTAGTACTTTAAGATAAGTGAGGTAGCCCATGTTTATAATCTTAGGGCGTGGTAGGTAGAAACTGAAGAATTACGATAAGTTTGACACCATCCTTGCCTAGGAGTCTAGGGTACCTAAGGCTATATAGTAAAAATCTGTCTCAATAACATATAAATAAATACATACTTCAGGTTGTATCTTCTCCTATATATTTGAGGTTTTCATATGTTAAACCAGCCCAGTTTTTTTTTTCTTTTTTTCTTTTTTTTTTTTTACTACTATCTGTTGGTGAGCTTTTAAAGTTGGCTTGAGGGACTGCTTGCCATGTGTAGACATACATTATGTTTTAACTACTCATTTTATTTCTCTATTTATTGCCTAAAATGAATATGTAACTAAGTGAATTACTGGATAGAAATCCCCTCACTTCTTATTTACAGTATTATAAAATTAAATGATTTTCTGTGAACAGATGTACAATTAAGTATCCTGAAGAAAGTTGTGCTTAGTATGAAACTTCTTTTGTTTTAAATACTGGCTTTCCAAGTTGTTCTTCTTGTTGTTGCTGCTGCTGTTGTTTTTATTTTCATTGCAAACACTGCCCTTCTCCTGGTTCCTCCTTCACGTGGTCTCTCACCCTATCTTCCATCCCCTTCTCCTATGAGAGAGTGGGATCCCCATATGGGCTGCCCTGCCCCCCCCAGTGAATCAAGTCTCACATTCTCCCCAATTGAGGCCAAACAAGGCAGCCCTTTGGAGAAAGTTTTCCACAGTCAGGCTATGGATATCAGGACAGCTCCCACTCCAGTTGTTGGGGTTCTCACAAGAATACTGAGCTGCACATCTGCTACATATGTGCCAGGGGCCTCTGTCCACTGGTTTTCCACTTTTAATAGCCGATAAATCATATTCAGGCTCAAAGACACACCTTATAATTCATTTGCTATGCCTTGTTAATAAGGATGTCCTTGGTCCCTCCTTTTCAAGCCACTTTCATGTTTGACCCTTTTACTTTTTTCAAGTTTACAGAAACTTCCACATAGTTAATTATATTATAACTATCATACTTACCAAATATTATCCAGGAATTTATTTCTATTTCTACTTTGATTAATTCCCCAACAATATAAAGCATTTGAAATTACTATAATTCTCTATTCTAGTTTTCAAACATGATTTAAGAGTTAGAATTCATTTTTGTACTTCAATAAATTTTAGACTGAGAAAGAATATAATGTACAAACACCATTCATCCACATAATAAATTACAAAATCACACATCCTTGAAAAATGTTCCATTCCAAAGCAAAACAAATGTGTACATTCACACCCACTATAGAAAGCAGCACACTGCTATATCCTCTATAAAAGATTCTTTGTGTACTTCCAGGATTTATGAAGAAAAGTCTTTTAACCACCACTGAATGATACCATCTGTGGTTGGAAGTACGGCAGGTATTCAGGACCATGCCACAAAGGAAATAGCACAAGGAGCTATAGTAGAAAGTCTTCATGAATTGCTAGAGAGTCAGAATGACCCTGTAAATGCTTTTTAAACCAAGTAACACATACTCATTCTATCACACAAAGGTGATTCAAGGAAATTGTTCACAATGTTACCATACAAATGTAATCATTTTTACTATTATGCATAAAATAATGTTATTTGGTCATTTACAAGCATGCATTAAATGAGTTTTTATTATCATTATATGAATGATATTTTCAGAATGGTTTTATATGCCAAGTAAAATTTATATTACCCCAATCATTTCTTTCCTATTTTTATATGAATAAAAGTCAGTATTCTTACATTTTAAAGCATTCCCTTTGATTTCATGATATTTATTAGTAATAGAAAATGTTTAATAGTTAAATAGTTATGAGTTTTTTCACTAAGCATTAACTGTATATAGGAAGACCATGTATTTCTATTTTTATATACTTATTACCATAACATCTCATATAAGTACTGAAATAGAGAAAACAGAAAAAAGAAAGAAAGAAAGATAGAAAAAGCAAAAGAGGTAAATGTTCTAAGTGAAATAACTCTACAGCCTAATTTCCCTATACAATAACAAGCTCTGTTCTTATTGGTAACATTGGTTATTAATTCTGCAAAGTATCAAAACATGGGACAGGTGAGAAGCTGTTCTTGCATCAGGCTATCAACTTATTGACTCTTCCCAGGCAGGTTCCATATTGATATTAGACCTACTTCTCTATATTAGTGTGAATATCAAGGACACAGAAGCAGAGAATGTTAGTGGTGATTTTGAGGGAAATTCCACAATGCACATGGGATTTGATTTTAAACTTCTGGCTTATTATTTCATTGCAAAGCCTATTCCCTGGGACTTTCTATAGGATATATGGCTTATCAGGTATAACTAGTGTAAAACTTCAAGTTAAATAAACCTTAACATTTGAGATTCAGACCCACATATACCTTGACTCATTACACCTCTGTGGCCTTGCTTGTGACGGAAGACTCTGCTTTCGATACTAAACTAATTAAACATGAGTGGGGAACTAACCTTAACTCCCTATTAGAAAACCTTTCATATATAAGAATGATAATACATATTGTAGTCAGAAACCTTCATCTTGAGTATTTACTTGCAAGCACAATTTGAGATGCTTATTAAAATTGTGTATGGTACAATGCCAATCACAGTCCCTTTCCTCTTCGCATTAACTATACCGTTGTATTCCTCTTCCTGTTCATTTTTTATGTATATATTACAGTGCTCACTCTGCACCATCACATTCTTTTGCTCAGTCTTTCATTGCCACCAGCTTTAACTTTCCCCATGTATTATTGTTTGATTTAGAAGACCTCCAGTTTTCCCTTCAAAAATCTTAATGTGTGCAGTCATCATTTTATCACAATATCATGACTCAAGGGGCCCATGGCCATATGTAGCAAATGAGTAAATTAAAACAAATAATAACTGTAGTTAGGTAATGCCATATAAACTGATAAAATATAAAATCAGATCTTTAGAATGCTGAGAAGTGTAGAGATAGTCCTACCCAGGGATGTGCCCCTACTGGTGATCTAATACAAAATAGTCAGCCTCAAAATGTAAACATGCAAATAACCATAACTAAAGGAAGCAGGATACATATATATACTGAAAAAAAAGTTATGATTTAGAGTGAGTGCAGTTGAGGGGTGGTACATGGAAGGAAATTAAAAAAAAGAATAGTGACGAGTAATTTATGTAATTATATTTTATTTTTAAATATATTTTTTTAAATTTAAATTATTCTATTACTGTTATTTTATTTATTCATTAAATCAATTTGTTTAATTAAGTAATATATTTTTAAATTATTTCTTATATTATTATAGTTATATAATAATTTAATAATTACTTTATTTTAAATAGTTTTAAAATCATTACTTCAAAATAAAAATATATATACATTAATATTTAAAAAACAAAAATGAAATACTCTTTATAGTTTCATATCTTATAAGATTGTTTTGAAGAGACTATGGCATACTCAGCCCTAAATAAGACATTCTTATTCATCCCTTGGCTCCTGCATCTTTACTACAGAAAAGTACATTTGTTCTAAACTTCATTATATTTTTACTTAATATCTTAGTTGTGATGGAAAATTTAAGATATCAAATTAACTACTCCTACGTAATGTTGCTACTCCTACGTAATGTTGGCTATTTTGTTTTAAACCTGGCAGGTAAAGATTTTTCTGATTTTAATTAAAAATACCTGTGACCTTGATTTCAGTGTAAAATTATAATCATCTCAGAGACATGCTGCTTGTCCTCAGGAACAATTTGCAGTTTTGTTTTTGTTTTTGCTTTTGTTTTTGTTTTTGTTTTCCAGAGATGACTGAACATAACTGAACAGAAGGAAAAAATACGAAGGCAGAAAATCAGAACTGAGCCTAACAGTGGCTGAAAAATCATTTGAAATGGCAGGTAGATTCCTTCCCTGTCATTCTTCAGTAGACACGTACTATTTTGAGTATTAACAAGCTGCTGCTGCTGCTGTCGATGCTACTGCTGCTGCTACTGATGTCGATGCTGCTGCTGATGTCGATGCTGCTGCTGACTTTGTTAATAACGGCCATGGTGACGCTAGGTGTGGTTATGGTCATGGTGGTGCTGGGTTTCGATGTTATATTAGAGTGGGGCAGGGATGAGAGGAGGAGACCCTAAGGTAAAAAAATGGATATGAGTGTAACTCAAGAGCTGTTTTCTTATCATGTGTTTTGATGTGAGAAAAAATTGAATAAATTTCATTTTAAATTCAGTAAATTCAAATGTTTTATATGTGTATTAATAAAATGGAGTGCTTATAACCATAAACAAACACATGCCATTCATTACAACTCTATTCTGTGTTTCTATTGTATATATCAACCATTTTCTACAAGTTCTTTCATTTTACTCAACTGGTTTTAGCTGTAAAGCTTAGGTGACAGAGGTTGAATTGCATATATTAAAATGACGCTTGTTATTTTAGTCACACCTCTAGACTGCAAAAAGTTAACAAATCTACAATATGTTTCTTTCAATGACATATGCATGCAGAGACATAAGCATGCACTGGTGGCCCACACATACACACATCATACATGAAAAACACACAGAGACACATGAAAGAAAATTAAACATCCTTTTAAAAAGAATCAACTCAGTATAACTTACCTACTTAAGCATCAAGCATATGTTTCTAACTTTAATAAATAAATGTTGCAAAATCATAATAAATATAACTTATAAAGTAGTATTTTCAAATAACTTAAAATTCATAAAATCCTATTTATATATTATTTGGATTCAATGGAATATATTATAATATATTGATAATTATATCTATCTATCTATCTATCTATCTATCTATCTATCTATTTGCTGTTGGGTTTTTGAGACATTGTCTCACTCTATAGCTGCTGATGGCCTGGAAAATTCATGATTTCATAGAGCTCAGATTGCTTCTGATGAATACTAGGAAAAAGTCTGCACCATCATAAGCAACTGATAATTCTCAATAGACAGTAGTTTTATAAATACATAATAACTATGCTTTCCTATTAATTATTTGTTTACTACTCTTCTTTACTTTTCATTTTTATTGGTTATCTTATTTGTTTACAATTCAAACATTATCCCTCTTCCCAGTTTTTCCTCACAAACCCCATCCTCTCCCCTCCCCCGGTCTCTATGAGGGCGCTCCCCTACCCTCCCACCCACTCCTCCCTCAGTTCCCTAGCATTCCCCTATCCTGGGTCATTAAGCCTCCACAGCAACAAGGAGCTCCCCTCCCAGTGATGCCCGATAAGGTAATCCTCTGCTAAATATCCAGCTGGAGCCATGGGCCCCCCATGTGTATTCTTTGGCTGGTGGTTTGGTCCCTGGGAGTTTGGGGGGTCGGGTTGGTTGATATTGTTGTTCTTCCTATGGGGTTGCAAACCCCTTCAGCTCCTTCAGTCCTTTCTCTAACTCCTCCATTGGGGACCCTGTACTCAGTCCAATGGTTGGCTGCAAGCATCGGCCTCTGTATTTATCAGGCTCTGGCAGAGTCTCTCAGGAGACAACTCTATCAGGTTCATGTCAGCAAGCACTTTTTGGCTTCTGCAATAGTGTCTGGGTTTGGTGTCTGCAAATGGGATGGGTCCCCAGTTGGGGCAGTCTCTGGATGGCCTTTTTTCAGTCTCTGCTCCATTCTTTGTCTGCATTTACTTTTGACAGGAGGAGTTATGGATTAACGGTCATACCACCCTGAACGAGACCAATCTTGTCTGTTTACTACTTTTTCATCTAATATAGATTTAGAATTTAAAGAACAAGAAATAGACGTTTCCCTTTTGCTGACTGCATATTTTTTCTCATTCACCATTTTCCCCTGATTGTATTTTAACCCTACCAATAATAGGACATGGTTTGGAGTACTCTTGAATGTATATTATTATGAGAATATCTACTCAATTATATTAACTGATTTGTCTAATGCATTTGATCTTTTATCATTGTAGTTGGTAGCCTCAAATATTTGTTACAAAAAGTTTTACTATTCCATTGCAAAACTTGAGCAGGCTGTGCTTAGCCCCACAGCACCTTCCCTTGTGACCACACTGCCACTGTGATTAGTACTGACAGCAGTTGGCCACCTACACAAGTGGAATCTGAAACAAATGGAACACCCCCACTCTGTGTGGTGACTCCTCTGACTTTCAGAGGCTAGCTTACATGTGTGAGATCCACGGCTCTTAATCATTGTCACACACAGATCACTTGGAGAGTGCCCAAAAAATGTTCACGGTGACATTTTTATGTATTTCTTTTACCAGCATGGACTTCAATTCTCTGAGATGAGGTGAATCCACTTCATTTGTTCGTTTGTTTGTTTATCCTATGTACTTGCCCTGGGAGGCAGAAGGCAGGCGGAGGCTCATCACAGTCCACACGGCAGTCTTTCCTCAGGCTCCCTCATCTCTCACCCAGTGCAGTTTGCAGCATTTTCTTCCGTTCATTATCGTCTCTCACCTTGATCTTCCCACTCACTACTACATTTTCGCCTAATTTCTTCTGATGTTGTGATTGCCACGATCTTCCCTCCTCTATAAAATATTCTCTGTGAAATACATTCTCAAAATTCTCTAAAGCTCTTCGTCTTTGGAGAGATGCTTTCATTATTTTTCCAATTTGCTGTCAAGTTTATTTCTACACACTGATTTTGGTATTTCCATGGAAATCTGTAAGATGGTACATACCGAATTTTTTCTGAATTCTTATTTTAGAGTATATTAACTAAACATGGTAATGGAATTCGATGCTATTCTTCAATGTTACGTATAAAACGTGAACTATTCAAATCCAGCCACCTTTTATCTACCCTACCTACCTTTTGTAATCTCCGTGTATCCATGTTCTATTCTTAGATAAATTTTAAGTTTTAATTTTTTCAGTTGCACTTGGGTCACTTGTCTTTTGATGCTCAATTTATTGAAATTACTGTTAAGTTTCAGTCAAAAAATTTCATCAAAAAATTACTATTTAGAGGCTATTTCAAAATCTTGTTGAACTATTGCAAAACCTATTACTGAATAAATATAGACTATTGTCTTGGACATAAATGACATTTAAATTGCTCATAATTCACAAGGTAAATATATTAATATTTTAATAATATTTATTTAGTATATAAATACACACACACACACACACACACACACACACACACAAGGTATGCATTACATATGAAAGATCAGACAAACTAGAAATAGTGCTCCAAAAGATTGTGTCACTATGTTGGTTCTCGGCTGTCAGATCCAGTCCTCTATAAGAGTCACAAATACTCTTAACTTCTGAGCCATCTCCTACCTCAAGGTAATTCATATTTTAAAGAATACTCTATATGAAAAAAATACTATTCAGTTTAGAAGACATTTTCATAAAAACACATCTATGATTATTCTAGTTATAATACAATATATTTAAATAATAAAAATAGTATGTAGCTCTTAAAGATTTAAATTTACTGAGATTAATTTTCACCACCATTTCATTCAGAACTTTAGACTCTTCTCTGTATGAACTAACTTTATATTAATCAATATACTTATTTTTGAAACAGGTTTTTTTCTTGTATCTCTGGCTGGCTTGGAATTCACTATGTTGACCAGGCTGGCCTTCAACACAGAGATCCATATGCCTCTACCTCCTGAGTGCTGATACTAAGGGCATGTACCATCGGATCAACCAGGTTTGTGTTAATGTTTATTCATTAAGATTGTGCAAATATTTAATATGTTTTCTGTGTTAAAGAAATAAAGATTGTTAAGTCGTGTTTTTGAGTACTCCTGTTTAATAAAAATATATTCTAGTACACACGATTACTTCCTATAGGAAACCCTCTTTGCACAGGTGATCTTATATTCTTCATCATACACTTACTTTTATTGCCAAGATTTTCATGTAATAAAAAGCTATTATAATAAAACGTAATACACTGTGAAGGGATAATTAAGAACAATCTGAGCTCAAGACAAATAATTACTGAAGGTATTTACTTGAGCACTAAGGCATATTAAAAACTGTCAAATTCATTTGAGAATTGCTGTATGTGAAAATGTCAGATAAAAATTTCTCTGTGATGGAAAACAGATGAGATACTTTATTAATTAAAAAATTTGACATTTCATACATGTATAAAATGTATTCTAATTACACTTCACTTTCTCCTCTGTCTAATTCTTCTTCCTCCTTACAAATCCTTTACCCACATTCATGCCGGTTTGTTTTGTTATTGCTCTATAGACCTCAACTTTTTGTGACCATGACTTTGGAATTATATTTGAGCCAAAATACTATGTTTCATAATCCCAAGTAGTCTTCCACCCCCTCTGTCTTTCACACTTTAACTTCCTTCCTTCTTCCTTCCTTCCTTCCTTCCTTCCTTCCTTCCTTCCTTCCTTCCTTCCTTCCTTCCTTCTTTCCTCCCTCCCTTCTTTCATTTCTTCCTTCTTCCTTCTTTTTATATTTTGATGTTGGATTATGGTTATGGAGCAGCATGCAACAGTAATATCAGTGCTATACAAAGTAGATGAGGTTTACCAAATCTTAAGAATTTCCAAAGAACAGACATAATTATTTTTTAAAGTTTCCCACATGTCCAAATACCTAGCCTACCACAGCCTATGGACTGGATTGTTTTATAAAATTGTTTAGTATTTTAGCAAGGAAATAAAACAATGTCCATTTTTTAAAATAGGTAGCAGCAATACCCAAAACCTTCAGATAAGATATGCCTATTCTCAAAGAGCCTATGGACTCACATGGAAGACCAACAAGCTAGCATAGAAAACTTATTATTTTTGGCACACTAGGCACTATTAGAAAGTAATTAGAAAATTGGATAAATATAAAAATTATTGTTCAATGTGATTCATAATTTTACAGTGCTAAGGTACTTCTATGGTTTGTAAAAAATGGACAGAGATGTAAACTCCAGTTTGGAAACAATGGCTAATATTTGAAAGATTAAAATGGATTATTGTATATGTAAATTCTTAATGTTTGCAGGGCACAGAGTTATAGATCTGTTAGAAACCTATATGACATCCATTAAAATTTAGAAGCGTAAGAAAAAAAACCTGTTAAATAAAGCAAATTTACCATGCATTCATAACCATACGTAGGCAAGTTCTGGCTGTCATCTCACTGCCAGTCAAGCATTAGCATTCTTTTTGTTTTGTTATTTAATGGACAGATCAGGAATGTACTGAAGATTAGTTAAATTCATATCAGATAATGTCTATTTTCTGGTTTTCTATTACTATATAAAGTTTATTAAAAATAAGCATCATAAAACAAGACCAGTTTGGTACCTTACATTGTCTGTGGGTGAGGAGTCCAGACAACTTTAACTGGACCCACTGTTTGCTCCCTTTAAGTTGAGAACAAGATATTATCTAGCCCTGAAATACCATTTTAGCCTCTGTCAACTTTTTTCACCTTTTCTTGGTAGAATTAAGTATTTGATAAAACTATAGTTTCCATTTTTATTCCCATCATTGTATACATATTGTATACACATCAGGTTACAGGAACACAGCAAAATGCTTTATCATGAGTGACTGAATACTAAAACTCACTTTACCATTGAGAAAATATAGTCTTCGTTATGATTTTTCTGAAAGCCAGGATGGTTTTAAGAATATTTTTAAAAAGGAAAGAGGAATCTTCCAATGGAATTTCTTTAGTTTATTCTGGTCTGGGTTGGGGAAGAGTATACATTAAAATACAAATTCTTATAAAAGTAATAAGCCTGTATATTTATTCCTATTCCATGTGACAGACTTTCCCTGTGAGAAAATGCCCATTTCTAATATGCTTTGTTTATCTAACTGCCAGATCAGATAAAGAGAATCTGACCCTAAGCATTATTGTATTCATAATATATCTTGCCTAGTTTGAATATGGCACTTTTAAGATTTACCTAAAAGTTCTAACACATAAAGAAATCTACCATCCTCATATGGAAGATTGTGAGTTTCATTTATTAGTTCCTTTTATGAATACTACAGAAAGTGTTTAACATATTTATGCCTTCATTAGTATTTATTCTATCCAACAGAACTACTAAGTCCTTAGTGAAAACAAAGAAAAACTACTAAGCTACTGCACACTGGTCAGCACAGGTACCATGTAGTAATTGGTGGATTGATGATGGGTATTCAGCAGTTGATGAACGACACTAGGGTATTTGCAACTTTTAACTCAGCTTGAATCGGTGCATCTCTGCCAAAATAGACCATGATATTGTAGACACTAAAGCTGTCAGAGTTTGATATAAAGCACGTGTGGCCTCTGCCGTTGGACTGCTAATGGCTCTGCCATGTATTTTATGTCTGAGACTTCTCTCCACTATTTCACTTAAAGATGTATAAAATGACTATGATAATATATGCAGATTCTTGTGGAGCTCTGTTCAGGAAGCACATACAGAATAGTTATTTATGTACCTTTGTTCCTGCCAGGCAAAGGCTAAATAAAGCTAGTGTATAATAAAATATCCTCTCCATCTCTCCAATGTAAACTGGGGGTCAGCAATGGAGAACACAGTGGCCTGGAAACTAAAGCATCTAATTAACACTTGAATACATTTTTGAAAAGGCAGCAGGGCAATCTTTCCCTCCCAGAACCACAAGGCTGACATGTTGAGCTTAGACTATTAGTCTCTCATTACAGAACTTACTTATGTATCAAGGCTTAAGATCTTAAGATCGAAGGTCATTAGTTTGTGTTTATTGTGTGGAAATGTATTCAGCTTCATTGTAAATGCTTTTTTTGATATACACAAAATTATATTTATTTTCAATGGCAAGAACACCACAACAAAGTGGACTAATCTACTAAAATTTAAGTCTAGTATAATTTTCAACAGAAAACTTATGTTCCATAAAATTTATAAACAACGTATTAAAATTAATGGTATCCAACCAACATTGGCTGAAGGTAGCTACAAAGGCGAAACACAGAAACATAAACATTCAGCACACTTTTGAGATATGTGTGTAACTTGATGTTTTTTCTTTGATTCTTGAGGGTGAAATTTTTATAATGCTGAAAAGGTGGATGCTCCCTAGGCATGATGACTAGGGCTTCATGTGCACAAAACTCAGTGGTAAGTAAGTAAATAGATACTACAGAGACTTGGCTCAAACTCAAAACTCAAAAAAAGCAACAGCCAAGGAAGGAGGAGAGATTTCAAATACTGTTAGCAAGATGACTGTCTAAGTTTTCAACATGGTAGAAACCTTCTCCCTGGGAGAAGGGATAGTTGAGGAAAGTCTATTTATAAACTCTGCAATTAAATCTTATATTTTTATTGAATAAATTGCATAACATATCCTAATGTAGATTTAAGAACTGATCCGCTTATTTTCTAACTAAGATATATGGATGCACGTATATATTATACATATGTGTATAATACATAGATATAATGTTAAAAGAATAAATGAATTCACATGTGCATAGATTAGCATGTATTTTACTTCCTATCTATGACACTGAACTATTTTTTGCTTGTTGATATCAAAGAAAATCTTAGATGTGGGAGAAGTAGGTATGAAGTATACATGACCTCAAATGATCTTAATAGACATTGTTTATATTTTTTACTTATATCACAATATTTAAGGAAAGGCTAACATGTGTGTTTGTGTGTGTGCTTGTAATCACAACTACATGCAAATAACTCTTCTTTGAATCAAAATGGAGAGTTTGTTGGTGATCATCAGGTGTATTTGAGTGTCTGTGATACTAAAGAAATTCAGACTCAACACTTCAGGGTGGAAAAAGATATAGGATACATAATTTTCAATCTAATTTAATTTTACCTTGAATTTTAAACTGCAAATAACATTACCTAAGGTTGCAAAATACATGAGACCAAGATGCTAAGATTGAACAGCTCCACCTAAAATGTGCTTGGGTGTTGAAGACTCAGTCCATGGGTTCCTGTGCTCATTCACGTGGTAGTGGAAGCATATTGTTACTACCTACAGCTGTATGATAAAACGATGTCTAACACTGCCTTGATGCTCTTTCTGCCTCTCACATAATCTGTATTAGTTACTGTAAGACAATGCTTACGTTGGTAGAGAAGGCATGGAAGCAGGAAAGTGAGGCTAGCTTTATGATCAGGAAGCAAAAAGAGATCACTCCATTCACACACAGAAGGCCGGGGGGGGGGGGGAATGGCAGAGAGTGGTAAAGGAAGAAGGTCACTGGTTCAAGGCTATAAACCCCCCCGGCTCTTTGCCAGAAACATAATTCTTCCAGCATAGCTTCACCCCCTTAGATTTCCATCAACTTCCAAACAGCATCATCAACTATTCAAAATTATAACCCTATATTGAACATTTCTTTTCCAAACTAGAGCACGATCACGCTTCACAGTTTCGTACAACTCCAGTATCTTTTGGATTTCTCTTTTGTCCATCATATTTTGATTTGTCCATGTAATAGACATTGTCTTCTGTCTTCATTCTGCTGCTTCCTCCTTCCTTCATTTATTTGTTTCTTCCTTCTTTTTTCTCTTCTCCATCCCTTTCTCTTTTTCCTCTCTTTTTGTCTTTCTCCATCTTCTTTCCTTACTTTCGCCTTTATATCTCTCAGCATCATTGTGGATCCAAAACATATGTAGGCTTCTAACAAGGAAGTTAAACAAAACCAAGTATATCTGTATCAGTTATAACAGGTCATTGAAAATATTGAAAGAGGTAATTTAGATGAGCATATTGAATCCATAGCCAGTGGCCCAAAGAGACTGCAAAACTGTTCAGTGTTTAGCAGTTTGGAAATCATTACTTTCAGAATTAATTGTCACAGTACGTTTAGAGACTTAATCTCTGATTAATGTAATGGTAAATGATATATCCATGGTTCAATCTTAGCTATCATTAAAGCATCCTAGGATAGAGAAGAGAATATGTGTAAACATGTATACATAGATTGACAGATCTCATACTTAATTGATGCAAGTCAGTCTACCATTTTTCTTCAAATCATTCCACTTTTCACAAGGCTCGGGTGTTCACCAGGTCACTGCCAATCAATGCAATTCTAGAAACCCCAGGCTAAGACTGTTGCCCTAGCTCCATCACCTTGTCTCTTCTCATTAACTGAAATAGATTGTCCCATTTAAATAGATGCTGTGATGTGTTTTATTTTAAAAATAAAAATCTAATGTTAAAATTAGCAGAGGTCTGGTTTTGATTTCTGCAGGATAAAATCATGATTGGTATAGAAATTAACACAGGAAGTGGGCCACACACAAGAATCCTCATGAAAGTCAGGTAACCTGGTATTGGTTATCTGGTTAAGTAAAAGTCTAAGAATCCATGATGTGATCATAGATAGAACAGAATGCTAAATTCTCACTGGCGATATCCTACATCAAATCCCAGGGCTGGTTCTGAAAACTGAGTGCTGTTGTAAAGGGAGAGGATGATTTTACTTTTGAGCAAGGAGCCTGTGGAATGAAGCTGTGAGTTGTAGAGATAACAACATAAAAGGAAGTCAATGGTAGAATCCGTTAATACTTTGTAAAATAAAAACAATGAAAACCTAGAAGTCTTCCTGGACCACAATAGTCTCTAATATTTAGTAGTCCCAGAATGGAAATTACATCTCAGCTGGCAGTAAGAACCACAACATACTATTATGTTTTATATCCAACCATGATAGACACATAATATTTAGCATTTGATACCCCCTTTAAAATACTGTTTTGGATCCAAATCCAACCTAATTAAACAAAAAAATTTTACTTGATTATTTTATCTACCTGTTACTCATGCTACCTTTAGAAAATTATGTTCATGTTTCAAACATATTTCATAGGTTTTGTAACTTCTTCATCCTTTGGTGAGTAGGAGGAGTGTTTTTACTGACAGGGTAAATAATAAAGCCAGAAAAAAAGGTCAATAATGTATTTCTAGCTTTAACTATTACACAAACCTAAATAAACCCTTAAATATAAGACATATCCTATAAACTCAAACTATTAAACATAAAATTTGATCTTGATCTGTAAACTTTTCATAAAGGCAGAAGAAATACCAAATAAGATTTTAACTGACACTCTTATTTTGTTGATTATTAATTAATAATTTGATTAATTTTCACACTCTGTGACCCAGAGATTTATTATATAATGAAGAGTAGCAAGGAACATGATAGTGCTTGTCTGTATTATAGTACATGTGGGTAGAAAAAAAGAGAAAAAGAATCACTAGTTTCTCAGGTCTTAACTTCACAACAGAAAAATGCCTTTACCAACAGGCAGGTACTAATTTAGCTTTATAAAAATGGGCATAGATGTGTCTAGAACTTACCTTATGTCAAAATTACATAAGAATAATTGGATTCCTACATTTTAACAAACCACTACCAATGATGTAGTTACAGTCATTCAAGTTCACAGCTCAGCTGGTGAGAAAGCAGATACATTTATTTTCCAGACTATCAAAGGATTTTCAATGAACATGATCAGAACCTTAAACTTCAGGTCATGCTGAAAACTAGTCAGAGCACAATATTAGGCCTGCCCATATTGATCAGAAATGTGCTCATTTCTCTGTATTTACTCCTGCCATTTGGAAGAAGCACAAACCACTTTAGGATTAGATCAGTAAAACATGATTGAATTGATAGAAGTCTATTTTGCATTTCATAGAATCAGTGGACAGATCCTAATAATTTTATTTGAAGAATGGAGATACTGAAGATTCAAATGGGAGGAGATAAAATTCATGAATATTGAAAGATTTTTCATCTTTTATTTCTGTGTGTTGTGACATTGGTTATATCAGAATATTATTGACTAATTAAAAGATTATTTACTACTTCATTGAAAATATTATCTATTAATTATATTGATTTTGTGTTCAAACATTGCTGTGGGCCTTTGTAGTTAACCAACATGAGTTTTGAAACAGATGCAATGAAGAGCTCTGCCCAAAAATCTTTCTGGTACTAATTTTGATTGCAAATAATAATCATTTGGGTTTTTTACACACAGGAAAGAACAACATACTAAATAAAATCTGTGTGAAGTTTGTAAACTTGTAGGTGAGGTTTTGACTTCTCATGCACACAATTACTTTGTTTTAAGCCATAAATATCTGTTCCTTGAAAAGTCTGCATAGGAGCTGCCAAATGTGAGCTATGACTATGCCATGGATCTAGTGATTCTTACCACCTAAAAGTCCATCACTCACATCTTATTTCTACTATAAATTGTATAAGCATTGAGGTAGATAATTTTCCCATTTTGTTTGTACCAAAACAAATGAAATTGATAACTGAATCAAAAGCCAGATGCCAACAATACAAATTAACCTCATGCCTCTATAGCCTCCAAAAAATTGTTAACGAGTTTAAAGTAAAAAAAAAAAGGTTTCATCTTCTGAAGGATGGCTAATTGGCTTTCTACACAATGTCATTTCTTATATCTGTCTTGTTTTGCTGTTCCTGTTTGGTTTTGACTTTTACTTGTTTCTTGATCCCGAAATCAAGGAACAGATGGCCTGTTTGGGAGGAGAATTTGGAAAAAGTGCTTCAACTCTTTTTGGGTTAAACTACTTCAATATTTTCACAAGTAGGCAAATGAAACTGAAATAATTTATCTTTGAGAGTTACTGAGGATCCGAAAACAGTGTTGTTAGTAAAACTCAATAGCTGTTTTGTTTTTGTTTTTGTTTTCCTGCTTCCATAGAAATATGTAACCCATTCCCCCAAACCGCCATGAATAATTTGATACAAATGTGTTATCTGCGTTTCTGGAATAAACATGGAACAGAACTACAAAGGGAGGTGCGTCACCTGTAAGTTATTGTGAGGTGGTTGAGTCTTTGGGGCTCAGGATAAGGGTAATTAGCAGGGAAGTGCACTCTCTAATTTGCTTGAAGAGAAACAAATGAAAAAATTTATATACTGCATGTCTGTCTCTGCCTGTGTGTTTACATTTTCAGAATGGCTGGTGCTTTAATGTGCCAGCATTCAGTTCTTTCTTCATCTTGAGTAAAATGCAGGTGCCACTGCCAACGGCATAACACTTACTTAGTAGCATCAGTGGGTGGTAGCCTTTTTTTATAACCCCAGAGTTTCTCTAATTCCTTGCCAGACACAGCATTTGTTCCTTCCATCCACTGAACTCTGCATGGCAAGTCAGCTGTAAGACGATTTTGCATGCCTCTTAGTTTTCAGCTCCCAGTAATTTGCTCAACAAATAACAGAAAGCCCAGTTATTTGCCGCTAGCAGGGAAGTTGTTTCCATGATTTGCAAGGTCAGGATTCATCATTTAGATCTCAAATCTGAAATATGCTGTTATACTTTTTAACATCTTAATCTTCTTTTCCAGCTGTAGTCATAGTGTGTCTTTATATTACACCTCACCTTCATGTTTGCTTCTCATCATTTTGTGTAGACAAGAAACATTTCATTTATACTTTCCTTTCGAAAAGCTTGGCAAATATGTTTATGTCTCCTAAATTAGAGGTTGTAGAAGAATTAACAAGAATAAGTACATGAATCTGCAAAATATTTGCAAACTAATCAAAATGGCAGACTGGCATTCTGTAATAAGGTTTGTAATAAGAGTTTGAATTCCATTTAATGTGTAAATGTGTCTGGCCATCGAAGATCATTTACATGACCCATAAAAAGTATCTTGTAGCAAGGACTCTTGACTTCTTTGTAAAGTCAATAGTCCATGGATTTAAAGACAATACAGGACTTTTACATAGATTTATATGCTAAAATATAATTTCAAACATACTCATTACACTCAGAGAGTGGTGCTAACAGAGCGAACAGAAACATGTATGATACAAATGGATCCACCCTTCATTCTTTTAAATACTCGTCTTGCTTCACATTTTCCTCTGAGAACTGGGATTCTGGGGAACACGCATGCTCCATGTCAGCAGTCAAATTTATATCAATATCTGTTATATTCTTCTCAAGCAGGGTGTATCTGAGCATGGTCCCAAGTACCTCATTTCAGTTGTTAAATCAGTTGATGCAATTCTGATGGGAGGCTGTCATAACACATAATGACTTTCGTTGCATTTTCTCCATGGTGGTGAGAATGTGAAGAACAGCTTCTTTTGCATCCTATGTAAGATGAGAAATGTGAAGTAGAAGTTTTCTGTCCATAAAATTCCAGCTCTTCATACTGTCTCCATCAGTTACTTAGGGTACAGAAAATTACTGGGGAAACTTCCAAAAGAGTTGTGGTTAAGAAGACACTTACACTTTGCTTTATTTTTCAAGATCAAGAAACTAGTACCAGAAGCCATTTCATACACCTTCATAAAAGGAAAAACAATTATAGAATAGGGAAAATATTTATTGAGTTTTAAATAAAAACTGGATTTTCATTTTTTTCTAAAAAACAGAAAATGAGGAAATTATACAAAGAAATGGAATGAGGAACTTATAAAAGGAGAAAGGATACTCAATCACTGTCATACAATTTCTACAATAAATTCATATGATTTTAATATATGCTCACTTTATTTTCCATTTTTGAAAACAAAGTGTGTTAGTACAAGCCTCTTGCCAACTCAAAACACAGATATAGATAATTCATATTGTTATTTTTTAAGATTATATTATCTATGGATCATGTCAAAATTCTCCTTGGACAATTTCTGTGTTAGATTTCGAATCTCAAGTTGACAGTCCTCAATACATGTCAAAGCCAGCAACACTAAGTGGACTCAGTGAGATACAAGTAACTGTACTGATTAAAGAAGAGGTCACAAATTTGACAGGGAGTTGAGGGCCTCAGAGGCATTTGATGTTGGATATGGAAGAATGGAGATTATATAAATACATTATTTACACACAAAAATCTCAGCAACATTAAACAAAAGTAAAAATACAGGAATTGCAAAGATTAAGCTTATTAAGAAATATAAAAGCAACATTTCCATAGATTCTGACCATAAGTACCATTTTCTGATTCTAACATCAAGAGAGAATAAAAGTACTATAATATTTTAAAAGTTTCTTTAGAACATTTGTGTAAAAGAGATTTGCCTTGGTGGCCCATGCCTTTAGTCCCAGTACTCACAAGGCAGAGGCAGGCAGTTCCCTGAGTTTGAGAATAGCCTGGTCTAAATGACAAGTGCCAGAGCCATGTTTACAAACAGAAATCCTGTCTCAATAACAGCAATAACAATACATTTTTTAAAAAATTAGCATGAATTGATTTCTGTTATCCAGGATGGCCTGACACTCAACACAGCATCTCTTTTACTCATCAGCTGCAGAATATTTGAATATTCTCCTACTATAGACATCAACATTGAAATTAACATACATATATGTAAAGAAAATCAAAAAGTGTTTTCCAAAGCAAAAAGACTTAAAATCAATATATTTAAATAAAAGGGTAAAATCATCTACAAAATTAAGTAAATTTAATTTCATGGCTTACACTCCAAATGCAGCTGTTTGAGCAGATGTCTAACTTCTTTTGCTAGCTACAATTTATTGCAGTGTAATTGAGTCTTTTCTTAAGAACTAATATAGTTCAACTATTCTATATAAAATGAAGCTTCTCTGATGCCAATTAGAAATATGTACACACACATACACACACACACAAACACACACATGATAGTATTTTAATAATGACACAAATTTATGATTTACTCTGCTGTAATTGCTGAAGAAAATATGATAGTAAATGATCGTTTTCTAGAAATATCTTAAGAAATCCATTGGTGTTGCCTTTATTCATTTACATACTTAACAGTTCTGAATCTCAAAGGCTGTGACACCAAATGCATACAACTGCCACAGAGCTTTGATGAACACAGAATCCTGGCACCTGGAATATGCTCGCCTTCACCTTCATTTTCAGGCTTAGGGTTCTCTCTCTCTCTCTCTCTCTCTCTCTCTCTCTCTCTCTCTCTCTCTCTCTCTGTCTTATCACTGCTTTATTTCTTCAAACAGAAAGAAACAGGCCTCCCATGTGATTTATTCCAGGCCTTAAACCCACCTCAAGTTTGGCCCTAAACACTGCCTTTGAAGGCTAAAGGAGGTCCAGATGAAAGAGAGACTGACAAAAAAAGTCTGCAGAGAAATGCATTACAAAGATTAACATGCCACAGCCTCTTAATCAAAGACCCAGAACAAAAATCAACAGGCAGCAGAGCCTACATACGGAAGTCACAGAAATAAGACTGTGGAGAGCAAAGACATCTGGGCAGGAAACAAAGAATGAAATAATTTCAGCAGCTCTCCAACTAAAAGAAAGTTAGAAACTACGAAATGCCAATAAGCAGAAAATAAGTGTTGAATATGTTAATGAAAGAATTCTCTTTTATTGATACCATATGGCTCACATTGAGAAAAAATTGTTATTTGTACACTTAATATGTTCCTGACACTGTTGCTTGTGGTATCACTATCCTACCTACTAGCATGTTTGTCTAATGAAGTAGAAGATATAATTCGTTAATATAGACATGACTTTAGAAGAACATCATTGAGGATAATAAGAGTGAAATTCAAACAGCTTTTTTCCTAAAGGTCTATCTGTAGTAAGCCAAGCTAACACTGAACCATTTGTTTTTTGAGCTGAGCATCTAAATTAGAGGCTCATTCTTAAGTGAGATGAGACCTTGGAAATGGTTCTTAAATGAACATATCCTAAAACCTTGGAATTCTAATATATAGATTAGAATCACCAGAACAAAAATAGACATCTACATTCATTGACCTTCTTTAGACAGACAGGTCTTGTCAAAGGATCTTGGTGTTTTGTGCTCATGCTAGGTACACATGCAATGTTCAGGTATTTCAATCCTAGCTTCAGTCTGGGTTCCTAATTCTAAACAACTAAAAGTGACACTGAATGATGTAATCAGGTAGTGAACTTCTCTGAATGTGGGCTCAGTAGAATAATGCTATCTAGTGGGAAGACAAACTTAAGCTGTTAATTGAACAAGAAGGCACTACATTTGGGAGATAAGGTAAATTATATACCTTAGCGGTTATGTAGAGGAGAGGATATTCTAATGTATACGTATGGGCCCAAAACAATAATTTAAATCCTTGTGTATGTAGGCAAAAGAATCTCCTGAGAATGAAATGCTAAAATGAGAACTGAGAGAAGTCAGAAAGGAAGCAGAGAGTAGAGCAGACCCTTGATGACTTTGATAAGGGGGTAGGAACCATGAACCAATGGATGATACCATTTATTGAAACAGGGAAAGAATTGAAACAGAGTCTGCCCCCTAAAGCCAACCTTAAAGAATCCTTAGTTTAGTCTAGTGAAATCCTCTTTCACGTTGACATACAAAGCTGTCAGATGAAATATGTGACTTGTTTAAGCCACCATGTCAAAGTACATTATTATATCAGCAATGGGATGATAAAACAAGTGAAGGTCAAGATGCTTATCTTTATTGGCTTCTTACTGTGTCTTTAGTAGGTTTATGAGAAGTTCTCTTCATCCCTCTTTCCAGGATTTCTGTGTGTGTGTGTGTGTGTGTGTGTGTGTGTGTGTGTGTGTGTGTGTGTGTGTCCTTCCAATGTTCCTAACAAGAGAGCTCAGTATCTGAGGATTCTATTCAGAGATTTGTGCCCAGGGTTATCTCATGCCATTCATATTACATCTTTAGTTATTTTGTTTAAAAAACTTCATTGCTGAGCAGGCATTGGGGGTGATTGGGGATATCCCTGCCATCAGTTTAGTTTTGACTGATATAAAACCATGTAAAATGCACATTATTCTAAACAGAGTACTCCAAGGAAAATAAGACTATTTTCTAAATGGCTTGTATTTTCCTTTTACTATTAATGATGTGTGGTAAGTGGGAATGAATTTCAGCTCTCTCTGGCACAGTTACACACATGAATAATATCCCACTAATGTTTCTTTAAGCCAGAAGTTTCCCTGAGAGAAATTTTCTCGCTGATGAGATGACAATGTCTGCTTGTCTCCACAGCTAATTTTAAATTATTCACAAAAGAGCCATAAACTGTTCAGTGTACTTAGCTTTCTATATGACAGTTTGGGAAAGTACATCTATTGAAATAGAAAATGAAAGAGAGCAACAGGCTAACATCGAATTTGCTCAGGATAGCTCAAAATGTAGCCTGGCTTTCCTGCAAACTGTTGTCAGGATTCAGACTTAGGACAAAAGAAAGCAAGCTGGTCCTACTTTTTCCAAATGTGCCATAGCACCTGACTTAATCATTTTCCATGTCTGTCAAAGCAAAAGATTTACTTGAGGATAAAGGAATACAGGAAAATTAAAAGCAACTGTCTTTCTTTCTGTTTGAACAAAAGTTAAGGTAAATGATTGAATCTGTATCATTAGGTAATAATAAAATTACTTTATTTTTATAACTTGTTGACTACATCCATCGATATTTTTGCTTGTATTAATGCTAAAGTAAACAAAGGTTGTGGAATGAACCACCTGTTTATCAACTTATTTAAAGAATCTTACTCTGAGATAGAGTCTAGGGACATTTTTCATGTAATTTAAAATCTTCTTGTGATAACAAGTAATAAATTTTCATTAAATAAGTGAAAAATGCTGAATAATATTTTTACCAAATACCATATTCAATGATTAAATACTATTCAAAGAAGCAACACTAACTACAAATATCCACTGTTGATTATAAAAGTTCCTACTAAAAATGAGCCAAATTCATGAGATAAAAATATCTAAGTTAGTAGTTATATTTTCACTAGAATTCTACATTCCATTTTCATAAAGTCAACTCTTACAGTGTTCCAGCCGGCTTAACAACAACAAAAAAATATGTAGGATGTTTAATAAGCAAACATATATTGATGAAAGAAACTGTATAAACTTTAATTTGTAAATGCACAGTAGAATGCATTCAAATGATCAGACAATGTCACCCATATTCACAATCAGGGAAAGAGTTATGAAATTGAAAATGAGATTCTTGCTAGATGGAAAATATATAAAAGGTTCAAATGATGTATTGGAGTAGAAGTGCACTCTTGTCATTTGTCAAAGGGTTAAATCTACTGAAATTCTCAAAGAACCCATCTAGAAAAGTCTACCGAAATTTAAAATACTTTCCTGAGTTCTAATGCCCCATTTCTACAATTCTTTCATTGGCACATGTTTTCATTCTACACATTAATATAAACATGAAGAAGTTTATTTTAGATTGTCTGAAAAGTTGAAATGTTGAAGATAAACACTGAAATGTGGTGCCTATAGATGGAAAATTCAGGGCTATATGTCACCAATGACCACAAAATGGAAAATGAGGTAAAACCAACAATAACGAAGGAGTTCATTCATACATTCGTACTGAAACATCTCCAGGATGTATTGTTGAACTCAAATCTCAAGCCTTAGAATACCAAGGTGGTGAACTCACCTATAGTTTTCAAAGGTCATAGGAACTTCTGACTCCTAAGATGACTCAACAATTAAGAGCACTTGTTGGTCTTAGAAAGGACTGAAGGTTACCTGCACCCAGTCAGAATTTCATGGTCATTGTAACACCCATAACAGGTGCTTGATAGTCTCCTCTGGCCTCCACAGGCAATAAGCATTGGATGTATGCACACATACATATATAGAAAATAAAAATTAAAAAGTCTTTTTAAAATATCAATAAAAGCAAATAATTCTTTAAAAAGACATTTCTTATTTATATTCAAGAAAAAAAAAGATGCAAAGCCCTGACCGTATGGTTGGAGGACATCTCTTATGAGATAGTTAAAGAAGGAAAATAATTGAGAGCATACTATGCTTATTTAACTACAATTTGAATATATTTAGATGTAAAATATATGGACTTGCTATTATTTTTGCTATTATTTATATAATAATTCTATATTTTGAAGTAAGAACCAAATCCATGTTTTGAAATGAGAATATTCATAACTTTAATTATTAATTACCAAATACTGCTGGCCAGTTTATCATTACCAGACACTAGGATCCGGGTTTGATCATTAAATGAACTATATAAAATGATACAGGTCAAATGTTTAAAAAAATAAATCACACTCTGGAGATATTTTCTACTAATGTCTTTGTGTCTAATTTACAACATAGCTTTCACCTCAGATCATTCTGAATTTTCACAATTATATCAAACTTAAAAACACATTTATATTTTTTAATTGATAAAAGGAGTCCCTCTTCTGTTTCTTTTTCTCCTCTGTAGTAAAGATTTAATTCATGCCTGATTTTATCTGACTCCACCCTGGGGCCTTCCACCGTGTCCTCATTCAAGCAATTCAGCTGTGGTTCCCCACCCAGATTTCCCTCCTTTTCCTTCTAGACCTCCTTGTTTTTCGTTGACATCAAATTGAATCATTCTCCCTAAGGCCTCGCTAAACACTGTCTTCATTTACTTTAAAATGCATTAACTCCTTTCAGTTTGATTCATTCTAGAATAATATTCAAAATATATCTCTGATCAAACTGAATCTGAAAATCCAAGCACTTTTATGGATGTGTCAGTCTGAAGGAGAAACAGTCTCACTTGCACATTCCGTTTGTATGACTGAAGAATCAGAGGAAGAGTTCCTCTTTAGACCCCATGTGAACAACCACAACATAAGATGATGTAGTGAACCTCAGCCCCAAAGTGTCACCCCAGAAACCTGACTACTGGGCAGCTTCAGGGATGCCAGACAAAAGATGACCAAGACTGCCAAGATCTCAGATGCTGCTGTCAGACACCGGATACATGGAGTCCAATTTCATGTCTGTTTCCTGGTCTAAGTGTCAGTAGCAGCCATCACCCCTCTCCCAAATTAATTAGTAAAGTCTGGTGTGAAGAATTTCAATAAAATGTTTGTTCAAAAGGGAAAAGAAACATCTGTTTCAAAGTCGCTTTTTCCCCTCAGTCAATGTATTTGAAGTGTGTATATGTAACACTTCAAATGTTATTTGCTCAAGTGTTATTTATAGCTTACATCTATTTAAACACTATGATTTAAGACAATGTTCAAGCACACGTATGTGTAATATTATTTGCTATTATTTTCCACGACATTTTACCAATATTGGTGTTAATGTCTAGTTTAATCCATTTTATTAATTCTCTCTCTCTCTGTTTTCCCTCTTCCTGCTTTCTTTTTGTGTTTCTTTTTTAAGTACAACAGATGCTTGTGAGACAATGATTTATTTCTTTCCTTTTCTTCTCATTAATTACTCTCTTTACAGCCTAACTGCAGGCCTCCTTTCTTCTTTCCTTCCTACTTTGAACACCACCTCATCTCGTCCCTCATTCCCCGGACACTATGTGAATATCACGAACAGACATGGCTGTAAGTTTAAAGGGAACCATGTCTTACTCTGAAAGCTAAAGACCCCATTGTAGAAATCAATCATCTTGACTTTTTAAATACAGCTTTTTCTTTCTACTCAGTCTTTTAGTTGACAGTTACATGTTGACTAGGGAAAAAAAGAGAATGGACAAAAGCTAGTATAAATCCAAATCCAATATACCATCTGTTGTTTAAAAATCCATCATATATGTTTTCAGGAGTAGTGGGTATTGGAAAACGAAGTGCTGTGATCATCCCTAAGAAAGTCTACTTAGCTCACTCTCAAGACACAAACAAGTAACATACATTATAGACAGTGAGAAGGTTGTATATATGTATTTGAATATGCATATGCATAGATATTTGAATATATATGAGTATATATATATATATATATATATATATATATATATATACACACTTAATGATAAAAGAAGAAATGGATTTGAATATGGACACTTGGAAGGAAAAGGATAAGCAAGGCAGCTATATTATAGTCTCAAAAAAAGTAATGACAACAACTCAGTAGTGCTTGAGCACCCACACATACACATCACAATGCACATATTTTCAGTCCTTATAAAACATTGAGAGAAGACAGACTTTTCCAAAGGCAAATAAAATAAGCTGAAACAGAATGACAACTTAGAACTTTAGATTTTTTTTGTTTCAAATACTGAGAATATTTACTTATACCGTAATTTCTTTTTTTTTTTCTTTTATTGGATATTTTCTTTATTTACATTCCAAATGTTATCCTCTTTCCAGGTTTCCCCTCTGGAAACCCCTTATCCCATCCCTGCTTTCTTGAGGGTGCTCCCATACCCAACCACCAACTCCCGCCTCCCTGCCCTGGATTTATCCTACACTGGGGCATCGAGCCTTCATAGAACCAAAGGTCTCTCCTCTCATTGATGTCCAACAAGGCCATACTCTGCTACAAATGGGCTGGAGCCATGGGCTGCTCCATGTGTACTCTTTGGTTGGTGGTTTAGTCCCTGGGAGCTCTGAGAGGTCTGGTGGAATGATATTGTTGTTCTTCCTATGAGGTTACAAACCCCTTCAGCTCCTTCAGGCCTTTCTCTAACTCCTTCATTGGAGTCCCTTACTCAGTCCAATGGTTGACTGCAAGCATATGCCTCTCTATTTGTCAGTCTCTGGCAGAGCCTCTCAGGAGACAGCTATATCAGGCTCCTGTCAGCAAACACTTCTTGGCATCCACAGTAGTGTCTGGGTTTGGTGTCTGTGTATAGGATGGATCCCCAGGTGGTAGTCTCTGGATGGCCTTTCCTGCATTCTCTGCTCCACACTTTGTCTCCATATTTCTTCCCATGAGTACTTTGTTCCCCTTCTAAGAAAGACTGAAGCATCCACACTTTGGTGTTCCTTCTTTTAGACCTTCATGTGGTATATGAATGGTATCTTGGGAATTCCGAGCTTTTGGGAAAATATCCACAAGTAAATGCAAACCATATGTGCTATTTTGTGATGTGGTTACTTCACTCAGGATGATATTTTCTAGTTGCATCCATTTACCTAAAAATTTCATGAAGCCATTGTTTTTAAAAGCTGAGTAATATTCCATTGTGTAAATGTCCCACATTTCCTGTATCTATTCCTCTGTTAAAGAACATCTGGGTTCTTTTCTGCTTCAGGCTATTATAAAAAAGGCTGCTATGAACATAGTGGAGCATGTGTCCTTGTTATATGTTGGAGCATATTTTGGATATATGCCCAGGAATGGTATAGCTGAGTCCTGAGGTAATACTATGTCCAATTTTCTGAGGAACTGCCAGACTGATTTCCAGAGTGGTTGTACCAGCTTGCAATCCCACCAATAATGGAGGAGTGTTCCTCTTTCTTCACATGCTCGCCAGCATCTGCTGTCACCTGAGTTTTTGATCTTAGTCATTCTGACTGGTGTGAAGTAGAATCTTAGGTTGTTTTGACTTGCACTTCCCTGATGACTAAGGATGTTGAACATTTCCTTAGATTCTTCTTGTCATTTGATCTTCCTCATTTAAGAATTCTTTGATTAGCTCTGTACCTCATTTTTAATAGGGTTATTTGATTCTTTGGAGTCTAACTTCTTGAGTTATTTGTGTATATTGGATATTAGTCCTCTATCGGATGTAGGATAAGTAAAGATCTTTTCCCAGTCTGTTAGCTGCCGTATTGACCTATTGACAGTCTCCTTTGCCTCAAGGATGCTTTGCAATTTTATGAGGTCCCCTTTGTCTGTTAGTGATCTTAGATCATAAGCCATTGGTGTTCTGTTCAGGAAATTTTCCCCTGTGCTCATGTGTTTGAGGTTCTTCTTCACATTCTCTTCTATTAGTTTCAGTGTATCAGATTTAATGTGGAGGTCCTTGATCCAGTTGGACTTGAGCTTTGCACAAGGAGATAAGAATGGATCAATTTGTATTATTCTACATGCTGACTACCAGTTGAACCAGCAGCATTTGTTGAAAATGTCTTTTTTTTTCCACTGGATGGTTTTAGTTCCTTTGTCAAAGATCAAGTGACCTTAGATGTGTAGGTTCATTTCTGGGTCTTCAATTCTTTTCCATTGATCTACCTATTTCTGTACCAATACCATAGATTTTTTATCACTATTGCTCTACAGTTTAGCTTGAGACCAGAGATGGTTATTCACCAGAACTTTTTTTATTGTAGAGAATAGTTTTCGCTATGCTAGGATTTTGGTATTCCAAATGAATTTGAGAATTAAGGCACCACATACCAAAACTTATGGGACACAATGAAAGTAGTGGTAAGAGGAAAACTCATAGCTCTGAGTGCCTCCAAAAAGAAAGAGGAGAGAGCATATACAGCTTGACAGCACACCTGAAAGTTCTAGAACAAAAAGAAGCAAATATACCCAAGAGGAGTAGACAGCAGGAAATAATCAAACTCAGGGTTGAAATCAACCAAGAAGAAACAAAAAGAACTATACAAAGAATCAACAAAACCAGGAGCTGGTTCTTTGAAAACATCAACAAGATAGATAAACCCTCAGCCAGATTAACCAGAGGGCACAGAACAGTATCCAAATTAACAAAATCAGAAATGAAAAGGGAGACATAACAACAGAAACTGGGAAAATCCAAAAAATCATCAGATCCTACTACAAAATCCTAAACTCAACAAAACTAGAAAATTTGGATGAAATGCACAGTTTTCTAGACAGATACCAGGTCCCAAAGTTAAATCAGAATTAGATAAACCATCCAAACAGTCTCATAACACCTAAAGAAATAGAAGCAGGCATTAAATGTCTCCCAACCAAAAAAAGCCCATAAACATATGGATTTAGTGAAAAATTCTATCAGATCTTCAAAGAGACCTAATACCAATACTCTTCGAACTATTCCACAAAATAGAAACAGATGGAACACTACACAATTCATTCTATGAAGCCACAATTATGCTTATACCTAAACCACACAAAGACCCAACAAAGAGGACACCTACTAATTTCACTTATGAATATCTATGCAAAAATACTCAATAAAATTGTCACAAATCAATCCAAGAACATATCAAAACAATCATGCACCATAATCAAGTAGGCTTCATCCAAGGGTGTAGGGTTAGTGGGGTCCTGAGTTTGCTCTGCCACAGATCTAGGACACCTTGGGGGTCAGGGCACAGGACTTTGGACTGTGCTTACCCCACACAAGAGCAATTAGACATCAAAAGGAGGTCAAAGGGATACAAATTAACTCAAGCACATCAGTAGCCTTCCTCCACTCAAATGATAAACAGACTGAGAAAGAAATTAGGGAAATGACAGCCTTCTCAATAGTCACAAATAATATAAAATACCTTGGTGTGACTCTAACCAAGACAGTGAATGATCTGTATAACAAGAACTTCAAGTCTCTGAAGAAAGAAATCAAAGAAGATCTCAGAAGATGGAAAGATCTCCCATGCTCATGGATTGGCAGGATTAATATAGTAAAAATGGCCATCTTGACTAAAGCAATCTACAGATTCAATGCAACTGCCATCAAAATACTCACTCAGTTCTTCATAGAGTTAGGACGAGTGCTTATACCATAATTCCTTAGGTATAATTTTATTGATTAAATAAAATTCACATGAGATATGCAAAAAATAGTAACAAAACTATCCAAAGACTAATGCAAATACAGATCTTTTAAAGAAATAATTATAAGGAAGTGACTTACTAAGCTATTCTTGCCATTTATTTAAATGACACATCAAGAAAATTTGGGAAACTTTAAAGAGGAAGGTGTCTGTTGAGTCACTAATGTTAGATTACTTCTGGATCTACCATATTGTAGGATTACAGTGTTAATTTTATAAAATGGTGGGTGCGTGGTGTTCCCATCATGGGAAACATCACTTATCTGAGTGGATTATTTTTTCTTTTTCCTTTTGTTTTCTCATTCTTTATTCCTATTAGCCTACATACAAAGTTTTACCTTTCCTACCTTGCTTAAAATTTTAATTAACCATAATATCCTTTTCTGGTGACGTATATATATATATATATATATATATATATATATATATATATATGTACCACACTTTTACAAATAGTCTAAGCAAGTATTTTATCTCAAAGACACAGGCCAAATGAAGGCTTTTGAGGTTTCCTATAACTTTTCAATGGATTCTAACACTATTTAGTTAAAAGTCAAAGAAATAAATCTAATTACATGTGAAATCAAATATTTTTAATCTGATTATTTCAAGTATAGCTGAATATAAGCTATATTTCTCAAAAAAGAGTGATCACTCTAGATAGTATTTAGAAGCACAAATTTGCAGCAAAAGTTTTGTTTGCAGATTGAAATATACTTTATTGCCATTTAAGATATCTGTTTATCATTCCTTTGTAGGCAAATGATAGCTACTGACTATTATTCTCATGGTTCACTTAGCTAATAAACTAAATTTTAGCATAATTTTCTATATTGTGTAGTTCCTACTACTCCACTTTAAGCTCCAAGCTGACCTCACTCCCATCCACTGCCCTGGTTCCCTTGCATCCATGGATGAAATACACACACACACACACACACACACACACACACACACAAACACACACACTAGTTATTCATTTTTAACCTGCTTTATTGTTCCGTGGCTGGGCTCTTCTAAGCTTCCTTGGCTAGGGTGTCCTTCCCTTTATTCCTTTCTCAACACTCTAAATCTGACCTCAACGTATTTGCCTGGTTACCTTCTCCCTGCTCAGTACCCTAAATCTGCCCTCGCTTGGTTGCATTTCTAATATCCTGCCTGCCATACTAGGCCCAGTCAGGGAAGTGGCCAAAGGCTGCTCCACCCAAGATCTCACATGACTAGTGGCTCTTTTCTCTCTGAAGCATGGTGAATTCCCTTTCCTCCTCCTGCTTCTCATAGCCTGCCTGTGGGAATCTGGAAGTCCCACCCCTTCCACCCAGCCATTGGCCACTGACATCTTTATTGATGGGGAAAGGGACCTTCAGCATTCACATGCAGATTCTCAGTCAAAGTACAGGGATAAGGGAGGCGCCCATGCCAGTAAAATATCAGGATAGCATCATATAAGGATTGTAACATATGATGAATAATGTCATACACATGTTTTGTTAAAACAGTCCAATCTTAGTCTTTTCATGCATCCTCTTTAGTGCTTTATAAAAACAGAGATAAAAGGAAGGTAATAGGCAAATACTGCTAACATCTGGCAATTTATTCAAGTATTTGAAATTACACTAATAAAATATATGGCTTTCTTTCACTGACATATGAATGACTGTTGGTTATACATGGACACTTTCATTCAGTATCCTTAGGTTTAAGGTATAATATTGTGAGCAGGAATATTTGGTTTGATTTGACACAAGAGAACTTCTTCAGAAGTAGAAATTGATAATAATAGGTATACCTAAGAAAGTGTAAGAACAATTATTTTATACTTAGATTGCTCCTCTGGAACTGTCTGTATTTTATATATTATAGGGAGCTGAACCTATGAGATTTAACTGTATGATCACCTAAACAAGGCCAGCTAAGTGATACCATCAGTTGGCATAACAATGTAAATGAAAGAAATCTCACAAGGACCCACCCCTGTGTGAACATATACAGACAATTTATGTCTGCTTAGAATGGGATAATCAGTTTTCTCCAAGGATTAGTTCTCTGGTAGATTATCTATTCTCAAGTTGTAATTTCCAATCATATACACATACATGAAACACACACACGCACACACACACACACGCATGCACGAATGCATGCACAAATGCATGCGCATGCACACACATTTATATATGAACAACACTAATGGACTCAGTAGGAAACATAGACAATTTTATGTGCCTTCATTATGTATGTTTATTTCTTACTATATATAAGTTGTGTATATTATAATACATACAATCATGTGATATGTACTCTCTGTTAGACACTCTTCTTTCTTCTCATAGCAACAAATAATGAGAGAAGAAGCACTTTGACCTTTGACCTCAGACCTTCTGGAACAAATGTCAATCATTACCATTATTTCCATACAGTTTTAACACTATTTTATAAGAACCTTAAAATCTCAAGACAGAGTATTTTTCCACATCTTAACAGTAGAAGGCTGAGTACCATAAGCCCCATCACATTCTTTATGTGAGTATCTCACCTGATATCTGTTCTCCTCTATACACACCATATGGAGTCAAAACAACAATCCTCCTTAAGTTTGATTTTTTTTTCACTCATCACCATTTGTAATGTTAGATCCGATTCTCACATAAGCCGACTAGTATATCTTGATGTCAATTTGAGTGTAACTTGGGCCTCAACTAGATAATGTAAGTATAAATAATGCCATGGTTCTCTGTAGATGTGAATATTTAGAATATTGAACTCAGAATTAAGAAAACATACTCTTTGTGCTACGGATAGATTTTATCAATCAGTTCAGAGTCTATAGAAAAAGACTGAGGTCTACTGATAAGGTAGGAATTACACCACCACATTGCCTGCAGAATTATGACTTGACAAACTATGGTCAGGACCAATTGCTTGAAGTGAATCTGTATCTTCTCTGCCTCTGTCCTTTCTTGGCCTTCTTGCCTGCATGGCTGCAACAGTCACATACCTTTCTCAGTCTGCCTTTTCCCTGCAAAATACCTAGGTATACACTGTTTATTTGCACAACTAATGCTAAATAAGTCTAATTGTTTTGATGTATAATATTCAAAATCTTACAATTGTTCTAAAACTGAGACTATTTCCAATTAATCTCTTAAAAAAGGGGAACCGGCACCTTAGTAATTTTCTACTAGAATAAAGAACACTATTCTACAGTGGTAATATGGGAAAGGGTCTATTGTTTTCCATGGATGCTTTTTGGATAATTTGTCTTCTATCAAAGAGAAAAGAAAGAAGAGGAAAGTTTTGGATCATGGCGATTCTTTGTTAAGTTTTCCACTGAGGTTATGATTGTCAGAGTGTGAAAGCGAGGCTTCATACTGGTGAAAGTTCCTGTAAAGTTTGCTCTTTCCTTATTTGGTTTATCTTTGCCATTTCCTATAATATGTCATATTGTTTTTTTCTCTGCACTTTTCCCAAGGTTCCCAGATTTCATTTCTGTCTGGTGGGAACACTCCATTTGCTTGGGTTTGAAGCCTACCACTCTCTTTGGATACTAACCATATGTTTTTACAATATATACATTGCATCTAGTTTCTGTTTTCTGAGTGCTCATTTTTGTATGTAGGGGTTAAGTAGCATAAAATGAGCAGATTAAATTATATTTCACTCATACTCTGGCTTAATTTTTCCCTTGAATTCATTGCCAACAAAATGCATCGTCCCATTCATCTCTATCCATTCAACTGCATCCCATGGGTCTGTGCCATTTAAGCACCTGGTAGGTTTCCCTCTTGGCAGATTCTTGGCCTCAGAATAGCTATTTTAGTGTTTTAGAAGAATTAAGAACATTATTTTTCTCAAAGGTGAGGAGGGCTTAGATGAAAACTTAATGTAACTTATATTCCCTGCCAAGGAAACGCTCTGAGTTGAGGAGGTAAATCTCAGAGCCCCCGCTCTCCCCTTCGGATTTCATGCTTGTTACAAATGTAAATCTTACCAGTGCGGACTTTGAATATGGGAGCACAATGGGGTTATTGCCAGAAGATACCAATAAATAGTGGGACTTTTAGTGTCTGGATAGTGTTTCCCTCACAAAGGAAGTTCAGAAAACTCAAAAATATAATTCTTGTCATGTAGCAGCAAAACAGCATTTAAGGTTTTTGTGTGTGTCTTCATAGGATATAGTTGTAGAACTTAAGAAAAATTGGCTTCTATCCATATGACCTTTCACCCAACTATGATACTATCATGCCATCTTGTCTTCCACACTAATAACCATTTTTATCAATATATTCCATAATTCAGCAAATTTTTTCCTGTATGGGTTTTTTTATTTATCAATTCTATCAATACTCCCTGCTACAGTTTAAGTAGTGAATTTAAAAAACCAATGATGAAAGAAATCTATTAGCCATCTCTCTTTGTTTTCTGCAGCTAGCAGGTCAAACATGATTATTAAGCAGAATTCCCTATTAAGGTGGACTGTACTCCAACTTTAGCTATTTCTGGGTACAAATCTCTCATCAAACAGAAAACGACAAGGGAGAATTATGAGAGGACTTTTAAACAGTTCCTGCTACCACAGATGTGATGTGTCCAGTTGTAGTAAACATCACACTTTTCCGGCCATATCCACACATTGATCAAAACCGCACTTGGCAACACTGACTTTGAACACCACAGTCTGGTGTGTGTGTGTGTGTGTGTATTACCATGGGTGCCTATGCATGGGATACATCTGCGAATTCACATTTAAATGTAGCATTCTGATGGACTTCATATTTTTAAAATATGTGAAGTATAAACGAAAATTGTCTTCAGTGGCTGATTGTTTCCTATTAGGAAGTCAAAAAAACCCTGAGACCTTTTGTTGTTTAGAGTCTTAATATTTATTTGACCTAGCAGGAAATAGACAGCATCTTTGTGAATAGCACTATAAAACCCATTTCACAATCACATGAAGCAATTAAGTGCAGAAGGAAAAAAAATTATTATACACTGGCTTAGTACACATAAAAAAATCATGTGCCATATTAAAAACTTAAATTATATTTAGACTAATATATACAAAATATATGCTAAAATTCTATGCATTATCTCATTATGCATTTCAATTGATTTTCCCATTAAACTATCTCTGAAATCATATATTTAGAGAATTTCTATGTACTAGAAAGTAAGCAGTCAGGTATATTATATTTAATGTGATCCTATATATGAGTGCTGCACACATGAAGCTCAGTGAGTCTTAAAATATAATCCACCAGTTTATAGTTATGAAATGTATAATCTCATTAAACCTATGTAATATTAATTTTACATATATAAATTTATCATTTATCAAATTTAAGCTTAATTAAAATCCATCTGTATAGTTTTATATAACTAAAATCTCTATGTCCATATTTCCTCTGATTAATGAAGCTTGAGCCAAAAAGCTGTTTCAAATATATGGAATACAACTTACCTTTACATTAAGATTAATTAAAGGATTACTTGGAAAGTTAATGTAGAATACTTCAGATTGTATTGACTTATCATTGTAAATATTCATTTCCAAAAGAGGTTATCTTATTTAAGTATTTGAAGACTCTGTACATGGTACATGTTATATGCAGTACTTATCAGAAAATTCAGTTTTCTCCCTAGAACTGAGAAAGCAATATTAGTGAACCTTTTGTTTCCTTCATGAAATGGATAATGCTGTCAATGAGAGCCTTATAGATGGGTGCTTTTATCTTTTATGTTACCTGGTCATGATGTGTTTGGTTTGGTAAAGGTTGGATGCTGAGCTGCAGACAGCAAAAAGAAAAGTCACATCAAATAACACAGTTGGAATAAACTGGAAATACAATAGAGCTTGTTCCATCTACACTCTGCTTGTAATCTCAGACATAAACCTTTAATTCAATAATTTTGTAAATATACCACAAGGTACTTTTAGATTGCCTGGAAGACCAGACTTACTAAAGTCGAATAGATAGACATTCCTGTCACTGCAAAACTGCAACTGCCTCAGTGAGACCCTGGCCTTGAGTGAACCAGAACTTTCTCAATATTACTCCCATGATTAGGCTCATTTTTGTTCAAATTGATATGTGATTTCACTTAGTACCTCTATATATTTTAAAGCATCCTGTTCTTCCTTTCTGCTTCATCCCTAATGTTTTCATAATATATAACCTCAACTAGAAGGCTGTGATAGTTTTCCTCATTTGAGAAAAATACAATGATGCCAGGACTAAGTCAATGACTTTTGTAAAGAGGAGGTTGGTATGCTGAGAGTGCTTTAGTTTTCAGTGTCTTACCCTAGGTGCAAAAGGAATGGACGAAGGCAGAGACAGAACAATTCAGGAGAGCTTATGTGTGAATCAAGTTTTGAAAGAGTTCACAAATACTTTAGCCAAAATCAGCTATGTCAGGAATCTGGTGTCTTCTAGACTAAGCTTGCTGTAGGATTACTGTCATGGATTTTTGTTTTGTTTTGTTTTGTTTTGTTTTGTTTTGTTGGTTTTTTTTTGAGTTTTAAAATTATTTTTAATTAATTATTTTATTTATTTATATCCCAAATGTTATCCCTCTTCCTGCTCCCCCTCCCAGATTTCTTCAACCCATTCCTCCTCCCCTTTGCTGCTAAGAGGGTGCTCACTCTGCCTGCAGCATCAATCTTCCCTCGGGCATCAAGTCTCTACAAGATTAGCTTCATCCTCTCCCACTGTGGCCAGATAAGGCACTCCTCTGCTACATATGTGCCTATATGCTCTTTGGTTGGTGGCTTCATCTATGGGAGCTCCCACGGGTCCAGGTTAGTTGACAGGATTGACCTTCCTATAGGGACGCCATCCCCTTTAGTTCCTTCAATTTTTCAGCTTACTCTACCATACAAGTCCACAACTTCAGTCCAAAGGTTGACTGTATGTATCTTCATATGTCATAGTCATCTGCTAGTAGAGCCTCTCATAGGACAGCCATGCTAGGATCCTGTCTGCAAGCACAACATAGTGTCACTAAGTACGTCAAGGTTTGATGTCCACCCATGGGATGGATCCCAAGTAGGACAGGTCACTGTATGGCCATTCTTTTAGTCTCTGCTGCATTTCTTTTAGAGATAAACAATTCTGGGTCAAAACCATTGATGGTGACTTGGTGTCCACATCTCTCCACTGAGGGCCCTGTCTAACTACTGCCTGTGGCCTCTTCAGGTTCCATCTCCCACTGTTGGGCAATTTGACTAAGAACACCCACACTGAGTCCTGGGAGACTCTCATATCCCAGATCTCTGGGACCTGCTAGAGGTATCCCCCAACCCCACCCCTTACCCCTAGAAGCTGCATGTATTCCAAAATCATCTATGTCAGGAGTCTAGTGTCCTCCACACTAAGCTTGCTACAGGATTCCTGCTATCCTTGACATAGCAGCCTAGAAGGGAAGTAGTAGTCATGGGTCATGGAGAACATATGATATGTTCAGTACCATGAAATCAGGCAGGTAAGCAACTACAGCCCTACTCTATTCCAAAATATTCTCTCTCTCTCTCTCTCTCTCTCTCTCTCTCTCTCTCTCTCTCTCTCTCTCTCTCTGTCATTGCAAGGATAGTTATTGAGACTTTCATAAATATCATATATATTAGAATCACTCTTTTAGGTGACTAGCCAAAAAGAGAAAAAGAGTGCATAAAATGGCAGAGCACCAGAAACCTCACCATTATATTAATAATAAAAACATGCCATTTTACCTGAGGTCATACTACTGGTACTCACTTGTAGTGCTTTCTAGTGTGAAAATAATAATTCACTGGTGGATGGAAAAATGGATGAGTGGGGAGAGGGCATAGCATCTTTGAAGACCTGTGTTTGAAACCCAACCCCATTTGTAAAAGATGAATTTATACCACATATTTATGATACCCATGCCACCATGATAATATGGCAGGCAGAAAAAGGAGAATCTCTAAACACTTGTAAGACAGGTGCCCTTCTATAAGCAATTAAGAAAAAAAGGAAGTAAAGACCCTTCGTGATGCTGTGCTCTGAAATCTCATGCTGGTACGTGTTCATTAAAACAGGAGCAAAAACCTTTCAGTATATCTGTCTCTCTCTTTTTCTATCTCTTTCTCTCTGTCTTTCCTTCTCTCACTTGCTTAGTCAAGTCTTTTGCACTGGCAAACTGATAGTTTTCAAAACATATATGTATGGGAAGTAAAACATCAAGAACAATAGTAAAGTTTACAGAGAACACAACGTTTATTGTATTCCCCACAAAGAAATCAGTTCAACTGTATTTATTTAATAGTTATGAATATTTTAGAGCCCTAGAAAATAATCTCTTGATATTTTCTCATAATATTTTCCTAACTACCTAAAAACAACAACCACATGAAGCCACCAACCCATGAGAAATTGATATAAGGTACCTTAATGTAATTAGTCCATAATTCCCTCCCTAGTTTCCCTGGATCTGTTTAAGTTTTGAAACCAATTCAAAGCAATGTTTTAATCATTGCAACATGGAACTTAATGGGAGTTCTTCTGCATCAGAGTACAAACACCTAACAAATTCCTTTTGCCCTAACCTTCTGATGTCTGTATTTAATTTTTGACTTTCCTAAACCAGGCATGCATTTACCACAGAGTCATGAAGTAAGATAATGATTGTCACCAATTAACATTCAGCCTGGTTCTTACATTCTGTGTCCCAAAGGAAAATCTCATATCTTATTTCAGAGCATTTGGAAGTGGTGGCTATGAACTAGTCACTGAGGGCATCTCTTAAATTTCCTGCACACTGGCTGACTTTTCATTTCCCATGACCATCTACTACATTTATGTGGTCAAATAAGAACATTCAGCATAACAGCTGACATGCTTTTCAATGGAAAACAGGATCCTGTTGATATGTGTAATCCATGAGCTGTTATTCAGACATATTCCAAAGTGTCGTAAGTCTTTTGATCATGAGGATATGATCAACGACAGTGGCTTAAATTGAGCATGAGAGTGGAACAGTAAAATGCTCTCTAAATGAATGTATCATGAGTTACTTGCAAACAAAGTTTTAATTTATTGGGTTTTTTTTGCTAACAATTGGCATCTTGCCATAATGGTAAATTTAGAACTTCCTTCACTTAAAAAAAAAAAAAAGAAGATAAATTTAGCTAGGTATACAATCAGAATTCTATCGTGAGAGGTCAATAGACTTTATAAATAGATAAATGAACACCAACATACTGTAGTGTAGTGGTGGTGGTGGTGGTGGTGGTGGTGGTGGTGGTGGTGGTGGTGGTGGTGGTGGTGGTGGCGGTGTGTGAGTACAGTTGTGGGTTTTAGAACAATTCTCAACTAAAGCTCCCCATTGATTCAACAACAAAAAAATGCTTCAGTAACTCCAAAAATCATATAAAAGTTATCTAAGCAAACTAAATCTCCTCATGTAGTTGCACAGAGTAATAGGCTCTAGTGATATTATTGATCTGTTATAAAGAAGGTCCTGCCTTCTCTACAATATAAATTGACCTAGACAGCATTATGCTCAGTGAAATAAGCTAGACAGAGAAAGACAAATATCACATGATCTCAGTAACATGTGGAATCTGAAAGGGGTGAACTAAGAGTCAAGAATAAAATGATGTCTGAGGCTCAAGATAGTGAAAGAAATGGTACGATTACCAATACATATAAACCTTTGTCATGAGCAGAATTGTTTCCTTACTTACAAATGAGAAAGTTGGAAAACACATTTTTTTCCAGTCAAGGCTTTATGTGAGCATGCACCTGGCTGATGACTTGACTACAGTATTATATTCAGACAAATATAACAGGGTAAAGAAATATTGACTTAGAAACTTTGAATGGGGGTATGTTGTTTACATACCAAAACTGAATTTATGGTATTTTTGGTATTCTAGACAGCATTAGATAGGCGTTAGAAACCCATATGAATCTGAATTTTTCTGTGTCTCTCTGAAGTGCTCATTTACCTAACTAACTTCACCACATTCAAATCGGCTGATAGCTTGCTTAGTGCACTGTCGGACTTTAGTGTTCTGTATATAAAAGGAAATGAAAGCAAAGCAAATTCCTTGCTGGATATTCCTTATTTAAACCTGTAGTAGTGTGTAGCTAACTTACATTGTCCATCTAGTAAGAATACTGCTGTGCAAGTGTGAGAATCTAAGTTTACATCCCGAGGAACCACATAAAATCTGTGCATTGTCTTATATTGCTCTCTAACCTCAATAATTCTGAGACAAGTAGATATGACAAGCTATTCTACTAAATTGATGTGCTTCAGGTTCAGTTGAAGACATTGTCCCAAAGGAATAAAGCAGAGCATAAAGAGCAGGACCCCGGCCATCCTCTTCTGGCTCCTTTTGGCTGGGCATACACATGTGCATATACACTGCTCTGCGCACACACACACACACACACACACACACACACACACACACACACAGCACAGTACAGAGAAGCAATTGCAAATAAATGGAGGGAGCCCATTGTATTTTCTTTGTCTTTACCATAAAGAATGATATATAAAATTAATTAAAAGACCACACACACTACAATCAATTATTTAATAACTTCCTGCTTTCTAAATATATAATTTGAACTTTCTGGGCTCACACCTTCTTGATCTGTCTAAAGTTGAATCAGAGAACAAAGGTGCAATGCTAAACTAAACATTCATAAATTCATCTGTGTCTTATAAATATCAGCTGCTTTGTCTCTCTAAATGAAATTTATGACTTGGTTTTTCTCATGAGATTCAAGAAACTGCTTTATTTGTTGTTTGTTTGTTTTGTTTTATTGTTTTTTTGTTGTTAGTTTTCATGATCCTAGGTGATTCTTACAACTACAATTATTTGGAAAGTTTTGTCATAGAAAACTTTCAAACTTATTAAAAAATCAGCCCTGTTTTCTAACATTAGATTCAAAGGGGATAAAAATATATATTATTGATGCTCTCATGGAGTTCCTGTCATCAAGTAAGGAGAATACAGATCATTAAAATCATTCAAAATACCATGAAATATTTGGTAAACTAAAAACATGGTCAATGGAAATAAATGTTGGAATCTATTTGGCTTGACAGCCTTACCACAGACCATTGTGGTCAAAAAATTTCAACCTTATTCAATTAACCATGAAGCAACGTGATTCTCAAGCATGAAATCAAGAATCCTGAAGTTCAGTCAGCAAATGCTTCCAGACAGCTTCTAGACATTTCAGGTCATGACTGCTAGACGAGAGCTTGCTCTACCCCTTTTCCAGAAACAATGCTCTTTTAAATTTAATTTTAGGTTTTAAATAAAATAGAATCACATCATTTCCTCATTCCCTTTCCTCCCTCCAGCCATCCTAACCACTCTCCTTTGAACCCCTCCCATGGTCACCAGAGGTCCCAAATTGTTGTTGTTGATAGATTCTCTCTCTCTCTCTCTCTCTCTCTCTCTCTCTCTCTCTCTCTCTCTCCCTCCCTCCCTCCCTCCCTCCCTCTCTCTCTCTCTCTCTCTTTCTCTCTCTCTCTCTCTCTCTCTCTCTCTCTCTCTCTCTCTCTCTCTCTGTGTGTGTGTGTGTTTATGAAAAAGAGAGAGAGATAAACAGAGAGAGATAGAATGAGATAGCAAGAGAGAAGTTTTATATAAACAGAGCCCATTAATGCTATTTCTGTTGTCTGAGTGGGTATTGTTTCAAGTTTGATCACTCAAACAATATAGATTACAACTGTAACCTTTTATTGTCTCTCAGATTATACGTGCTTTTACTAATGAGTATATCACACACTAATGAAATATGATTCAGAGAACATATGTTGAATTTAGTCCCAAATCATCTTCTTGTGTTTTAGCATTCATGGTTGCAGAAAATACCATGCAATCTTACACATAGAGGAAGTAATTGGACAGGTCTATCCACCTGCAACACATATAAACCAGCACAATTATCATCATGACAAGGTGTCTTAGTTAGGGTTCTACTGCTGTGAACAGATACCATGACCAAGGCAAGTCTTACAAGGACATCATTTAATTGAGGCCAACTTACAAGTTCAGAGATTCAGTCCATTATCAGGAGCATGACAGCATCCAGTCAGGCATGGTACAGGAAGAGCTAAGAGTTCTACATCTGCATCTGAAGGCAACCAGCAGAATACTGACTCCCAGGCAGCTAGAATGGAGGGTCTTAAAGTGACACACCTATTCCAACAAGGAGGCCATAACTCCAAATAGTGCCACTCCCTGGGCCAAGCATATTCAAACCATGACATAAGATATGCATAAAGATTTTAAGCAAGACTCATGTCAATGGCAACTGAAAACAGGAGTAACATCATGCCTGGTACTAGAAAGTTAGATGGTTTCTTGGAGGTAATAACATTATCGGACTTAGAAGAGATACTACTCCTACCACTTTGCTAGATAAATGGTGCTACAACTGTTCACCAAAGAAGTCTCTCTTTACATAAAATGGAGACGAGCATAATCTCTATATTGTTTTCAGGATCTAGGATTTCCCTCCTTTACTATTTTATGTCTCCACTAATACTGCACAAAACTTCACTATCAGAGAAGTTGCCTGATAGTCTCAAATTTTTAAACACTTCACAAAAAAATTCCAGAATTTTTATGAGAATAAGGATAAAACATGATGTTTTGCAATACAATTTAATAAGGTTGTTTTATCCTCCAATTGTGTCTAGAAGTATTTGCATAGAGTCAAGTTCAATGCCATCTTATTAATAAATCACAGCACTTCGTTTTCTTATTTGTAATGCTTATTAATCAATTAATAAGAATTTGTTGTAAGCGCATCTTTATCTATGATATATTATTTTTCTTTGGATAATAATGTAATTTACAATATCTATTTAATTTATTCCTTAAGATGAGATGTTGTTATTTACTTTGTATTTAGTTAAATCCAGAGCTCTGTTTAAAAGGAATTTGGGTCATTGAATTCCTAGTGTTTACATTATTCTTAGCACTCAGTTGTGAGACTGTGCACATTCCATCTATTTTGAACACTTGAATTGTTAATGACAGAAAAAAGAGGTTATTCTGGACAGCTTGTCTGAAAATTTTGAAGAGTGTCCAGAAATGTCCTATTTTGATGTCCTTACTGGCCTCTCCAAACCAGAATGCAAGTTACAAAGATAAGGAATGCAAAAATTCACATTTAATAAGATCAGTTCAATATATAAAGCATCAGGTTTTATTTTATTGGTCACCATTGATTAGTTTTTGACACCGTATTAACTATATTTAAAAGTCAAAGACCTAATTGAAAATAGAGAAAGATATATATTTAATAGATAGATGATAGGAAAAGCAAATTTAAGTAAAACATTTGATATAAAGTACAAATTAAGAATTCACATTGTAATTTGCATATATACATACATAAGCACAAATGAATATGAAAATATTTAAAATTGGCATTTACAAGGCAGAGTCAATTCTTGATGCCCCATATGGTGTATTAATAGGAAGGTTATAGCTCATTGTCAGTATGAACCAAGCAATGCAAAGATATCTCCATTGCCCAAAAGAATTCTGACACAATAAATTCAATGGTATTTATGACTGCAGAAACTACCCTAATACAAATTTAGTTTTTGACAATACCCACCAGGGGGCACTGGCACACAAACACTGGGCCATAAAGGACACTGGCTAACCCATTATGTTGGTTCTAACAACTCTCTTTACAGGATTTTATTGTTGAAAAATGGTGAGCCCTGGAAAAAATAATGAATTGTAAGCCATTTTAATTTTAATTCTTTTAGATTAAAAGACTCTGTCTTCTTAAGTAAATTGGAATAATATCATGTATTCTTCAAACTCCTGTTAACTTATCATTTATTGTGTCATGTATTAAAAATCTATTCAAGTGTTCCTGGGCTTCATGATAAATATCTCAAAAAAGGCATATTTGCTAAGTTATTGAAAACATATACTCAAATCACGATTTCCCCTTCTTGGAGCCTGAATGTGCTGTTTTCTAGTTAGTAATTAAGTGTTTGTAACAAAATAAGTAAACAATGTAACTTTTACTGAATTTCACTTAATCTGTAATCAAATAATTGCCAATATCAAAAAGTAGTCAACTCAGAAAGTACTTATGAGTTAGATTTATTGAAAAATAAACCTCGAAATCTCCTAATATTATTTGAAAGAAGAACATTTGATATGGTCAGTTTGACACAAAAGTAGAGTTTTCAGTAGACACGGCCCCTTTCCTCTCCCTACAGAGGACTGTTCAGTCATGGAATTGAGACCATTTTCTGACATTCCCCCATCTAAGAGTGGAAGATCCCCAACTCTTGCATCTTTCACCACAGTATTTCCAAGGTTGGGAATATGTTTCTCATTTTATAATCTTCCAAAATTATAGACCAAAGTATGTCCTTGGATGATTGTATTATCTTCCTAAATGATGACTCTCCTTTCTTGAAAACATATGAGAATAGAAAACACTCTATAAGTTACCATCATCATTTATTTAGAAGAAAAATGGAAACCAGTTTTCTAAAAAAATATTATTTTCTTCCATAATGCTAGTCTTAAATAGGTATGGATAAAAATTGACATTCAGAGGTTTATTACTGATTAGCATAATGCTTCAGTCTTTTCTTTATATCCATCATGGTCTACCATTTTAGAGCAAAAGGCATAGACGTGTGTGTGTGTGTGTGTGTGTGTGTGTGTGTGTGTGTGTGTGTGTGTCTTATTACAATGATTTATATACAACTAAGTGTCTGAAGCTTAGAGATTTACGCATTAGTCATGTGAAAAGAAAATTTGCGCCATCCAGATGCTTCAAAATCTTATGAATATTCCCTGAATTCTTCATTTTCTCCTATGTCTTACATTAACTATTCATTGCTATTCTCACAGGCAGTTTTTTGTTCCTATTTACATACAGTCAATTAGCACACAATTCAGCACATATAGTATTTGCTCGTGATATATTGCCAGGTAATTGGGGATATGGAGGTAAAATGAATGCCTCTGGCTGTTGGCTCTCCCTTCTTTTGTACCACTGGTTTGTGTAAATATCTTCTAACCTCCCAGCCTGTCATATTCAAACTAGGCATTAGTTTATACAATCATATTGTCATTCACTGATGACATTCAGGACCACACTTGCAATCTTGTGTAGTTTCTCTACTCATGATGAGTTCTACATTGGCACATATTTTTCTTGGTATGTCAATAGCATTCGACAGAATTTACTTTCTAGTTCACAAAATACTTAGTTTATTCTTTGTTCCCTAGAGCCTCAAGTCATTTCTCTTGCCTTATGAGCTACTGTTTTACAATTTCTTTATATATTATCACCTTTATCTGCTTTAAATCAGGAATCCCCAAAGACTGAGATTGGAAGCGTATCTTTACTATGTGTCTACATAGGAATCATCCCCAAATGAAATCCCCCAAAACAGGAAACTCCAAGTTACCTAAATTAATACTTACTACCGCCTAACCCCTTATATTACTAACTTATTAACGTGGTTTCAATTTTTTTAGGAGAGACATAATATAACATATGTGAGGGAGTATTTATTGGTTATTCTTTTCTATGAAAACAACTTCCCAACTGAAGCTGCATTTTATCAAATTGGACTCTCCCTTTTTTTCTTATAAGTTCTCAATATGCCTTTGTGGTAACCGGGGTATTTGCAATTACATCTACATACAAAACGTGTTCAGGTGAGAACAAAAGTCAACATATTGTAACTCTGTGTTTTCATGAGTTTGATTTATATATCAAAACATTGATAACAGCAGTACTGTTAAGAGAAGAATGATCTTTTTCATGCTCTCCATGAAATTTTCTCTTACATATATACCTTAAAGCAATTACAGTCTAATAAATAAAGGCTGAAAGTTTGTCCTACTATGTGCCTATCTGGTGATGAATCCTGAATAGTAAACAATGTTAAAGGCACGTGACAAGAAAAGTAAGTGGAGAAGGATGGGGTGAGGTTGGCTGGTTGGAACATCTTGTTCCTATGGTTCCCATGCATTCTCTCCTGCTCTTCCCATGTGCATTTTATTTAATTATTACTACTGCTAATCTTGTGTTTTGTTTTCTACATACTTGTATGTTCTAAGAAGTACATTAGTTCAGTCTTATGTTCATTTCTTTTTTAAATTTAAGTTTGTGTCTAGACGTTGGTATGTATAAGTGAGTATATGTGGCTTCTGAGTCCAGAAGAGAGTGTCTAATACCCTGGAGCTAGAGGTACACAGGCAGATGTGAGCTCTACAACTTGGATGCTAGGAACTGGATTTGAGTCCCTTCAAAAGCTTCACCACTCTTAAACCCTTCTCTGCCCCTTTCTCCTGTCCCTCTGTCGGGCGCGCGCCTCTCGCCGGCAAGAAGACACGCGACACGCAGGCTTCGTCTGCAGTTCAGCTTTATTCAGCCGTTGATAGAGGAGGAACCCAGGGCCCCAGAATGGCGCTGCTTATATAGCCCTGAGGCAGCGTGTCCTCCATTGATTGGCGCGCCCCGGGAGTGGGCGGTGATTAGTCACGTACACCCTTAATGCGCAGGCGCTTCGGGCGAGCCACCCCGCGCTATCCACAAGCTTCCTTAAAGTGACAGCGCCATCTGGTAATGGCGAATACTCTAACCGCTCCTTACATCCCTCCCTGGGCACTCCTCTTCTTCTTCTTCTTCATCTTCTTCTTTCTCCTCCCCTCCTTCGCTCCTATCTTAGCTGTGTTTACTAACTTCCTTACATTTTTCTGTAGTTCTTGTTTTTCCCTAAACTACTAAAATATAAATAGATATCTAATTGATGTCCTGCAAACTTCACTCTTCAACTTATCCTCCTCAAAATGTCAGGTGTTATGTGTCTCAGAATAATCACTGATAAAGAGAAGTAAGCCTCCTTTTCCTTAAAGATTAAGATAGATTCCTAGCTAAACTTCACAGATAGGTAACTCATAAACTGGAGCTAGAGACTAAGAGACTGAATGCCTGCACTTACTTGAATTGGATCATGACCTGCTCTCTTCAGAGAAGAGGAAAGCAATGAGGTATGGAGTCACCAAATAATGTTCGGGACTAAGGTAAACAGAAGACATGATCTGGCACAAGGGAAAAACACAGATCAGAAATATTTCTGAGGGTTGGCCATCATATTAATAATCATGATTTATAATCATGAAAATAGGCAATAAATCCAGTAATATTTGAAGAAAATTCACACTTCACCAGACACAAATAAGTCTGTATATCATGCAGGATATCATGCATACCAATGTGTGGGCACTGTACATTTATAGGACCCTCAGAGTTAATCAACAGCAACGAAGAGATTGGAAGTTCTTGTTAGGATAATGTGCATATATTATTCAAAGTAATCTGTCCATTATTAACCCAATCTTTGTGATATGACCCTTGGGGATAAATGTCTGATTCTAATCTACTGTATACAGATGCTAATTTTTACATATGTATTTTCTTGCTTTAAAACATTTTTTAAAAATTAACACTTTTTAAACAGCCACCAGGTTATTAATGCTTAAGTTCAGGGTTACCATTCAGAGTGTGTTTTTAATTATTTTGTGCTTGTTATTCAAAATATTTCAAATTTCCCTTATGACCTATTCCCATGCATTCTTAACTTGTTTTGTGCTTAATTGGCTTATTTTAAAACTGGTGGCATTGGGCAGGAGACCTCTGCCTGGGCCATCAAGGATCCATAGCCAAATAACACCAAGAGAAAACTAGCCACCTAGGCTCTCGGGACACAGGAACTGAGGAAAAGACTGGGACAGGAGACTTCAGTTTCCATCTGTGGCTGCGAACTTCAACCTCTGCCACAGGACTCCATAGCCAAATAGTGCCGGGAGAAAGCTAGACTCCTAGGAATATGGACAAGCCTTTCTGCTCAGAGGGACCCACCTGGAATCCTAGTACATAGTGACTGAGGAGTGGTCTTCTGGATTCTTCTGGCTGCCATGGACCTGATCCTGTGACACAGGGCTCCATACTCTAATAGTGCCAGGAGAGAGCTGGTATCCCAGGAGTGCTGAAAACACCTTCGAGCACAGGCAAGACCAACACTTTTGATCAAATTCACTGAATCAAGAAGGACCCTTGCAGAGCCATCAGGACACAGGGACCAAGGAACAGCTAGGGACAAGATCCTTCTGGTTTCTGTCTGCATGCTAGAGCTGACCCTGTGCCACAGTTCCCCAAACCCAAATACCTCTCAGAGAGAGCTGGTCTTCAAGAAGTATTGACACAGAGGCTTGCAGGAGGGACAAGCCACAGCCAGAGACAGTAAGACCAACTAACACCAGCGATAACCAGATGATGAAAGGCAAGGGCAAGAGCATAAGGAACAGAAACCAAGGCTACTTGGCATCATCAGAACCCAGATATCCCACCACAGCAAGCCCTGGATACCCCAACACACCAGAAAAACAAGACTCCGAGTTAAAATCATTTCTCATGATGATGATAGAAGACTTTAAGGGGAAATAAATAACTTCCTTAAAGAAATACAACAAAACACAGGGAATCAAGTAGAAGCCTTTAAAGAGGAAACACAAAAATCCCTTAAAGAATTACAGGAAAACACAAACAGATGAAGGAAATGAGCAAAACCATCCAGGACCTAAAAATAGAAATAGAAACAATAAAGAAATCACAAAGGGAGACAACCCTGGAGTTAGAAAACCTAGGAAAGAGATCAGGGGTCATTGATGCAAGCATCACCAACAGAATACAAGAGATAGAAGAGAGAATCTCAGGTGCAGAAGATACCATAGAAAACATTGACACAACAGTCAAAGAAAATGCAAAATGCAAAAAGCTCCTAACACAAACCATCCATGAAAACCAGGACACAATGAGAAGATCAAAGCTAAGGATAATAGGTATAGAAGAGAGTGAAGATTCCCAACTTTAAGGACCAGTAAATATCTTCAACAAAATTATAGAAGAAAACGTCCCTAACCTAAAGAAAGAGATGAACATAAATATACAAGAAGCCTACAGAACTCCAAATAGATTGGACCAGAAAAGAAATTTCTCCCATCACATTACAGTGAAAACACCAAATGCACAAAACAAGGAAAGAATATTAAAAGCGGTAAGAGAAAAAGGTCAAATAACATAAAAGACAGACCTATCAGAATTACACCAGATTTCTCACCAGAGACTATGAAAGCTAGAATATCCTGGGCGCAACTCATACAGACCCTAAGAGAACACAACTGCCAGCCCAGGCTGCTATACCCAGCAAAACTCCCAATTACCATAGATGGTGAAACCAAAATATTCTATGACAAAACCAAATTTATGCAATATGTTTCCAAAAACCCATCCCTACAAAGAATAATAGATTGAAAACGTCAATTCAAGGAGGGAAACTACACCCTAGAAAAAGCAAGAAATTAATCTTTCAACAAACCCAAAAGAAGATAGCCACACAAACATAAAAATAATATCGTAAATAACAGGAACCAACAATCACTGTTCCTTAATATCTCTTAAAATCAATGGACTCAATTCCCTAATAAAAAGACATAGACTGACAACCTAGATTCATAAGGGGACCCAGCATTTTGCTGCATTCAGGAAATGCACCTCCATGATAAAGACAAACACTACCTCAGAGTAAAGGGCTGGAAAACAAATTTTCAGGCAAATGGTCCCAAGAAACAGGCTGGAGTAGCCATTCTAATATCGGATAAAATTGACTTTCAACTAAAAGGCATCAAAAAAGATAAGGAAGGACACTTCATACTCATCAAAGGAAAAATCTACCAAGAAGAACTCTCAATTCTGAACATCTATGGTCCAAATGCAAGGACAAACACATTCATAAAAGGAACTTTACTAAAGCTCAAAGCACATATTGCACCTCACACAATAATAATAGAGACTTCAACAGCCCATTATCATCACTGGACAGATCTTGGAAACACAAACTAAATAGAGACAGTGAAACTAACAGACGTTATGAACCAAATGGATTTAACAGATATCTATAGAACATTTCATTCTAAATCAAAAGAATATACCTTCTTCTCAGCACCTCATGGTACCTTCTCCAAAACTGACCATATAATTGGTCACAAAACAAATTTCAACAGATACAAGAAGATTGAAATAATCCCATGCCTCCTATGAGATCACTACGGTTTAAGGCTGGTCTTCAATGGCAACAATAACAACAGGAAGCCCACATACACATGGAAGCTGAACAATTCTCTACTCAATGATAACTTGGTCAAGGAAGAAATAAAGATATTAAAGACTTCCTAGAATTTAATGAAAATGGAAATACAATATACCCAACCTTATAGGACACAATGAAAGCAGTGTTAAGAGGAAAACTCATAGCTTTGAGTGCCTCAAAAAAGAAACCAGAGAGAGTATACACTAGCAGCATAACAACACACCTGAAACTCTAGAACAAAAAAGAAGCTAATAAACTCAAGAGGAGTAGAAGGCAGAAAATAATCAACTCAGAGCTAAGATCAACCAAGTAGAAACAAAAAGAACTATACAAAGAATCAACAAAACAAGGAGCTAGTTCTTTGAGAAAATCAACATGATAGATAAACCCTTAGCCAGACTAACCAGAGGACACAGAGAACAGTATCCAAATGAACAAAATTAGAAATGAAAAGGGAGACATAACAACAGATTCTAAGGAAATTCAAAAAATCATCAGATCCTACTACAAAAGCCTATACTCAAGAAAATTGGAAAATCTGGATGAAATGGACAAGTTTCTAGACAGATATCAAATACCAAAGTTAAGTCAGGATCAGATAAACCACCTAAAGAGTCCCATAATGCCTAAAGAAATAGAAGCAGTAACTAAAAGTCTCCCAACCAAAAAAAAAAAAAAAGCCCAGGACCAGATGGGTTCACTATAGAATTCTATCAGACCTCCAAAGAAGACCTAATACCAATAATCTTCAATCTATTCCACAAAATAGAAACAGAAGGAACACTGGAACACTACCCAATTCCTTCTATGAGGCCACAGTCACAATGATACCAAAACCTCACAAAGACCCAACAAAGAAATAAAACTTCAGACCAATTTCCTTTATGAATATTGATGCAAAAATATTCAATAAAATTCTTGCAAATCGAATCCAAGAACACATCAAAGCGATCATTCACCACAATCAAGTAGGCTTCATCCCAGGGATGCAGTGATGTTTCCATACCCAGAAATCCATCAATGTAATCCACTACATAAACAAACTCAAAGAAAAAAACCACATGATCATTTCATTAGATGCTGAAAAAGTATTTTATAAAAGTCAACATCCCTTCATAATAAAAGTCTTGGAAAGATCAGGAATTCAAGGACCATACCTAAACATAGTAAAAGCAATATACAGCCAACCACTAGCCAACACAAACTAAATGGAGAGAAACACAAAGCAATCCCACTAAAATCGGGGACTAGACAGGACTACCTTCTCTCTCCTTATTTATTCAATATAGTAATTGAAGTTCTAGCAAGAATAATTTAGACAACAAAAGGATGTCAAAGGGATACAAATTGGAAAGGAAGAAATCAAAATACCACTATTTGCAGAGGATATGATCGTATAAATGATCCAAAAACCTCCACCAGAGAACTCCTGCAGCTGATAAACAACTTCAGCAAAGTGGCCGGATATAAAATTAACTCTAACAAATCAGTAGCCTTCCTATACTCAAAGGAAAAACAGGCTGAGAAAGAAATTAGGGAAAATGACACCCTTCAAAATCGTCACAAACAATATAAAGTATCTTGGTATGACTCTAAGCTAACAAGTGAAATGTCTGTATGACAAGAACTTAAGTCTCTGAAGAAAGAAATCGAAGAAGACCTCAGAAGATGGAAAGATCTCCCATGCACATGGATTGGGTGGATTAATATAGTAAAAATAGCCATCCTGCCAAAAGCAATCTACAGATTCAGTGCAATCCCCATCAAAATTCCAAGTCAATTCTTCATAGACTTAGAAAGAGCAATTCTCAAATTCATTTGGAATAACAAAAAACCCAGAATAGCAAAAGCTATTCTCAACAACAAAGGAACTTCTGGGGAAATCAGCTTCCCTGACCTCAAGCTGT
>CM052705.1:98023339-98230040 GCA_028551405.1 Uromys caudimaculatus | reverse complement strand
GTGACTGAGTTACCTCACTCAGGATGATATTTTCAAGTTCCATCCATTTGCCTACAAATTTCATTAAGTTATTGTTTTTAATAGCAGCAAACAATCTTAATCACTGACCACCTGAGGTTCTCAGATGGAATTTATGTTTGTTAATGATGTAAGTGAAGAAGGACTATGTCCTTTATGTATGTTTACTTTATTTTGTTTTATTTTCCAATGTCATAATAACTTTTCTAAAAAAAAAAATTAGATTAACTTCTTTTTAAATTTATTATTATTATTATTAATTATTTTGACACTTTTTACAGTCTAGTCCTTATTCCATTCCTGGTCTACCATCAGAGTGTTCTCATCCCATTCCTCCTCCCCCCCAACGTGTTTCCAAGAGGATGCTCCCAACCCCCATCCCAACCCCTCCAGACCTGCCCACACTCTTGGGCTTCAAGTCTCTCAAGGGTTAGATGCATGTCGGGGGCCTCATATATGTTAGTGTATGCTTCCTGGTTGGTGGCCCAGAGTCAGAGATTTTAGGGTCCAGGTTAGATGAGATTGCTGGTCTTCTTATGGGGTCACCTTCCTCCTCAGCTTCTTCCAGCCTCTCCCTAATTCAACTACACGGGTCTTGGACTTCTCTCCATTGGTTGGATATAAGTATCAGCATCTGCCTCTTTCAGGTGCTTGTTGGGCCTCTCAGAGGCAGCCATGCTAGGCTCCTGTCTGTAAGCATACCACAGCATCAGTAATAGTGCCAGGCCTTGGAGCCTTCCCTTGAGCTGGATCCCAGTTTGGGCCTGTCACAGGACCTCCTTTCCCTCAGTCTCTTCTCCATTTTGTAACTGCAGTTCTTTTAGACAGGAACAATCTGGGTCAGAGTTTTTGACTGTGGGATGGCAACCCCATCCTTCCACTTGATGCTCTTTCTACTGGAGATGGACTCTACAAGTTCCCTCTCCCCACTGTTGGGCATTTCATCTAAGGTCTCTTCCTCTGAGTCCTGAGAGTCCCTCACCTCCAAGGTCTCTAGTACATTTTACAAGTTCCCCCTAACTTCTCCCTCCTGAGGTTGGTGTTTCAATTCTTTCTGCTGGTCCTCGGGGATTCACTCCTATTCCCCCAAATACCTGATCATGTTCCCTTTTTCCATTCCCTGTCTCCTTTCTCACCCAGATCCCTCTCTCCTTCTCCCCCTTCCCTGATTGATTTCTTTTCCCTCCCCTTTGACTTGTTAACTTCTTTATTTCTTTGGATTGTATCCTATGTATTCTGTATTTTTTTTTGGCTAACATCTGCTTATTAGTGAGTACAAACCATGCATGTACTTTTGGGTTAAATGTCTTATCTGTAACTTTTTAATTATTTTGATCATTTTATGTAACCTAGGTTAACTCCTTCCAGATTCACCACCGACCTAGCTATTCAAATACATTTTCTTTCTTTCTCTGTTTTTCTTAAATACACACTCAAACATAAAACAAAGAAACTAAAATGAATCCATTCTTACTCAGGTTTTTAAAAAGGTATTCAGTGGAGCCTAAATGTCTCTGGTTTTGTATTTTCATTGTCCTACGTTTGTTTGTTTATTTGTTTGTTTGTTTGTTTGTTTATTTTTTCTTCTGTAGCATACTAATTTTCTATTTTCCAATTTTTAAAAGCACATATTTTTCTATGTTCTTACTTTATAGTGATATTATAGAGTACACATGTAATAATGGCTTTATTTCTAAATGTGTGTTTGTGGTGTACATATACACATACATAGACGTGTGTGTTCATGTATGTGTATAAGACAATAGGATGGTATCCTGTGTTTTGTTTTATTCCTCTTCAGTTGTGTCCTTGAGAGGGGATCTGTCAGTGAATGTGGAGTGAGGCAGGCATCCACTAACCCCAGTCATCCTCCTCTGTCTGCCCTTGAGAGCCCTGGTTTTTCAGGCTCATGCAAGAACATGTCGAGCCTTCTACATGGCTTCTGATGATCTGAACTCCAGTATTCATATTTGAGTATTTTTTTCATACCTGCTTAGCCAAATCCCTGACCCCACACCTGTTGCTTTATTTTATTAATTGAATCAGTTATTTTCTATATTTATTGATTATTTCCATTATATTCTACTTAGATTTTAGTACTTCTAGTTCTAATATTATGGTTAATTATTTCATTTTGATTATGTGTGTGTTCATAGTTATATGCAAACATATGCATATGCACTTAAGGGCTAGAGATTGACATGTAGTATCATCTTCAATCACACTCCATCATATTTTTGCAACAGGGTCTTTCATTGAACTGGGAGTTCATCTACTATGTTAGACTGTTTGGTCAGTGATGCTCTGGGACTCTTCTGTCTTTACTTCCCGAGGGTGGGATTACTGGTACTTTTTTTAGTATTTGTCTTTATAAGTGGTAGTGGACTCAGAGCAGAGTCAAAGTGCATTACCGATGCCAATATCTCCCAAGCTCCCTTATTCTAATGTGTGTGTGTGTGTGTGTGTAAATGTTTCATTAATTTTAGCATAATTATTCGAACCTATACAACTTCCTTTGAGTGACTGTTTTGCTTGTAGCTATTGATTCTGAACAATGATATTTTCCCTACTATTTTAGTTTTCTGAAATGATGCTATATTATTTTCATTTTTCATTATTTCTAGTGGATATAGTTGGCATGTTAATGACTCTGTAGGTGGATTATTTTAATTTTGCTAGTGTTATTACTTTACTGAATTATTTGCCATTATGATCAGCAATAACTTGCTACTTTTACTCTCTGATATTTAAAAACAGAAGGTTTGGCAGGTTGATATTTGGTTAATGTTCATGAATGTTCTATGTCTAAGAAGTGTCTGCCTTTTAAAAAATGTCTGTGATTCACAGAATCAGTTGTAGGTATCCTATTTTTATATTTTATATCCTCAAATATTCAGAGTCACTAACTGAGAATTATATGTTTCTCTTGCTGGTTTTTTTTCTTCGTGTTTCAAAGTCTGTCTAGAAACCTTGCTATATGAGGTAGAATTTCAGTTGTCTGGACATCAAGATAGAGCTGGGATGTCACTGTCCCTGCTAACATCTCTCTTTGTATCCATCTAATGAACTACCATTCCCATATCAGTACTGAAGCCCACAAATCACTGCTTTTGTTCAATATTCTTGATTGGGCCACAGATAGACAGCTTAGATTGAATGTTTAAGTAATATGCCGTCATATACAACTTACTTTAAATTAGAGCCTTTAATCTTTTTACATTAGTATTGTGAATGTCGCCTATTACATTAGTTATTTCGTCTAGTATTAATCCTGCTTTTTATTATTTTAACAGCCAAGTTCATCCTTGTCTGTGCTCTTGGCTGTGACAATTGAATAGTTATCACCCTTTCTCTATCTGCCCGCTCTTCTCTGAGAGCCAACTCATCCTCCCCTGCAGCAACATGTTGGGTCAGATATACCCTGACCTCAGTCCAGCCTCCCTTCCTTAGTGGTAAAGATCTTACACACTGATAAATGAGTATGCAAGTCATACATCCATTCAGAGTCTCTAAACTGTCCGTTTTATGACCTACTTCACTTCCCACATATTCCACACAAGATGACAAAGAAAAAGTCAGATCACCAGAAGTTGTCATCTGAAAAATAACATAAAGCCTTGTGGGGCACTAGTACATTAACATGGACATGCATAAATTTCTATTTGGGGTCTAGACTTGTTTCTGTATATATTTTTATAATGAAATATATGTAAATAAAAAGTTATAACACTCAAGTTATGAACAAGTTCATTTAATGCTGAGAGCTGAGCAGATGTTCTATGTGCAAATAAATTAGAAAGCTCTGAAGACAAGAAAATTGTGAAACTGTGGCTGTCAGCTTTAGAAATGTCAAAAGATTACAATGAACTTCTAAGTCTAATGTGTCTTCCCAACATGAGAATTCTTGTAGAGTGATCAAATAGGGAAGTGCTGTCATAATTCATGGGAGCATAGGATTAGTAACTACAAAGTATTTGTTGTTGATTTATTTTCATTCTTTCTTTCATTTAATATAAGAAAAATATTAGCATGTAATTTGATAATTAAGGATTTTTTCATTCATCAGTGCTTCAGCTGAGGAGATCAGTTCTGTCATATGATATTACCCTGACATAGTAGCTAATAGCTAATATCATCCTGGCTACTTCCTTCCTCTAAGTTCCACCTACCTTTCTCACACAAAGTACACGTTACTACACAGAAGAAAGTACATGCTTACTGAAGCCATCCCCTATCATATCAAATAAACAATAATATGAATCCTACCTTTATATGACATAACAGGTAAGAGTTAGAAGCTGCTTGATTTTATTCCTGTACTGGGCAATTGTACATACCAAACAAGGTGGAGTTCAAAAAAATAAGGAGCAGTAGTGACTATTATGTTTGAAAAACAAGATGGTCTCTACACAAAGTCCTTTCTGTGATGATGACATTACAAGCATCAGAGATGTGTCCAATACTTGTACATTCTTGTAGTACTGTGGAAGCTGTATAATTCCTTTGTAGCATGTATTCTTTCCCAGGCATTATTGCACTGTGGAATAATTGTGTAAATTTAAGAATTAGGAAACCAAATAGGTATGATCTTTGATGAAGAAGAGCATACCTAGAGGTCTCCCTGAGTTATATCTGATGCCTGAGGGCACTGAGTTGAAAAGGATTTGTATTGGTTCATCTTCTTTCTTTCTTTCTTTCTTTCCTTCTTTCTTTCTTTCTTTCTTTCTTTCTTTCTTTCTTTCTTTCTTTCTTTCTTTCTTTCTTTCTTTCTTTCTTATTTTTCATTTAATATGAGAAAAATATCAGCATGGAATTTGGTAATTGAGAATATTTTTTACTCATGTATTTATATACTCAAAGTAAAATGTCAGTGGTAAGAAATCAAAGAATCATAGTAATAAGCAATTACAAGGTACATATTTTTATAAAAATGACTCCCAAGCTCATTACCAATTATGGACCATCATGCCTATTAGATGTACCAAGAAACTTTTATGCTAATACACATATAACAATATTTTTATATGTTAATCAATCCTGTTTCTTCATTCCTCAAGGTTCATCAGATGTGTTAGGCAGGTCATCATCAAACTTCCACTACTGTTGTCACAGTTATATGTCAACTGAGCTCAGAAGTATTTATGCTAATAATACAAGTGCTCATAAATTTATATTCATCTTTCTAGTACATATTTATAATATCCATGGTTTCAGTCTCAATTTAACAAAGATAATGAATACTATTATTTAATTGGTACAATAAATTCATTTATGTTATTAGTATGTCTTCAACAAAAAGTTTAGTAGAAGGCATCATTGTACCTATCCTTAGAGAAACAAGGTAGCAAATAATAGAAATGAGTTTGTAAATATCTTAAGATCAGGGATATTCATAAAACCTCCTTTAGTTGATATTCAATTTATGAAAATAGCATATTTAAACATTGCTATATCTCATACTTTTAGACAGAGATTGATAAAGCTCCATGAAATATTTTCAAACCACCATAGTTTTGGAACCTCTGGAGAAACAGAAAAGTTCACCCAATATCATATGGCAGTTGATGCTTCAAAGATATTTCCTTATGGTCTGTAATTCTGCTTCTTTCATGATGGGACTCCTGTGGAGATTCATTAAAATTGTCATTAAGAAAGTGCATTTGTAAAGGCATTTTTTCCTATTCAAATAGAAAAAAATTCATTGAACTTCTGGTAAAGAATGGTTTTAAGGAAGATATGTAGATAAAAGACAGGGACAAAAAAATGAAATAGAGACTGAAGGAAAGGCCATCCAGAGGCCACCTCACCTAGGGATCTATCTCATCTGCAGATACCAAACCCTCACACAAGAAGCGCATGCTGACAGGAGCCTGAAATGGCTTTTTCCTGAGAGATTCTACCAGCAGACTGACCAACAAAGATGCAGATACAGCTAACCATCAGACTGAGACCAAGGACCCCGATAGAAGAGCTAGGGGAAGGACTGAAGGAGCAGCTACCCCATATAAAGAGTATTAACTAAATGGACTACCCAGAGTACCCAGGGACTAAACCACGGAGCAAAGAATATACGTGGAGGAAGCCATCACTCCAGATACATATGTAGCAGAAGATGGCCTCATCTGACATCAATAGGAGGGGAGGGAGGCTGGATGCCCAGCACAGGAGAATTCTAGAGGGCTAGAGGGATGAGACAGGAGTGGGTGAGTGGGTGGAGGAGTACCCTCATAGAGGCAAAGGGGAGCTGTTTGGGGTTTGCAATGGGGGTTTTATGAAACGTTAACTGGGAAGGGAAATATCATTTGAAATGTAAACAAATAAAATGATTAATAAATAATCTAAGCCTACACAGTACAAAACAAAAAACCTTACATAAAACATATATAAGGAAATTTTCTGTGTATTTTTTCTTAATTTTTAACATTCCCTTTACATCCAGGAGCTAGTTCTATTTGTAACTTCTTAACTACATGATTTGAGGAGTGCTTTTAAATAATGTAATATATTGAAAATTATGGTATTAACATCAACATTTGTAGAAATTTTTAGGAGATAAAATTTGTCATTAGTTTGAATTGTGATTTTATTTCATTTTCTGTATCTCTATGATGTAACACTTCTCTTTCATAACACTAAGATTCAAAACCCATGTATATTTCCACCTGTAAACTTCTTCAGATCATCTTGCAGAAATATTCAATTCATCTATATAACATATCAAATGTATATGCTTTACTATCATGATTATCAGCTTCACATACACACATGTGTGTGTATGTGTATATGTATAAGTGTGTGTATATATATATGTATATATATATATATATACATATATATATACACACGCGCATATATATGCATTCAGATATACATAGAGGCAAAGAGAAAGAGAACATTACTAAATTAGTAGAATTTAAGTGTCAGTAAAATATAGATGCTTTCCTTTGTTCAATGTTTTTGTTTGTAAACTACTATAAACACTTTGCAATTAGAATTAATAAATAAATTATAAAATAATTTAAAAATTAATGAATTTTTGTATTAAGTAAAATAATTCAAAACCATAACTTAAACAAAATTAAAGTATAATTCTCAGGCCTGAGGGTATAGCCCAATTATTAGAGAATCTACTTAACATTCATTGAGCCATAAGTTCAGCCACCAGCACCATATGTATCAGGCATGTTGACACCTGTAGTCCAAGAATATATGTTCTGGTCAAGATGTTCAGGAGTTCAAGTTCATCTTGGATAGGTGACATGTTGGGGCATGACTGACATATATTGAGAACTACCTCAAAATTAAATAATGAATTTAAAAACAAAAATAACCAATTACTAATTATTTTGATAGAAATAATTATCCACTATTATATTTTCTGGTTTTCTTTTTTTTTAAATAGTATTTCACAATTTATACTTTCTTAGCCTCTAGAAAGCCAGTGTCCCAGCTATGTTTCTATAGAGCATCTTGTCTTCTATTAAATCCTCTCAAATGACGCCCGATGACCAACTGTTCTATCTGGTCAACTCCTGTTCCCTTTGCAACAACCTAGCATGATAATATGTTTCAATATTGTTTCTGAATAAGGTGTGCCTGTTGGAGAGGTTCTTCCTTCAATGTCAAAACAAAGTTCTTTTTTCCTGGGAAGGGAACAAGATGCTAATAGAAATAATATAGGGCTGAAGGTATAGCACAGAGGTATTTTGTTCCAGGATCATTAAAAATGACAGTGGTTGTGATAAAACATGTCATATGGAATTATGTGGGTTATAATCAATATATGAAATAAAGATATTATATAAATAAAAATGTTAGAATACGAGCCAATAAGAACCTCCATTCTGGTGACAATTTAATAGAAATAAATTAAATAAAAGTATTAACCACATGACTAATTCAACCTAGGGACAAGACAGGAAGCATGCAAAGGAAAAAATGAATCACAGGAAATAGCTGTCATCAAAATCCAGATATAATACAGAGATACTGAACATAAAATTGCAAGAAAAAAATTCAAAGTCTAGACTGTCTAGAGAGATCTAAATATAATGTACTTTGTTGAAGTGAGTTAGATAAAATCCCAGACAAGACTCCAAATAATACTAATTATGTAAATGTTCAATGAAAGAAAAGTGTACACAAATAAAATTCTAAAAGAGTTCCAAGAGAATACAACTAAAGTTGAATAAAATAAGGAAGTCTCTAATAAATATGAACAAAAGAATTCAATAAATAGGAATACTGAGAAATGTCAAACTATTGGATTAAAATTAACATCTCCATAAATCAAACAAGATCTCAAAGAAAAACCAAATATGTATGTATGGGTAAGAAAAAACATCAAGGCTGTTAGACAAGGTAGATGAATCATTACATTCAGATAATGATGAAGTTGAACTAATCAGAAAGTATAATGTCAGGTATATGTGGCATGATCAAAAAATAAACTGTATGAATCCCAGGTATAAAAGAAGAACTATAGGCTAAAGATACCGAAGAAATATTCAACAAAATCATAGTAGAAAATTTGTCATATACATGGAAATTCATGGCTATTCATATACAAAAGCCATTTAGAATGTCAAATAGATGAGATAAATGCTTCCATTTGTTGTTATAAATATATATTTATTTTATATATATTTTATACATTTTTATATATTAATATATATTTATTAGATATTTATTGTTATATATATACTATCTTTACAGAATAAAGAAAGAAGCAAAACTATGAGGGTGGACTCCACAAGCTCCCTTTCCCTACTGTAGGGCATTTCATCTAAGGTGAGTCCCTGTGAGTCCAGAGATTCACCTCCCAGGTCTCTCGTACATTCTAGAGGGTCTACCCCATCCTGCCTCCCAAGGTTGCCTGTTTCCATTCTCTCTGCTGAACCTCAGTAGAGACCTCCTCCAGTAGAAAGACAGGGCATCAAGAGGAGGGATGGGGTTGCCATTCCACAGTCAAAAACTCTGACTCAGAATTGTTCCTGTCTAAAAGAACTGCAGGGACAAAAAAGGAGAAGAAACTGTGGAAAATGAGGTCCAGTGACAGGCCCAAATTGGGATCCAGCTCAAGGGGAGGCTCCAAGGCCTGAAACTAATACTGATGCTATAGTGTGTTTACAGACAGGAGCCTAGCATGGCTGCCCTCAGAGAGGCCCGACAAGCAGCTGAAAGAGTCAGATGCAAATATTTACACCCAACAGATGGATAGAAGCCAGGGAACCCTGTGGATGAATTAGGGAAATGATGGAAGAAGCTGAGGAGGACGGCGACCCTGTTGGAGGACCAGGAGTCTCAACTAACCTGGACCCCAGATATCTCCCAAACACTGAACCACCAACCAGGCAGCATACACCAGCTGATATGAGGCCCCCAACGCATGCACAGCAGGGGACTGTCTGGTATGGCCTCAGTGAGAGAAGCACCTAACCCTTGAGAGACTTGAGGCTCCAATGAGTGGGGAGGTCTGGTGAGGTGGGTGGGTGACATCTTGGAGACAGGAGGAGGAGGTATGGCATGAAGAACAGCCAGAGAGTGGACCAGGAGGGGGATAACAACTGGACAGTTAAAAAAAAAAATAGAAAATAAAAATAAAAAAATAAGAAGTAAAAAATTGAAAATTGTGAGGATGAACTACAAATTCTCATAGAAAAGGAAACACATTAGAATAATAGCAGGTTTGGGAAAGGACTCTTTAAAAGCCTAGAGAACACATACAACAATTAACATCTCAGATTACTATGTCCAGCAGAGCTCTTCTTCATCATTGAAAAAGATTGAAAACGTTCCCATATAAACACAAACTGAAGGAGCTCTTTAACTTTGTAATAACACTGTAAAAAATATTTAGTGGAATTTTCTTCTTGGCATGCATTTGTGTGTGTGGCATAGATGTGTGCATGCATTCCCAATGTGTGTGAGTGTGTTCACCTATATAGGTGCATGATCACATGTGTGTATGGATGTGTGGAAGCCTGAGTTTGCCATCAGGGATTTGTTCTATGATCTGGTTTTGATATACTTACTCTGGATATACCCTCATCTCTACATTACAACAAATGGAGTTGGAGTGATGCTGCCATGCTCTTCTGTCATCCATAGTGCTTCTGAAGACATGAGCCCCAGTCCTTATACTTCTTCAGCAATCTCGTTATTCATTGAGAATCCCTGAACATTGTTCCTACCAGAAGATAATCTCAGAGGAGTGGTAATAAAGTTGCCCGTTCACCCACATGAATTCCTATCCAAATTCTAAAACTATCTATTAGATTTGCTAATGTTCAAGATTTGGTAACTGAAACCAAACCCTATGCCAAACTTATGTACATCTCTGCAAATAATCATTTGTTACTGCTATAAATGTGTATTATTTTATGTGTTAACTATTAGTTCTACAACATAACTAATACTTAGGAAGAATATATCATAAATCATGTTTTGCATTCTGACAGGGATCAACATCATGATATTTCTGCTTCTGATTTATCACCACTAATGCTCATTGCATATTTTATTTTTTGATAGCTCATATAACTAATACTTATATTGAATATATACATAAAAATACATTGATATCTCCCAGTATATATGTATACTGAGGTTTAGAAGATAGTGCAATCATATAACAAAATTCAATTACTAACATTGTTTTTGAGTATTCAAACTACACCAGAGTGTTTCCAATATATAATATTTTCAAGTATTTTATTTTGTTATTGTATTATTGAAAGATAGTGAATAGAATAAGTTCAAATATAGATTGAAAATAAACATTTTTCTGAAAAAAACATTTATGTACAATCATAAAATATTAACTTTGTATATAGTTTTAAGATTACTTTCTTATTTTGTTAAAAATTTGAAATAAAGTTTGTACTTTTTCATTTTCCTCTTTACTGGGAATTTAGTATCGTTTTATTGATATTGCAAAATAGTTGATACAATTTTCTATCTTTGATACTATCTACAACTATTGGCAAACCAGTCATATTGCATCTTTTATAATTTTCAGGAAGTAACTAATAATATTTTCTAATAATATGTCTTACTGAGAGAAAATTGAGTAAAAGTGAAACTAGTAAATAAAATTATAGTTTATCTTTGAAATTAACACTTAGTTCAGGTCTGAACATAAGAGGTCACTGTTTAAGAAAGTTCAAATGCATTGCCAAGTGCCATAGAATGATGGGACAACAAGCAATGGTCCTGTTTATATACTGATTATTTCTCTGGGCTGAACAAACCCATGGCAACACTTAAACTGTGACTGCTCTGGAGAACAATTCTAACACTCTTCAGTCTTCTGAGTGTTGAAAGAAGTGAAGACAGTGCAGAGGCAAAATCTATAATGTAACAGAGGTCAGTTCACAAGGTTTAATGAAAGAAATCATTGTTGCTATCTAACAGTACAAAGCAAATCTGCTCCTGCAGTTGTGAAAGCCTGAGCAATGTATCCAGGAGTACCAAGCAACACATTTCGTATGTGGGTGAAAAGACTTCTATCTAAGACCTTCGGAGATAGGAAGCAACCAGTCTCTCAATTCAAATTTAAAAAGAAGGCAAACTCTTCTCTTGGGACTAACATAGCTCATAAATTTCTCTTGAAGCCATACATGTCCAGCATTGTGAAAACCTTAGAGAACAGGGTAGCACATAAGTAGAAAGGTATTGAGAATAAATCACGGGGAAGCACTGAGTACTAAATGGGACTGGAATATCACTGGATGCAAGTCTCAGGGATCATCATGGAAGTTAGGGCAGAAGGAAGACATAAGAGCCAATTGATGGGGAGATGCTCTGCAAAAAGCTGTCTTGCAACATGACCAAGTAGTGACCGTCATACACTCAATGAGCCTTGTAAGGCTCACGACAAGACAGGGCACACAGACATCTCAACATGGATCAGGGAAGGTTCAGTAAAGTACCTCCCCTACTTTACAAACTATTGGGAGTTTATGGTTGCTGAGGTTGTCATTTTCTTCAGTGGTATAGCCAATGAAAACTTGTACTTGTTCCTGTAAATAACATCTTACCATACGCAGGCAATAAACTCAAAATAAAATCAGTGGGTTGTGCTGAAAGAACACTAGAAAGTAAGGGTGAGTCTGTGTTAGCAGGATTCCAGTATGAGAGGGTGATATAAATGACTAAAATTTATCATCTAAATACACGAATCTGTCAGCACAAGATAAAATTTAAAACTCCTATCCTTTAAAATAATGTTAAATATTGCCAGGTCTTGTGTATACCTGCCATCCAAGCCTTTGTAAAGCTGGAGCAGGAGTGGGAATGTTAGTATGGCCTACTTAGTAAAATCAGCATCACAAAATTAAATGACAAAAAAAAAAATTACATATGATCTGTGTTCTATAAATGGAACTACAAAGCCTGAATCCTTGTATATCTACTTACAGCATACTTTCCTGACTATTTTAAGTGCACTGTTCGGACTTATCATATGAAAAACTCTACATTTGAAAATATTGCTACTCATTTACAATGAACTTGTTAACCCAAGGTCTCTTAAAGTGATGTACAGTGAGTCTTAAGGTTGTCTTCATACAGGTAACACCACACCCATTATGGGTATTTGCCATAGTGATTTCTATGAGATAAATGTACAGGGTAAATTAAGCTCCACTGGTAAAAAAAACTCTAAATGCCAATGAGATCATTTGTAGTATTAGAAGTCATTAGAATATCAACATAACAGTTTTTCCAACTCTCATAGGTAATTTTTAGGTTCTGAAGAATTCATTCCCAGAGGTAACAGCTGATGTAGTTGAAATGAAGAGAGAGAGAGTGGGGGGGAGAGAGAGAGAGAGAGAGAGCGCAATCAAAGAAGTGAATTGTTCTAGACTCATGGTAAACTATAATGGAGTAATATTTACTAGGAATGAGTAAAAATAAAGGGTGTTTGTGTGAGCTGCAACTCAGTGATAATGCTAACAATGCTGTTTGAGTTTAGAAGTGATGATAAGGAATTACAAATAATTGTGAAAACTTAGTTAACTAAGCAACAGCCGGCTTTTGAATATTGGCTCCATTTTCAAGAAAAGTTCTAATGTGGTTTCTTTGTTTGCAACCAACATCATCACCTGCACAGAATCAATTTTTGAAATGTTAATAGATATTCAAGTTTCACAGTACTTGAAAAAGTGGCCAACATAACACAACCTTCAGCAATCACCACCTAGGTTAATCTACAGCCTTCAACATCAAGACTAGATTATTAGCACAGTATTGTAATTCATTAAAGGCCAAGGTGATTATTAGAGTCTATTGCAATGGTTTTCATCCGCCTTATATCTGTGACCCTTTTACATAGTTCCTTAGGTTTTGGTGATCTCAAAGCATAAAATTATTTCCTTGATAGTTAATAACTATATTTTTGCTACTCTTATGAATCATAATGACATGCTGTATATCTGATATGCTACCCCCTTTGAAAGAGACATTCAACTCCCCAAAGGGGTGACAGCCCACAGGTTGAGAAATGATGATCTATAGCAATAACTATGCTAACTTATGATAGGTATACTTTTAGTTAGGCCCTGAATGTTTCATAAATTTTAGAGTAGTGTCAGACTTTTATAAATACCCAAAAACTAATATACACTTGATTTTATTGAGATGTGCACATAAACAAGGTGTCCTGAAATGAAGTCTTCAATGTCTCTGAGGATTAGGAGTCTGTATATGTCTTATCATATTATGTGTGTGTGTGTGTGTGTGTGTGTGTGTGTGTGTGTGTGTGTGTGTGCATGCATGCACACTCATTCTTCTTTATTCTCTTAATCTTGGACAGTTGCACTTCGCTGTGCTTCATCACCATCTACTGCAAATAGAAACTTGTTTGATGCAAGGTCAGAGGTTTATTGATGTACAGGTATAACTAAGTCATTAGGTGCCAGTTTAACACTATGTCCACTTAACAACATTTTAGTACTAGGTTCTCCCTTTTGGTCTATGACCCACTCCATTATCACAGTAATGATGCTAGGCGCAGGTTTCATCTTATGGATTATGACTTACATAAAATGAGAAAGTTGTTGGCTACCCCTGTAATGCTTGTCCCAGTTGGTCATCAAGGCAATTTGCCAGGCAAATTGTTATTGAAGATTGCAAAGTATATCATTGGGTATGATGAATGCTTACTTTTCTCCTGTAGTAGCATCATTAATCTTATCAGCACAATGAAATTTAACCAGGAGACATTTGTCCACAGATTTATTTCAATTATCTTATACATAGTGGTATGGTGGAGTCCTTCTATCACACACTAAAACAATGTATCGATTGTAGACTAAGTAGACCCATATGGGATACACATTAGTATTGTAAGAAAAACCTAAAGAAGTAAACAGAAATCATCCCACAGCAATAAGAGCAGAAATGAAAATCTGACAGGAGCTAACATAGCAATGTTTCCTGGCAGGTTTCTTCAGATAATGTGTAAGTGGCTACTGTCATATAAAGACATGCATGTTTAACTGATAGCTGACATGGTGCTGAGACTTGGCTTGCTTTTATGTTTAATCCTCATAGCCCCTCCTGAAACCTCAAAGAGAGTTTTCAATTACAGATTATATTTTCTTTGAAAGTCCTGACATTTCCAAAAAGCTTTTACGAACTTGTGACTAAATTCTGGCTACCAGGATACACTGGAGATGCCAAGTTCAAGAATAAGTTACATGTGTCTATTCACATTTTACAAAGTCCTCTCACATATCCTCAGGCACATATGATAATTAATGTTATTATAAAAGCATCTCAGTTCACTACGGTGAAATTTTGTCCATTTTCCTAATGGCCATTGGGTTGCAGAGCAGGGAACACCATGCCCTTTTAAAACAAGTGGATCATTTCTCACTACACCTCTCTCTCTCTCTCTCTCTCTCTCTCTCTCTCTCTCTCTCTCTCTCTCCCTCTCTCTCCCCCTCCTCCTCTCTTGTGTGTGTGTTTGTGTGTGTACGAACTGCTAGTCTTTCCTCTTAATATAAAGCATCCATGAAAACATGGGGAATCTTATTGCATCATTAATCATTCATTTATTGAGCAAATATTTATTAAGCACATGAAATATTAAAGAGTATATACCAATTTATAAGATAGAGCTTTGGACAAGGGAGATACGCCTAAAATTAGAGTTCCAAAGCCGGCTTTGGCATTTATGCAATCTAGGGATTATTTTCAGATATTTCTCAAGCAAAATGACATAGATACTTCCCTTATTCTTTAGCATGCAATAACTTGCAAGGTGAAAAGAATCAACTAATATTTAAAATTTCTAGGTTTTCCTACTAAATGTTTGATTTGGACATTTTTCTTCAATTTTATTATCCATAAATGTTGAATATACCAATCTAAAATAAGACATACCACTTTCTCTTGTTGGGGGTCATCTCTTTTTGAGATGAGAAGGAAAGTGCTAAATAATACATAGAATTATTCCAATGTGGTTTTTGGAAATAGAAGGGCATCAAAGGTATATGTGTGTACCTTCATGAAGGTGACAAATAAGAGTTGGTTTTTCTAGTATGGGTTAATATCTCTAAATACCAGCAGATGGATAATGCTTGTGAAAAATTCTAAGATACATTTTTTCTTTATTCACATACCCTCTCTTCCCTTTCCACCTCTCTCCTCTTTTAGTACACATACTCACACATAAATATATTCATTTGGACCCATAGATAACCTACAGAATTCAAACCATTTCTCTTTCTTATATTTCCAATCTCCACAAGTATAGAATGAATGTAAACATATAGTTTTCCTTAAAATTAAATTATGTCTTATACTACACAGTCATAGACCTAATTAGTCAAAAATATCTTCTGCGTATCCACTTAAAAACTAGGTAAAAATAAGTGGTAGAACACACTCTTACAAATTCTTGGGGACTGACAAGACAAGAGGATGTGAAGATGATTTTCCAGGAACATCACTTAGGAAACATACAGCTTTCAGACATATTAAGCCTTTCTTGTACAATAAGGTAAATAGGTTGCCCATCAGAGCCTCAGTGCTCAAGAGGTTAAATGAGGGAAAATATTGACTATTTACTTTACTCCTTGATTATTTGAGGATTAGAGGAGATTCAACAATACTTGCTTGGTTCCCATAGAAATCATTACACATATTACAATGGAAACAGAAAGGGATTATTACAATCTCTACTCTAAAGACTTGAAAGAAACTGCAAATAGAAATGGTAAAGAAATGTTATCAAGTTTGACAACTTTCAGCATCATTATAAACACGAAAGAAAGAAAGAAAGAAAAGAAAGAAAATTAAAGCCATTAATTCACAATGAAATAAAGAAAGAAAAAAATGAAAGAAGAAAGAAAGACATTAATGTTACCTTTTTACTATATTAAATAACTATATGCTCAAAGGAAAAATGACTCAGGCACTTAACACAGACATTCAAATAAATGGTGAAGACAATAGCAAGAAGAACAACAATAAAATTTACACTTCAGCCATCACCTTCTGTATAGTTATATATATTCAAGAATTGAATGTGAAAGAAATTATTAAATTGTAAAAAAAATATAGCTTTCTTGGAAATCTGTAAATTTTGAAAGTTCTGAAAAATACTTATAAAAACAAGATATTTAAAAGGAAATAAATTACAGATTTTATTTTTAATAATCAAATATGATCCATTAAAATCATTACTTCCTATATTACCAAGCAAAATAACAAAACCATAATCAGAACAAAATAACAACATATAAATATGAAAGTTAACATTTTATTATGTAAAAGATAATGAAATGCATTAAGATATATACAATATAGATAATAAAAATGGTACCATAAAAATTATAAAAATAAAATATATTGTACAATTCATGAGAAATAGACTATATGACAATATTTAGTTATCTAAAAATTAACGTACAAGTTCAAAAATACTGGTAAAATTTTTCTAGGGAAGGAAATGATGATATACAAATAACACCAGTTTGAAATGAATGTGTGAATGTATTAGAATTTGTAAATAATTGCTGTCTTTTAAGTATGATTTGATTACTATATATGGGACTCATGTAAAACATTCTAAAGGTAAACATTCACACTTCTACTCATAGTACTTAAAAGTTCTATGAATACATCATTCAGTGAGTAGTATTTTAACAGAACTGAAATGTTTGTGAAGTGTATAAATTTAAGGGAAAACAAAAGTAGTTTCCAGAATTTACCTATTGTAAACTGTCTATTTGCACACAGAGAAGGGTATGCCGTATGCTCACTCAACCACAGTGGTGAGTGCTGAAATCATTCTGAGTCTATTTGTCAAATTCCGTGTTTCTCTCTAGTTGCAAGAAAGGGCCCATTTGTGAAATATGTTTTTTTTATATTAGATATTTTATTTATTTACATTTCAAGCATTATCCTCTTTCCCAGTTTTCCCTCCAGAAATGCTCTATCCCATCTTCCCTCCCTTTGCTTCTATATTTTTCAATCAAAATATAAGCAAACAAATAGTTAACCCAGTCTTTACATATACGATTTTGTTTTGTCGTTGTTGTTCCCTTTTTTCCATTTATTCTACATTGATTTATTTATTCACTTTACATTCCAATTTGAGCTTCCTTCCGTCTTCTCCTCTCAGTCCCACCCTCACAAATCCATCCCCCACTTATCCCTCCCCTTCTCAGAGAAGGGGAAGTCTGCCACGGGTACCAACTCTCAGCTGGACTAAGCTCATCCTCTCCCACACAGGCCTAACCAGGTAGTCCAGCTAGAGGTAGGGAATCCAAAGGCAGGCTACCATATCGGAAACAGCTGCTCCTCCAATTGGTAAGGAACCCACATGAAGATCAAGCTGGATATATGCTTCAAATATAGAGAGAGTCCTGATCGAGCCACTGCATGCTCTTCGGTTGGTGGTTCAGTCTCTTGTGGTATCTTCTTGTGATATACTTGACATTTCTGGTTCCCTCATTCCAATCCTCCACTCTTCCACAAGAACGCCCAAGCTTCACCTAATGTTTCACTGTGGGGCTCTGCATCTTTTTCCATCTGCTGCTGCTTGAAGTCTCACAGGAGACAGTTGTTCTAGGCTCCTGTCTGCAAGCATAAGAAAGCATTATTAACAGGGCCGGGGATGGCTCTCTCCTATGAGATATTTCTCAAGGGACACCAGTCATTATTTGAGCCATTTCCTCAATTTCTCCTCCATCTTTATCTCTGCACATCTTGTAGCCATGACAAACGTTGAGGCAAAGGTTTTATGGTGGGTTGATTTCATCCTCCCTCCACTAGAAGGTCCACCTGGTGGTCACTTCAGTCTTTATCTCCCCAGCTGAGAGGAGTCTCAGCTAGGGTTAGCTCCATAGACTCCTGGGAGCATCTGCCATCCCAAGTCTCTGTCTCATCCCGGAAATTCCCCCCAAACCTATTTCCATTCTCTCTCGTAGACCTCTCCAACTGCTCCTCCACCGGACCCCCATCCTCTTCCCCCATCCTCACCTGCTCTCCCACCAGTTCCTTCCCTTCATCCACCTCCCATGATTAATCTGGACAAGGGTTTGTTTATGCTGTTGATTTTCTCAAAGAACCAGCTCTTGTTTTCGTTGATTCTTTGGAATGTTCTCTTTGTTTCTAATTTACTGATTTCAGTCCCAGGTTTGATTATTTCCTGCTGTCCACACCTCTTAGGTATGTTTTCTTCTTTTGATTCTTGAGTTTGCAGATATGCCTTTAAGTGGCTAGTATGAGATCTCTTCAATTGGTTTATGAAGACACCTAATGCTATGACCTTTACTCTTAGCACTGATTCGACTGTCTCCTATAAGTTTGGGTATGTTATTATTTCATTTTCATTGAATTCTACAAAGCAGTTCATTTCTTTATTTTTTTTCTCTGACCCATGGTCATTCAGTAGAGAGTTGTTTAGTTTCTATGAGTTAATCTTTTATTTTCAATTTGTAGGGATTATTTTCAATTAATTTTGTCTTTTGAGGTTTGCTTTGTGATTGAGTATATGATTTAATTTTGAAGAAGGTTCCATGAGGTGCTGAGAAGAAGGTATGCTCTTTTAGTTTGGGTAAAATGTTCTGTAGGTATCTGTTAGGTCTATTTGATTCATAAATTCATTGAACTGTTCTTTCTCTATTTTCTGTCTTGATGGATTGACTATTGGTAAGAGTATAGTGTTGAAGTCTCTTACTATTAGTGTGTAGGGTTTGATGTGTAATTTAAGCTTTAGTAATTTTTTTTTTTTTTTTTACAGATCTGGGTATTCTCTTGCATTTTGAGTATGGATGTTCAGATTTGGGTGTCATCTTGGTAGATTTCTTTTTCTTTGATGAGTATGTAGTGTCCTTCATCACTTTGGATTATTTTGGGTTGAAAGATAGTTTGTTGACATTAGGTTAATTAATCTGGAATGTTTCTTGCATTTGTTTGTCTTGAAAACTATTTTCCAGCCCTTTATCTATAGTAATGTCAGTCTTTTTGTTGGGGTGTTTCTTGTATGCAGCAGAATGATGGATCCTGTTTTTGCATCTATTCTGTTACTCTGTGTCTTCTTATTAGGGAATTGAGCCCACTGATGTTGAGAGATATTAATGACCAGTGATTGTTAATTCTTGTTATTTTGATGTTGTTGGTAGAAGTACACATATGTGTGAGTATGTGTATACAAACCTCTGTGTGTGTGTGTGTGTGTGTGTGTGTGTGTGTGTGTGTGTGTGCATGCTTCCCTTCCTTTGCCTTGCTGATATAGGTTTATTTATTTTTCTCCATTCTTTTTGGGTGTAGTCAGACTCTTAGTCTTGTTCTTTTCATTATTTCCAGATTTCTTGGATATTTAGTATCAAAAACTATTTAGGTTTAGCATTTTCTTTGACAGATGCATCCCTTTCTTCAGTCATATCTTCTTTGTGTGTGATTCCTGCTTCCATCTCTTATATTCTGTTGGTATGCTTGCATCTATAGTTTCTTTTCTCTTCCCTCGGTTTTCCATCTCCAGGATTCCCTCAATTTGTGGGCTTTTTTTTTTCATTGCTTTTATTTTCACTTTCAGTTCTTGAGCAGTTTTTATTCATTTCCTTCAACAATTTTAGTATATTTTCACGTATTTCATGTATTTAATTAATGAGCTTATTTATTTTCTCTTTGAAGGCCTCTATCATCTTTACGTGACTGGATTTAAGGTCATCTTCTTGTTATTTGGCTTTGTTAGGATATTCAGAGCATGCTATAGCAGAATAACTGGGCTTGGCTGGTACCATATTGACCTGTCTCTTGCTGATTATGATCTTATGCTAGAGCCATCATGCTGTCCTTGGTGACGGGTGGATGTTCCTGATGGCAGTAGGGCTACTCAAGGAGGCAGGCAGAGCTATGAGCCTGACAATGGATCTCAGGGAACAGTATACTGCTCATCTCTTCTAGTTGTGCCCCAGGTGAAACCAGAAGGCACGGGATTGCCAGGAAGAGGTCTAAAAGATGGTACTACATCTCTGTAGGCCTTCTCCAGAAAGCAATGAGAGCTGTTGGTCAGACAATGAAGGTCAGAGGACAGGGCACAGATCAGCTCTGCTGGCTCTGCCCCATGCCTACTAGCCAGGCAGAGTATTTTAATGGAGGCATCCATTCTGGATGCCTTGGGCCCTGCTGCACACATTAGGAAATCAGAGAGAGAGATGGGCCAGATAGCGGAGGTCTTAGAAAAGCACCCAGTTCACCTCTGCTGGTGTTGCCCCCAGTCAGGATATATGGATATAAATGGAGCAGAAACTGTAGGAATGGGCAACCAATGACTCCCCAAACTTGAGACTCATCACATGGGAAAGAACTAACCCCTGACACTATTAATGATACTCTGCCATGCTTGAGAACAGGAGTCTATCATAACTGTCTCTTAAGGATCTGATTTCAGCAGTGGATGTAAAGGGATGCAAAAACTTACAGCCAAATGTCACCTAGAGATTAGGGATGCCCATGCAAAAGTTAGGGATAGGATTAAACAAGCTAATTGGGTCAAGAACCTCAAAGACCGTCAACTAGCCTGAATTCATGGGGGACAACAGAGACTGAACCACCAACTAAAGACAGGCCAGAGATGGATTTAGGCCCTACGTATTTGTAATCGATGTGCAGCTTGGTCTTCATGTGATTATTCTAACTATTGCAGGAGAAGCCATCTCTAACTCTATTGCCTGGTCTTGGATCCTCTTCCCTTATCTGGACTGCCAGGTCAGGTCTCAGTGGGAGATTATGAGCTCAGTCCTCTGCAACTTGATATCGCATGGTCAGGTGGTACCTAATGGAGGTTTCTCCTTCTCCTCAGAGAAGGGATGTGGGTAATGGTGGAAGAGAGGTTTGTGAGGTTGGGACTGAAAAGAGAGGAGGGAGGGTCACTACTGTGATATAAATTGGATAAGTAATGAATAACATTTAAAATATAAAAAATAAAAAATTGGTGAGGAAAAGATATATAAGGTTGATAAGTTCAAATACCATTAGAACATGTATGGTGTGAACATTCATGCATGTAAGAATCCAATGAACAGCATAGCTTGTCTATAATAAAACTTAAGTTGAATTATGAAGCAAGTAAAACAAGGCTATTTTTCCAAAGATTTTGGGTCGAAGTAACAAAACGTGGTTTTTTATTCACATTTTTTGATAATAATTATTCCATATTTTTAAAAGCTCACCACAAATGCTATTCTGTATGAGAATAACACACAAAGTATCCTTATATACACCTGGATGGTGAAGTCCTTGTTGATAAAGGATTAATGAAGGTCAAAATTATGGCTTACAGAAGTGCATGAGTTATAAAATTGTAGACTATTGCAGTAAGGTTTTATATGTGAATGCACAATCTGGAAGAAAAAAACAATGAAGACACTGTATGATAAGTACATAAGCTTACAACATTCATGTCTTATTATTACAAATGGTTCTGTACTGCATAGAATTATATATGTTGTACTTATGAAAAAGGGGCAATATAATATGTTTCTCTACAGCAATATCCTCATAAACTTAGAAGGATCTTGGTACAGGGGGTAGTATTTAACATAAATAAATGATGGGATATATTTTGATACCATTATAAATTTATAAGTCTGCCATAACATATTCATTTTGACTAAAATTGCATCATATGGCAGTGAATACACCTTGTGTATGAATGTGTGTGTTTTAACCATAAGCAATCTGTTGACTCTCAAAATGGATTTAATTATACTGTAAGTTTTGTTTGTAAAGCTGACCTACTGATTTTAATCACATAATTCATAAGTGATGTCATCTAATAATATTTGTAATAAAATAATGAATGATGCTAATGTGTTATGCTGTCCTACTCCTCACACAAAAACACTCTGAAGCAGATCTATGGAGGACAGAAAATTTACCCTATGCCACATAGAAGTGACTACCTGGGCCAAGAGTTCAAATCTCTGTGAGAATTTTGTGCTCTGCATATCTATTCTATGATAACTAAAAAACTAGTCATATCAGTGATATAACTGAGCAAATACTCAATTACTAACATATTTAGTTTCGAGAGATAACATTTCACATTTGTTTATGCACTTCAACAATACACAGTCCAGTTCATTCTCCTCATTTATGTAAATGATACATTGCCTGCCTTTGAAAAAACAGACTCAGTGAAGATTGGTGTTCCTTCAGTCATTTTTACAACTATATAAAGTATATCTGTAATAAATTTCTGTTTAAAAATGATTTGGAAAGAACCTCTTGACATACAATTTCCTATAATTAGTCTTCTAGCACACAGACACACATGCTTTCCAAAACTGAGGAGAAATTACTCCAAAGAAACACAGTTTAATGAATGATGTTGATCTTGCTTATATTGCTCAGCACACTATAGGTGATGACACTGAGGTGAGTTCTTTGGTGAAATAGGTTGTTTACATACAGTTCTTCCACCAAATGCTTTACAATATTAAACGGACTTGTTTAAAGTGATTGCCCTCCTGTTGTCAATAAACAAACAAACAAACAAACAAATAAATAAATAAATAAATAAATAAATAAATAAAATAAAGCACAGTATCCTAAGTGCGCTGAAAATCTGTTAACTCATTTTTAGTGTTGCAGTAAATCTCCAACTCCAATAAGCCCATGTAAAAAACACACAACACAGTTGTTATACTTGTAAGCTGTATGCCTAGACTGGGCAGATCTATCACTACACTAATCTATTTCCCAGGTATGAGATAGTCCCTTGCTATTTGTAGATTCTCCAGACCATGTAGTTCTGTTCCATCTTCCTTCCACCCCTTCTTCCTATGTCCTTTGCCTTCCCTTTCTCCTCTCTCTAAGACCTCCAGGCCCACCTTTCCCTCCCACTGCCCAATCTCTGTCTCTAGCCTTTATTTGATCAATTAGAATAGGGGAAAAGTCAACATGAAATCACCTGAGTACATGATAAATTCCTTGTTGGGGCAGCCCCTCTTTAGGAAGCAGAATTAACACCAGAATACAAACAGCACCAGGGCAACCCAGTACATTTCCCTCTTTATATCCAATTAAAAGATTCTTTTCTCTCAGACATAAATTGAACACAACCATTAAAATTATGCAAATTATAAAGTATAAGATACACTTAACACCCATTCCATCATATTGGTCAATTTAAATAAAACATTTTACCATCTATCCTAACTATTTTAAAAATTTTATTTAACTTTTTTTCCCCTCCAGATTTTATTCCCCTCCTGGTCCACCCTCCAACTGTTCCATACTCCATAACTCTTATCTGCAACCCTGTATTATCCACGAGGATGTCCCTACCCAACCAGACCTCTAAATTTCCTGGGGCCTCCAGTCTCTTGAGGGTTAGGTACATGTTCTCTGACTAAACCCAGACCTGGCAGCCCTCTGCTGTATATGTGTTGGGGCCTTCATATCATCTGGCGTATGCTGCCTGGTTGGTGGTCCAGTGCATGAGAGATCTTGGGGATCCAGGTTAATTGAGACTGCTGGTCCTCCTACAGGGTCACTTTCCTCCTCAGCTTCTTCCAGCTTTTCCCTAATTCAACCACAGGTGCCAGCAACTTCTGTCCATTGGTTGCGTGCAAATATCTTTATATGACTCTTTCAGTTGCTTGTTGGGTCTTTCGGAGGGAAGTCATGATAGGTCCATTTTTGTGAGTGCTCCATAGCCTCATGATAGTGTTCTTAGTTATTTCTATTTGAGTAATTTAAAAACACTTTATTATAATTAAATCATAATCTAATATAAGCCTGAGTTTATTATCTGGTCTTTAACTTGTGTTACTTAATCATCCTTAATATTTTGCAATGGCAATTATAAGAAAGATTGGGACTAAGCATTGTATTCTTTTTTTAAAGACTTATTTATTTTTATTTATATGAGTACCCTGTAGCTGTCTTCAGACACACACCAGAAGAGTATATCAGATCTCATTACAGATGGTTGTGAGCCACCATGTGGTTGCTAGGAATTGAACTCAGGATCTCTGTAAGAGCAGTCAGTGCTCTTAACCGCTGAGCAATCTCTCCAGTTTCCAAGCTTTGTATTCTTAAATGAGTTGCATAGACACAATGCCTATCAAGGAGTAACAGTATTAATTCTCAAATGTTGTATCAATATCAGAAATTCATACCAATGAAAACCTAAATCTCCATCCATCTATAGATTCTGTACCAATGTAAAATTATATCTTAAATTTGAATGATTTCATAAAGATTTCCACAATGTAAGATATGGCTATACAATGTTTTAAGAGTAATTCTGATAATCTATCACTATTTGTCTATTCCTCTAATTTCTATGACATTACTATACCCTCCTTTTCTCTTCCACCACCTTTCCTTTACCAAAAAAGGAAGGATAGAGAAGAGGAAAGAAAAGGTACAAATCCCTGAGTCTAAGCTCTAGTTTCCTCCCTGTCCAAAGCTACAACATTTGTAAATTATCTCTTAAAGTGACAACATATCTATAATTCATGAAATGATCAGGATCAGGAACCACCCAATCTAATGTACTGTAATAACGATTTTCTTTTGCTTGCTTCTAGCTGAACTGGGGTGAAGAATTCCTCTTCTGGGGACTCAATGGTAGTAGAAAAATTGGTTTTTGTCAAAGGAGGTCTAGCTGGTATGATTGGCTTTCCAGTCTCTATGTGTTGAGAAACTTCATGGCTTAGCTGATGTCTTGACTATAACAGTCTGAAAGGATGGATGGGAGAGCTAGCTATTCTGGAAATATCCTGGAAGCAAGTCTTTAGAGGAATCAGCTTATATGTTGCTGAGGTAGAATCAAACAAAGAGCTAGAATAGAAGCTCCCAGAATCTCAGCATCCCAGATTGTGAATCTTGTCAGGGCTGCCTTTCTTGTCTTTCATTCTGCAGTCTACAAACCTTATAAGCAACACATAGCTCTGTAAATACATTCATATGGAACCTACAGGGTGCACAGCTCAGTTAAGGAAGATCAATAAAAAAATAACAACTTCCTTTCTTTAGAGGTTAGTTTGATCACATAAACTACAACATAAATTTCCATTCATGACATCTAAAAGGATGCTATGAAATCACAAGTCATGAGAATTTTGTGCCTAATAAGTGTTATTGGCTGTATATAGACATTTAAGTCTCAACTGGTTCCAGAGCTGTCTGTCTGTACAGAGACATATATACCACCACATACACATCATCCATCTTGTGAATCTTGTTAGTTTCCTTCTTGTTGTCCATAGCCAAGGTCTTCTAAATTTTATCAACTTGGTAATGTCTAAATTATATCAAGGAACCTATAGCTGTTCTTTTCCTGTGGTAATATAGTCATAATCCCTCCGCCACTGTAACACATTTCCTATTTTCCATTCTGATATCAGAATATCCTTAAAATAAACAGGCAGGTTTAGTTCAGTAGTTTTCTCCACGACCCCAATGTCTTTCAGCAGCCTGCATTTTTGTTCATTTGCATTTAAAAATTTTAAGGTGAATAAATCACTATGTAATCTATCTCTGAGGGGTTTTGTTGCGGCCTTTTGCCTGTTAAGCATCTCTTTTAGAGTTCAGTTAGATCTCTCCACAATCACTTGTCCTATAGGATTATGTGATATGCCTGTAACATGTTTTATATTATAATATGTAAAAAAAATTGCTTCACCTTATTAGAGACATATATGGGACCATTGTATGTATATTCCCATAATGGGCATGACCTCGAACAAATGTGTAATTACAGAATCAGCCTTTTCAGAAGCTAAGGCAGTTGCCCATTGAAATCCTGAATATGTGTCTATAATATCATGCACATGATTCAGTTTACCAAACTCTGTAAAATGGAAGACATCCATTTGCCAAATAGCATTTCTTTGAATAGTTTCCAAATAAGAATATTGTTAAATATATTTCAAACTAATTTAGCTTTAGATCAATGGCAATTTTCTCTTAGTAAAGAAATATGCGTTTCCTAAAAGGTTTAAGCAAATAATAGAGCAAGGATATGACATAATCACAAGCTATGAACTGAACTTTCTTATAGCCTAGTAACCAAACTATACATCATATAACTAATGACACGGACTGTTTTTCTGTGTATTTTTTCCAGTGGGTCAGCTTAAATTATGTTAACATCAAGAAACCCTTGAAGTATGAGGTATGACTGTTTTATCTACAACGGGAAAAAGTATGTAAGCAGAACCAAAATATGGATGTGATTTCTTATTCATTTCATAGTGAGTTATCAATCAGCAAATCATAATAACATTTAACTAAAGGTCAGAGGCTTATAAAAAATTTACAAACACATTTTTGAAACAACTTAAAAATAAAGGAAGCAGGCCTTGTAAGTGCTGTATAGAGATAAACACTTATTAATCCAGAGTTCCTATGGAGTAGAATTTAGACAAAATACACTGGACATTGTCATATTTTGTGGTGATTTTATAGCTTTCTCTTAATATGTCCACTATTAGACATGGTAGAAGATTTTCAACTGGATGTACCATTGTCTAGTTGGAGTTTAATTTTTTATTTGCAGTTTACAGAAGTTTCAAACATCTAAAAGGCAGCAATATTTTTATTGGAGTCTAGAGCATAAATCATCAGTTGGATCAAAGTTGATTGATTTTTGCTGGAGAAGGAATGTATACCCCAGAGCAGAGGAAAGAGAGTCTCTCCAAGCTGCAGGAGTATGCCACTGGTGTATTCATCACTCACTTTAAACTCTCTAGATTGTTTTTAACCCCAAATTTGAGATGTTTGTTTCTTCCTGTCACATCTCTTTGGATTGGAGAAGTTTAAAACATAAATTTGTGTGGGTATTGCCAGAACTTCTGATGCTGTAGAGAGAATAAATCGTTGCATGATGATTGCTAAATGAGCCCTGTAAGGGATTTATTGTGCACTAAGCATTGGAGACTTTGGCCTATTTGTTAAGGAAACTAAGCAACTAGAGAAACTGAAATATTGACTTAAAGACATTCCTGTATAGGACTACTATTTTCTGTCAGGCAGTCATGAATTTTCTGTAGTTTAAAACAGGATTGTTATTGACTTGCTTCTCTATTTACCAGAGATACTTTAACTTACCTACTCAACCAGTACTATGATAAAGATATACTGCTAAAGAATACAGGAATAATAATAGAATGAATGAAACAAATAAAGCATTTTGAGTGCAATAGATGAGACCAGCCCAATGCATTGTTTTCCCATAAAATCATCAAGTTATATCTTAGTGTTATACAGATCATAACAATCATGTCTCTGAATTCCTCAGCTTGCAATTGAATTGCTCTGAAAACTACATTTATTTGCAGTTTACTCTTCCTTATTTCAACTCATATTCAAGAATAACCATCTTTCACTGGGATGTCCTTTCTTAAGGAATTATGGACATGAATCCTTTATCTTCTTGAGCCATCTCTATGTAATTAAAATTATAGCTTGTAGTAAGGCAACGTGTATTCTCCACATCCCTAAAAGGCATATGTTTCTACTATTCAGGGACAATAAAAATTTCTAATTCCTCTGTCATGTACTTTATCCTTTTACAGGGCATTTATGCAGGCAAACATTATTCCAGTTGCTGGGATTAAAAATCCGTAAACAAGTAAAACATTAAGTTGTGTAAACAAGTCCTTCTGGGTTGCCTGTGTGGAGTCTATGACCTCAAATCAGTTAGTTGCAAGTAAATGATTACAGTGTTCTATTATACCATCACAAATCTAGAGAAACATGGGATATATAAATTGGAGATAACTAAGTAAAAAGGCAATACTTGTGGAAAGCTAGAACTGAAAAGGATTGTTGACAAGCGCTTATGATGATACAAGAATTAATAATCCTTTCAGCTTGGATCAAAAATAGAAGAAGAATATGAACAAATGAATGCATACAAAGGGCATTTTTAAGAAGAAAATAGATGAGCTGATGTAGATTTTATGCTATGAGATCAGTGTTATATTTGGGAAGTATATGATATTTAGAACAAATGAAGAAATATTGAACTAGTATGTGAAGCCTAACAATGTCATTTGTTTTCTCTGTAAAAATAAAATATATGCTTCTTTTTGGTTTTCCCAAGCTCTCATTATTTTAAAATATGTCTAATTTTGTTTTGTATCTATATAAGTCTGTTCACCACTTGTATTTTCGGTGCTCATGAAGGTCAGAAGATGCTATTAGATTCTCCGGAATTAGAGTTACAGATGGTTTGTGATACCATGTCAGTGATGGAATTTTAAACCAAAGCCCTCTGGAAGAGCAAGACATGATTTTAACTGCTCAGCCTTCTCTCCTGATCCTTGATTCTTTGTTTAACATGTGATAAATAATACAAAAGCTCCAAGTGGTGAGAGATCTAATGATAAGATTAATAAACTTTAACCAACAAACAAACAACACTTAGTAGAAAAATTTTCTCCCTGCTTTTAGACATTGACTTTGGCAGATAGCACATATCTTGATTGGCCTTTATCTTTCTTTATATTATATATACAATATAGAGAGAATATATATTTCTTTATATTTCTACATGTGATATACATATTATATATAGTTTTTTTAACATACCGTCTGTCTGGAAGTATTTTAATTAATAATGAAAGATCAGATTTATACAGATACCAAATATTAGCTAATAGAGAAATATAGACCAATACAATTATATTTTATAAAAATGCAAAAAACCAAAAATGTTTTAAAATTCACTTAATATGAGAATAAAATCCTAAAAGGTTTTACATCGTTTTTTCTACTATTTATTATGGACAGGTTAAATACAAAGGCATAACATGACATGATCTCAGTTGAGATGTTAATTATGTTAAAAATAAATTATGTACATTAGCTTATACAAAAAAATGGCTGGAAGTTCTGTTGAAGATTGCAATGGACCTTTATTATTTTCCTGTCCAATTGTATTCAATGAGCAACAAATTCTCTGAAAAACCATACTTTTATGACCAGAAACTGTAGAAGGATGAGAAATATCCTAACACAAATCATGTGATCTGAAAAGTGTGTAGGATTCAATTGAAATATTTCAGACCCTCAAAATAGCTCAATGGAAATCTCATGAGAGGAATAACAATCCACATTCCCTCATTCAGGGAATACCCTGGGCTTCAGAATCAAATTTGTTTCAAAGTGCTGATAAATAACTCATCATAACAAGCTCAATCACGTCCAGACATTCAGTTCTATTTTCTATTTTATAGGAATAGTTAGACATATAGGCATATTCCTTGTTTCATTAAAAATGAGTTTTTATTCCACTCTCTACTTTTGAAATTGATCTCTAGGAATTTTATGTTGTCATATTCTGTCTACTATATCAATTAGACATGTGTTCCTCAATATCTAATTATAAATTCAGAGTCTTTGTCCACTTTATTTTCTGTAAAATTAAGCATTGTATTTTGCAAGTGTAAATGTTCAAGAATTTTTCAGAGTGGAATCTCATTGCAGCGAACATGAATCATTATAGAGAAAGGATATTCAGAGTCATAATTCAACAAAAATATTTCAATTTACCTTAAATTGGATCATAGTCCCCCTCTACATGATGACTAATTTTAATTTTTTTCTTGACCAAACCATAGATTGTTAGAAATTTGAAGAGACATTACATTGGGTCAGTAAATTTGTAAGGATGCTTCTGATCCACACAGATTGAGACAAGTAGATTGCTTTTTCTAATAAGAAATAGCCTTGTCATCTCTCATGAAGGTTGGGATGGAATAACTCATCACCTGTCATTGATCTAAAGAAGCATCAGTCTCTTTGAGAATGAGGTTAACTTGGTTTATCAGCCCTGCTGCTTCTTGAGACTTTAGACTAATCCTAGTACTGTACTTTTGTCTTCTTCCAATCATCACCAAACTGATTGAAAATTGGAGGACTTTTGTCATCCTTTAGAACTGCATGGGCTATCTCTTTATAATATTTGTGTATATACAAATACATGTATATACATATACACTTGTGATATACATGTATTCTCCTGTTGTTATTTTTTCCTGTCTAGAGACCTCAAATATTATACCCTCACAATCATTTTTGTACCTGTATTTATAAATGCAAAATTTCATACACAACAAGGAAATTTACAACTAAGAAATGCAACCTACACCATCCCACTTTCACTCTCTTGAAATCAAGAGGGCAAAGGGGAGTTATATGATTAACCAGGTTAAATATAAAGGCAATCCTTTCTTTTCATTATTCACAGTGTGAAAAAGAGAACTAAAGTAAATAAAAAGTCATGCATATCCCAGATTAAGATGACCATGCTAAAATGTGCGTAAGAGAACATTTTTAGTGATCATGAATAGTAACTGCAATTTGATCTCTCAGCTTACAATCATTTTTTAAGTTTTAAGAAATATTGCAACTTTTTTAGAATAAAAAGTTAATTAAAACTTTCAACGGCTTTTTGCAAGGACCCTTAATATTCTTTATCTTCTACTGCACAATTAAAAAGTTGAATTGATGACTATTACATGAGAGTATCTTTGGGGAGTGACAGTCAAAGATTTCTCTGAAGTATTAAAGTGAAAAGCTGAAGGACTAGAAGCTGGTTGTAAATTGAATATGCATCTCAGGAATAGATGCCAGTGATATCTTAAAGCTTATTATAAGGGGGCATTAATCCAGATTTGTGAAGCTGTTTAGATGTGCCATTTGCATATGTGAATACAAGACTTTTCTGAAAGGTTGATAAATTTTCCTGAGTTCAGTTCTCCCCTTGCCCAGTCTGTAGGTTATATGTAAGGACAAAGTGAAATAATCAAGAGCAGGGTGTCGTGAAACACTGAATTATTAAAATCTTGAATTATTTTTTTCTTTCCTTTGGTTTCAGTGGTAGTGCCTGGAACTTCACAGTGCCACTGTGAGCAGTTACTGTCCTTGTCAATGAATGTGCCTTGATCAATGAAAACTTAACAAACTAAAGTAATCCCTATATCATCACTTCATGAAATTGTCCTAGCCCCAATATGTTTATCTTTGAATGAATTTACATTTTTGGATTTTTTCCAATGTCAACATAATCAGTTAATTTTCCAAATTCTATTATCTAACTGAAATGCAATTTGTATTTTGTGACTCATTTCCAACAATAAAAACATACACTCGGAATATGTGTTCGTGTCATATAAATCTGATTCAAAAATGATTTCAGGATTTAAGATAAACTCATGAGTCTGAATAATTTGATGTACTTTATTTTACATTGTATTTTCTCTGGAAACAATTTCAATGAATTATATGCCCACTCGTGTTTGTTCACCAGGAAGAAAATCACTTCCAAATTTGAGATATAAAGCAGTATTCCAAGTTGATCAGCCTCCTCTTCTCTTCTTTGGAGTCATTTCCAGTCATTGTTGGGTGGCATGATTAAGAAGAATTGATTATTTAAATTGGACTTTATCTTTAGAGGTTCACTTAGGGCAAAATGAATATTGGATAACTTGGTAATGGAAGCTTTCCTAAGGGAATTAGAGTTTGCTTTCAGAGTAGGTTAAGTGCCATGATAAATACTCCAAGAACATATCATTCTCTGTGTTATCAAAAGATGAGAACAACTTGACAAGAAAGATGATAATTCACATTTGCAACAAAGTAATGCAATTTCAGCTCCCTTTCAAATCTTGGCCCTATCAATGCTCTGGACAAGGGCCTCAACAGACAAATTGCTTCTCATTTTCTTTCCTGCCAGCTATGATTGTAATCTAGGAGAGACTTATGTACAGGTCCAAAGAGAGTAGCTCCTAGAATTTCAAAGTTCAGTTGTCCTCATATGTGTTCAGATTTTGACTTGCTGGTTCTGATACAAAGAAAAACCTAGGTTTTGATTACTTTTCAGAGGTATAAGATGATGTCTGGATGATGTTGACTGATATAAGAATGTCTTAATCAGAGATTATCTTGCAGAAGTGTAGAGATGTTATCTTTGGATGCAGATAAATAGGCTGTTGCGGTCATGTTCCCCAGTGGTTGTATCCTGTTTTCTACCTTCTCATTTGCAGATAATTTTCTTTCAAAAATGGCAGGATTGCCTATTTTGATATTTCATGCATGTTTATCAACATATATACATGCAACTCAAATCATTCACATAGGTTTTCCACTTTGTAGAAACTGCCAGACAATTATAGTGAACAATGTTTAATGACCACAAACGGTTTTCTCATAGTCTTTCCTCTCCTTTTAATTGACTGATCACCAAATCATCAAACTGGATTACTTAATGTTAGCGTTGGATTGGCTAATTTGAAGTTAATCTGCTTAGGTGTTAGGAATACCAGAATATTTGAATGGTATTTAAATAATAACTATTTAGTTTCCCTTAAACATATATCCACAAAATATCTCAGGCAACGTTAACCTCATCTGATTTTATATAGGCATTTATTGGCCTTTTTCCTTATCTTCCTGAAAAATAGAGGATTCAAACAGTAAGTAACTATTTTTGAAGATAACTATATCAGTTTATAATATGCTTTTCTTGAAAAAACAGAAGGAAATTTGAACGGCATAAATCAGTTCATGTGTAGAATAAAATAATTAAAAGATGGTAAGGGGAGTAGTGATTTATAAAAGTCGAAATGGGAGTGTTAGGAATGCAGTAATTCATAAATAATGAAGACAAGAGAAGAACTCTGGCTGGAGTATAAAGAATTTAAAAGCTCTTACTTTATTTTACAGATTGAATAACTCCGCTTCTCAGAAATCAGTAAGCTATCTCTTGCTTTCCCCCCATACCATGATAGGCCCACCACTCTATTATTTATAGCGACCTAGGTGATGTGACTATAGATGTCTCTGTCTCCCAGAACTCAACTCTCTGGAGATAATGGATCAATTTCTATGTTCCTAGTCCAGCTTTTTGATACAACACTTGGAGTCTAGGGGATCGTTTCTAAGATGAACAATGCTAGTGCTAGGAAATGCTTGAATTTGAACCTATTGGAAGGCTTTGATTTATAGTATTGAACTTTGACAATTTGAGGTAAAGTTAGAATAAAGCAATCTGAGAAAAACCTAAGGGTTGGATATAAAATAGTGAGAATTTACTTTTATGATTCAAGACACCATGGTGCTTAAGAGAAGTACAACCGAGAGGAGAGAGCCTGCCTTTCATACAATGGGGCTATGTCATTTCAGGGAAGCTATAAAATTGAGGTTTCTACTTCTTCTATAATATAAGAATGACAGACCCTAGAACATTTTGTGAAAATTGTGGAAAGGAATTAAGATACTATATATCATATATTACATAATTATGTGAGAATGTAAATAAAATGTTAATAATAAATAACTTTGCAAAGATAATAATTACTATTTCCATTTCATATTTGGCTCTTAAATTCTTTCCATTATTGAAAAAAACATATTCTCAGATAACAGGACTGGAAGAGAACATAGAATTGAAAGCAGGGTAATACCCTTATGGATAAGATAAACAAAAATCTAGATCTTTTCTTTAAGTAACAAAACCAAGACATTTAACTACAAAAATGAAAGGAACAGTATTATTTACAGGCAAAAAATTATTTTAACTACACTGGAAAACAACAAACCGTTTGTATCACATTTCATTTGTATACCAGAAGTTCTTCTGTAAGTCTAAGTCCAAATAAGAAAGAGTACAGAAATAAACTATCTGTAAAATAAAGGAAAAAAAAAAAACACCTGATTTTCAAATGTGTAAAAACAATCTTAACCCTCTTTTTTTTTATTATTATTAGTTTTATGTTTTTTACAATCCAGTCACTGCTGTACTTCCTGGTTCTGCCGCCTCCCCCCCCCCCCCCCAGTTCCTTATCCCATTACTTCTCTCCTGTCTTCAAGACAATGTCCCTACCCGACACCAGGCCTCCCAACTCCCTGTGGCCTCAGATCTCTCAAATGTCAGAGACTTTTCCCACTGAGGCTAGATCAACAGTCCTCAGCTGTATATGTTTGGGGGCCCTCAGACCAGCTAGTGTATGCGACCTGGTTGAGGACTCAGAGAGATCTCAGGGGTCTGGGTTAGTTGAGATGTCTGGTCTTCCTCTAGAGTCTCCCTCCTCCTCAGGTTCTTCTAGCCTTTCCCTAATTCAACCACAGGATTCCCCGACTTCAGTCCAATACTTGGGGATAAGTGTATGCATCTGTCTTGGTCAGTTGCTTGTTGGGCCTCTCAGAGGACAGCCATGCTAGGCTCCTGTCTGTAAGCACACCATAATACCAGTAATTGTGTCAGGCCTTGGAGCCTCCTGTTGAGATGGATCCCAAGTTGGGCCTGTCACTGAGCCACCTTTCTCTCAGTCTCTTCTCAATTTTTGTCCTTTCAGTTCTTTTAGACAAGAACAATTCTGGGTCAGTGTTTTTGACTGGGAAATGGAAATCCCATCCCTCCACTTGATACCCAATCTTTTTACTAGAGGTAGACTTTACCAATTCCCTCTCCTGACTATAGGCATTTCTTGTAAACTCTCTACCTTTGAGTTCTGAGAGTCTCTCACCTCCCAGGTCTCTGGTAATTTCTAGAGGGTCCCCCTACCATACCAAATAATGCTCCCCTTTTCCCCTCCCCCTCCCCTCTCTCATCCAGATCTCTCACTCCCTCTGCCCTCCATGATTGCTCTCTTCTCTCTCCCAAGTGGGATTGAGGCATCCTAACTTGGGCCCTTACACTTGTTAAAGATTTAGTGTTCATAATTGTGTGGGTTTATTTCTGAGTCTTCAATTCTACTCCATTGATCGACCTGTCTGTCTCTGTACCAATACCATGCAGGGTGTTTTGTTTGTTTGGTTGGTTTTTTTTTTTGTTGTTGTTGTTGTTGTTGTTGTTGTTGTAGTTATTTGTTTTTTGTTTTTTTCACTATGCTTTGTAGTACAGCTTGAGGTCAGGGACGGTGATTTTCCCAGTTCTTTTATTGTTAGGAATTGTTTTCTCTTTCCTGAGTTTTTCATTTTTAGTTTTTCCATATGAAATTGAAAATTGCTCTTTCCATGTCTGAGAAGAGTTGTGTTGGAATTTTTATGGAGATTAAGTTAAAATTGTAGATTACTTTTGGTAGGATGGCCATTAATTCTTTGAATCCATGAGCATGGGAGATCTTTTTCTGAAGTTTTCTTTCATTTCTTTCTTGAGAGACTTGAAGTTCATGTCATACAGATCTTTCACTTGTTTGTTGACACCAAGATATTTTATATTATTTGTGACTATTGAAAAAGGTGTTGTTTCCCTATTTTCTTTCTCAGCCTGTTTATCATTTGTATAATCAGTCACAAAATAAGCCTCAACAGAAACAAGAAGATTGAAATAATCCTCTGCATCCTATCAGATCACCTCTGGCTAAGGACAGGGGAATGCTAGGCCACTGAGGCAGGAGTGGGTGGGTGGATGGGGGAACAGCACCCTCAAAGAGGTAAGGAAAAAGGAAGAGGGGACAGAAGGTTTGTAGAGAGGAACCTAGGAAGCGGGATAACAGTTGAAAGGTAAATAAATAATCAATAATAAATAAATAGATAGATAGATCAAAAATAGGCTTCAATAACTGCAAAAACAACAGAAAACCCACATATGCATGGAAACTGAACAACTCTCTACTTGATAACTTGCTCAGGGAAAATACAGAAAGAAATTAAAGGCTTCTTAGAATTCAATGAATATGATGACACAGCATAACCAAATTTATGGGACACAATGAAAGCAGTGCTAAGAGTAAATTCATAGCACTGAGTGCCCTTGGAAAGAAATTGGAGAGATCCTACACTAGCAACTTAACAACACTCCTGAAATCCTTGTATCAAAAAGAAGCAAACAGACCCAAGAAGAGTAGAAGGCAGGAAATAGTCAAACTCAGTGATGAAATCAACCAAATAGAAACAAAGAGAAAGATACAGAGAATCAACAAACCAAAAGCTGGTTCTTTGAGAAAATCAACAAGATAATTAAATCCCTAGCCAAAGTAACTAAAGGGCACAGAGATAGTATCCACATTAACAAAATCAGAAATGAGAAGGGAGATATAACAACAGAAACCGGGAAATTTTTAAAAAATCATCAGATCCTACTATAAAAGCATATACTGAACAAAACTGGAAAATCTAGATGAAATGGATGATTTTCTAGACAGATACCATGTACCAAATTTAAAACAAGAGCAGGTAAACTATCTCAACAGGTCCATATACACATAGAAGAACACATTTGAAAACTTCCCAAACAAAACAAAAAACAAAAACCCAGGGCCATATGGCTTTAGTGGGGAATTAGCCTTCTTTAAAAAGAAAACAGTAGGCATGAAAAGTATACTCAGAGAAAAATAAAAATTTAGTTATCTAATATTTAGTGTTCAGCCCTGAAAATATATATCCAAATATTCTTATACATATTGATCAGGTTATATTTGGGAATATATATATACACACATACATATATATACATATTATATATACATATATATGTATACATACATATATATCTTATATAAGTACATATAAGTAGATACACTTATATTCACATTCAGTCAGTTAGACACAAGAGAGCATATGAATTGAGAGAACATAGAAGGGTTCATTAGAGGGCTTGGAGAGAGAAAAGGGATGGGGAATTAAGCTACTTACATAACATTAAAAATAAAATAAATAATTTTTAAAAGTTAATAAAGTTGGAATATGTGGCAGGGGTGATATGGACCAGAGGTAAACAGACTTGTTGCCCAGTGTGACAACTGGGTTTAGGTCTCCAGGAGTCATGAGGTAAAAGGAAAATGAGGAAATTAAATTCAGCTAGGTACTTTCTTATTTCTGCCTACAAATGGTGTCACAAAGGAGTCAACACACACACACACCATACACACACACACACACACACACACACACACACACACTCACACACAAAATGAGAACCTAAATATAAATGAAAATGATAGAGAAAAGAATTAGTTGAAGAACATTCCACGATATGATTAAAAGTAATTCTATCATGAATGAGCTAGTAAAATTTTGAGGAATACAAGTAAATTTTTCTAGATCTGAAGAAATGTCTGTTCAAACAATAAGATACATCATAAAGACCTGAAAATTAAAGCAAACAATACATACATCAGATTATACTGCTGTGATATCGTAGAATACATTTTTCTAATTTTTTCTCAGAAAAAGTATATATTAACAGCTTAGAAAATATAAATACCAAAAGTTTCAATACTTTGAAATGATGCTTCTTTAATCCTCAAAAATTTAATGTCTAATTTATAATATTGTCTTAACAAACCAAATAAGAATCTAATGTAGGGAGAATTCTAACAAAGTTCATACAAAGTCTCAGGCCTAAAGTAATGCTTGCAGGCCGTGCTATTCCTGTTATCATGAGACTGCAGGTGAGTGACTTCCTGGCACCAAAATAGGGTCATTCTGCTTTGATTTGCCCTTCGAAAATATGGTAAGCTAACAGGAAAGGCATCAAATCAAGAAATAAAGAACTTATGGTTTAGAAAAGTGTTTACCAGTAATGAAATATATTAGATGGACAATTTAAATCACAAACTGTGTATCTACCAGGGAAATAAATAAATAAATAAATAAAAGTATTCATCTCCAGTTGTGTTTCATCAGTTTGTGACAAGATTTGCATCTCCAAAGAAGAATTCCATTATAAATTAGTAGAAGGGAAACTGAAGGCTAAAAAAATGAATAATAGAAACAACTATTAACTTAAAAGAAACACTTTTAAAATGATGACAAGCAGTACATATATGGCTTTTACTTTGAAGATTATTTATATCATAATGATGATTTAATGATGAATATTTGTTAAGTCCAAAGTCATATGTTGGGATAAGGGGGAAAGTCAAGTATGTGACCAGAGTGCTGAAATATGTTCCGACGCTAAATCCCTTTCACTGATGCTAGGAAGTCAAGAATGAAACATCTAAAATTGAAACATCATACTGTATTACATTCATACTGAGTGGTATGAAGAAGCAAAAGCAAATCGTAGAAGAGAGGACAAAGCAGCTTGGGAGTCAAAGCTAAGAAACAGAGATTGGAGAGGAGTAGAAATAAAAATATAAATATTTAGACATATAATACTCAGCTGCAAATAAAAAATTGTAAATGTCAAAATGTGCATACCCATATCTGATTTTTTGGTATCTAATTAGTGGATCTGTTCAACTAATTTTAGAAGTTTGAATAAGCTTCTAAATTCAAAGGGTCCAATTTAACATGGTTTCTATAACCTTGTGAAAGCAGCACATAGGGCTGGGGTGTGATGTCATCACTTGACTTTCCTTATGGTACATCTGACATTACAGTAGCTCTAGTGCAAACTTCCAGGAAATGTCCATCCATATGTTATCTCAGAAAACACTTTAAACATATGCCTACCACTTAGTCAAATTACCCACAGGTTTGTATATGTCCAAATCGGTTATCTTGCCTGTAAAACAAACTATTCCCTAACATAGTATCAAATATTTTTTCAGGATTCTTGTTTAGCTAAGCAGTCCTGCCTTAGCTGAGTAATTCCATCGGTCCCATGTGGAGGTCAGTCATGTCTATTATCATCTGTCAGCCTGGGGTGCACTAGTTAAGCCACACTGTCTCTTCTCTGTTGATGTGACTGACTGGCTGCTGAATTGTGTAGCATTTTCCCTTATCCTTCAAAGTCTTGATCAGAATACTTTGCTTGGCAATTTGGGTCTTTTAACACAAGACCAGAGGTTGCAAAGCCTTGAGATGTCTCTTTCTTTAATTTCTACTGATCACAGGAAGTTACGAGGGCAACTCAGCCTCAAAACAGGAAAGGAGAAAATGTAAACATCTTATAATCATGCTGATCTCTGACACATATCAGAATTGACTCAAATATCTTAACCACACTCTTAGTGAATTTAGTCATTAGCAAATTGGTATTAAGATGTCTGGTGGTTTTGAAACAAATTCTTCATATTTTATTTCAACTCCCTACCCATCAATTTCTATTTTGGATAGTAGCCAAGTTACATTTTCTAAATATAATATTTTTGTAACTCTGTTTCCATCACAGTGCCATCATTGTTTTAGGTATAGATTTGTGTAGTGTTCAGTGTCCTCTCATGAACAGTGTTACAAGGAACAACAAGAGTAAAGAATATTATCAATAGACTGTGCTTGAGAAATATTGCTAGAGAAAAACACACACAAAAGGCAAGGAGATCTTAGAAATTTTTCAAACAAGATGTTTCAGAAGATATTACTGACTAAGAATCAGGCAAGGAAAACAAAACAAAACAAAAATAACAAAATGCTAAATGCTAGTTAATTATAGAACAGAGAGTCAGATTTGTTTTTGCAACTGTTCATTTTTTTTAATGTACTACTGTTTGTTTCTTAAAATTACCATACTCATCATTTTTATTGGTTTTATTTGTCCTAGTGGAAATCACAAGGCAGCTGGCTTTTGGCAGATGCAACCTATAATGTCCCAAGACTGTTAACAAAAAATACACAAATTGCTTCACATTATCCTCATTCTGTATAAAAATACATTATTATCTCCATTGAATAAATCTGACCATACTTAATATAAAAGCTTTTGGTAGAAAAAGTCATATGAATCATAGACTGAGGTCTTCAGAATAAAATTAAAAGTTACTAAACGTAGCAAATTTAAATGAAAGGTATGATTGGAAAATGTGAGTGCCAGAAATAGCAGTGAAAAGTATCCTCTATTAGGAGCAAAATTTTTGAATTATTTAGAGTCATACAATGAGATTATGCTTTTGGACCATTAGAATGAAAGCAGAGAAAATGAAAATTTTACCCATCAGAAAAATGTTGTTAAGATTTAGGGATATGATGAAGCTCTCCCCCTGGAGATCTGCTTCATCTAACACACAACTTTTCAATCTTAAAAGCCGAAAGCTCACTTGACCCTGTGGCATATCAACTCCCATGCCTATAATTATGGCAGAATGAATTAAGGTTTCCAGCCTTGCAGACATGTTCTTAGCACCATTTTTTTCTGTCATAAATGAATTATCTAAAAGTCACCATAATTCATGGTCATCACTAAAAATCAAGACTGGCCCTACTAAACTCTCTAACAACATTGATGGTGGATTTCCTTACAATGTAAACATGTAGAAAGCCTCACCTGAATTGACAGCAAAATTGTGAATCTTCTTGTAGGAAAATGGAGCAATTTTATTCTTCCAAAGTGTATGAGGTTCTTTATATACAAATGAAACATTAGGTCAGCTTCAGACATACAGGAAAATGAACAACCAGAAAGTCCCTGACATGCATGCCTTTGTGCTACTTACAGTATTGTGTGGGTTTTTCCTAGGAGGGAAGAGGGCAGACATTGGAAACTTCGAGAGCTTGATTAATTCAGAATTTTAGGGACTTTAATTATGTTTCTAAGCATCTCTCCTCTGTGCTCACAGCTGGTAAGGAATCACAATATTCCCATGTCTGCAGTGAACTGACTGCTCCCAGCAATCTTGTTGCCAGATTTGTACACACAAAGCGAGGGCTCACTCTTTTAAAAAGGTATGAAAATATTTTTTTCAGATTTTACCATTTGAGTATCTGAGAGCTTCAGATACATGATACATCTACCATGTTAAAAATAGATATATCTATATCAATATGTGCACACATAATTTTATAAAATCTTACCTTTAGTTTATTTGGATCAAAATAATCATGATTTCATAAATAAAATCAAGTGAGAGATAAGTGAAGAGATCAGTATGGGAAAGGATAATGCAATATTTCAATATCTCCCATGTAAAGTTAAGCTCATGTTTAATTATTTTCTTTTACATGTACCAGCATTTCCTCTGTATATATACGTGCACCACATGTATATCATGCACACCTGGGGCAGATGAAGATTTCAAATCTCCTGGTAATGGAGTTAGAGACAGTTACAAGATGTCACAGAAGTACTGGGAACTGAACCCCTGGCCTCTCCAAACCAGAAAGTGCCCTTAACCACTGAGCCATCCATCAGTCTAGCCCACAATGTAAAACTAGTATATTCTGTTCCTGTTTTTTCTTTAAGCTGAAACCAAATGAATAGTTTATATAGCTTGAAGTGATACTTTGTGTTAATATTCAAAACTCATTTTCAATCCCCTTTGTTGCATAACCTACAAACAGTAAGAAAATAAATGAGTTAAAAATGTCTTGAAGGTATTAAGTGGGAAGGCTTCCTGCCTTTTAAAGAATTATTTTTAATATCCAGTTTTTAATATCCACTTTTCCTAAGTTGTTTAATCAGCTTTAGGAGTTCTCTGGTGACATTTTTGGGGTCACTTAAGTATACTATCATATCATCTTCAAATAGTGATATTTTTGACTTCTTGTTTTCCAATTTGTATCCCTTTGACTTCCTTTTGTTGTCTGATTGCCCTAGCTAGAACTTCAAGTACTACATTGAAGAGATGGGGAGAGAGTAGGCAGCCTTGTCTAATACCTGATTTTAGTGAGATTACTTCAAGTTTCTCTTCATTAAGTTTGATGCTGGCTACAAGTTTGCTGTATATTGCTTTCACTATGTTTAGGTATGGACCTTGAATTCCTGATCTTTCCAAAACTTTTATCATGAAGAGATGTCGAAGTGGGTTGAATGCTTTTTCAGCATCTAATGAAATGATCATGTGAATTTTTCTTTGAGTTTGTTTATGTAGTGGATTACATTGATGGATTTCTATATATTGAACCATCCCTGCATCACTAGGATGAAGCCTATTTGATCATGATGAATGATTGTTTTTATGTGTTCTTGGATTCAGTTTGCAAGAATTTTATTGAGTAGTTTTGCATCAATGTCCATAAGGGAAATTGGTCTGCAGTTCTCTTTCTTTGTTTGATCTTTGTGTGGTTTAGGTATAAGCACAATTGTTGCATCATAGAACAAATTGGGTAGTGTTCCTTCTGTTTCTATTTGTGGAATAGTTTGAAGAGTATTGGTATAAGGTCTTCTTTGAATGTCAGATAGAATTCTCTAATAAACCCATTTGGTCCTGGGATTTTTTTGTTTGAGGGACTTTCAATGACTGCTTCTATTTCTTTAGGGGTTATGGGACTGTTTAGATGGTTTATCTGATCGTGATTTAACTTTGGCACCTGGTGTCTGCCTAGAAAATTGTCCATTTCATCCACATTTTCCAATTTTGTAGTAGGATCTGATGATTTTTTGGATTTCCTCAGTTTCGGTTGCTATGTCTCCCTTTTCATTTCTGATTTTATTAATTTGGATACTGTCTCTGTGCCCTCTGGTTAGTCTGGCTAAGGGTTTATCTATATTATTGATTTTTTCAAAGAAGAAACTCCTGGTTTTGTGGATATTAGCCCAAAAGTTTGGAATATTCAAGATACAATTCACAGACCACATGAAGCTCAAGAAGAAAGAAAATCAAAGTGTGGATGCTTTCATCCTTCTTTGAAAGGGGAACAAAATACTCACAGGAGCAAATATGGAGACAAAGTGTAGAGCAGAGACTGAAGGAAAGCCCATCCAGAGACTGCTCTACCTGGGGATCCATCCTGTATACAGTCACCAAACCCAGACACTATTGTGGAGGCTAAGAAGAACTTGCTGAAAGGAGCCTGATATAGCTGTCTCCTGAGAGGCTCTGCCGGAACCTTACAAATACAGAAACAGATGCTCACAGTCAAGCACTGAACTAAGCATGGGGTCCCCAATGGAGGAGTTAGAGAAAGGACTGAAGGAGCTGAAGGGGTTTGAAACCCCATAGGAAGAACAACAATATCAACCAACCAGACCCTCCAGAGCGCCCAGGGACTAAGCCAAAGAGTATACATGGAGGGAACCATGACTCCCGCCACATGTAAGAGAAGATAGCCTTGTCAGGCATCAATGGGAGGAGAAGTCCTTGGTCTTGTGAAGGCTCAATAGATGCCTCAGTGTAGGGGAATTTGAGGGTGAGGAGGTGGGAGTGGGTGGGTGGGTGGAGGAACACCCTCATAGAAGCAGGGGGAGGGGGAATGGAATAGGGGATTTCTGGCGGTGGGACTGGAAAACAGGATAACATTTGAAATGTAAATAAAGAAAACATACAATAAAAATATAAAAAATAATACATTAAAAAAGAATTATTTTTGAAACAGAGCAAAGATTATGAATTGAAAAGGTGTTGCCTCTGTTGTATTATCAGGCCAGATCCCCTAAACATACTGTAGATAGGAATAGTAAAAAAAGAAATGTGTCCATTTGTATTAGATATGATTACTAAGTAATTGAGGATGTTTTATTTATATTTATGGCTATGTCTGAATTTTTTTCCTCCTGTCGAAAATGGACTTTTTTCTCATATAATATATACTGCCTATGATTTCTCCCATCCTGTACTTCTCACAGCTTTTTCCCATCTTACCCCAGATTAATTTATTCCCTTTCTGTCTCCCATTAAAAATATGCAGCCTTCTATAAATAATAATAAAAATATATTATAATAGCACATAATATGAAAAAAAAACAAATACTAACACACCAGAATGGAACAAAACAAACAAACAGAAGGAAAAGAGCCCATAGAAGGCACAAAAAAAAAAAAAAAAAAAAAAATCCAGAGATGCACTCATTCACACACTCATGAATCTCATAAAATCACTAAACATATACATTTAAATCTCTTCTTACTTAGGTAAGTCTGAGTCTCTTTTCTTTGGAATGGCAGGGATTTGTTTCATTTTTTCTTGTGTGTACCACTTTCTTTTTTATTTCATAACTTCAGTCTCGCTTTCTCTATTCATTAAAGGAAAGCACATCCCCTTTGTTTCATCACACAAGATGACCACTCCTAGCATTTACCCTGTTTATCTTATGATTACAAAATGGGCTTTGTTTTCTTGTTTTGCTCATAAGTTTCAGTTTGTTAAAAAATTCCTAATCATTTAGCTTACTTTCCATGATTTTCAAATGTTAGTGATCAGTTTTTAAAAGAGAAGTTTATGTATTTCTTACATATTTGTTCTGAGTTTAATTGTATACACGATTTACCATTGATATCAGTCATACTAACACTGAGTAACTTAGATTGTGGCCATAATTTGGGTTGTTACAGAATGTCAATATTGTATTGAATTAAGGTGAACCTTTCATGGACAAATACTTGTATTCTTACTAAATGGGAAAATTGTCGTAATTTTACGTGTAATAAAGTGGGAGTGGAATTCTATAAGAATTGTAAAACAAAAGATGTCCAAAAATATTCAGAACTTAGGGAGTAGAAATGGATTCTCAGTCATAATACCTCAAAGGAGGATTATGGAGACACCTGGTTTGGGACCTTATCATCTAATAACATTTAATTTATGGCATATTATTATTTTATTTTCAGTATATATTATGAACTAGTAAACTAATGAAATACCTAATATAATTTTTAATAACTTCATATTCAAACTAGTAATAGTGGTCATTTTAAATTAAATATCTGCATGTTGACATATATTGCAGAAAAACTGTCCTTAAATTAATATTCTGTATAATCTGGACTTGTCAGTTCACACAGCAAATATCATAACTTTGATCATTCTTGTTTCTTCCTATCTATGAATTAAACACTGACTCTAGAATGGCCATTAGACATCTGTCTTGTGGTTCTCCCTTCTGCCTAGGCCAGGTGACTTACTAGCCTACAACTCTACAAATGCCTAAAGTCATTCTTCTGAAAAAGTATAAATTGGTAGAAAATAATTTCTGTCTTATGTTTAAAATAAGAGGCCTAATATTCTTCATTGATCTTGAACATTCCTCTCTCAGATAAATACGTATCTCCTCCCAGGCCTTCTCTCCAAAGGAGATCAGATGCTGTAACACTAAATGCTCTCTGGCAATAGATTTGGCTTCCTGGAAGATCAATGAATTATTTCAAAAAGGAATGCTGTCAGGGATTCAAATGCGCAAAGCACCTCTGAGTAACTGGTTACTAACTTTTCGTTGTTTGGGTTTTACAGTTGGCTGGGCAAATTGATGAATACAGGGTCTATTTCAATTGAAGGGGTCTACCATGTTTTAAAGTATGAAAACTTTCTAGGACGGAGTATTGGTTTTAAATATCTTAGCTTACTGCACAGTGGCATCTAATCTGTGCTTCATACTCCTCATAGTAATGGCATTAAAAACATAATAAAAAATACAAGCTTTCATTGCAGCTTAGACTTATGCACCAAATATAATCAAAACTCCATTATTAGCTAAAAAGAGTTGAAGATAAAGGATTTCTGGATCATAATCCTGAAGAAAATATAAGGAAACCACAAAAGTGATGAGTTACCAAGGTAATGTATTTTAAAATACAAGAAAACTACTATGATTTGATCACCAAATTCAACTGTAAATATGAATAAGTAACGGACGCTTATTGTATTTAAAATATGGAATGTAACCTCTAGATATTATGTGATGTGTATGCAAAATGAAATGATCATTATACTGAATCATCAATAAATTCTCTCTCTTTCGTGGGTGTGTGGGTGTGCGTGTGTGTGTGTGTGTGTGTGTGTGTGTGTGTGTGTGTATGTTAGAGTAGTACATGTTCATGCTCCACATGTAAATGCCACCAGGAAACGTCAATTATAAACCTCTACTTTCTACCTTGTTTGAGCCAACGTAGATTTGTTGTTATTCACTGTGTATGCTAATGCCCCAATAGCTAGTCACCAAGCCCTCTCTACCTCCCATTTGACTATAGAAGCACTAACACACAGCCAGCTTTACATGGTTTCTAGAATTTGAACTCAGACCCTCATACTTGTTAAACAAGCCCTTTACTCATTGAGATTTTCACCACTCCAGGAAATGCATTATCATCTCATTTGTTTCATTGTTCCCATTTGTCTTAATTCATAGAAAAAGAATAATTAAGCAACAAACTCGATTAAATTGCTGAAAGCATATTACTGAAAGTAGTTGTACAAAATACAGATGCTTTTTGTTGTTGTTGTCAGATAACGATGCTGCCAAAAAAGTTTAATTTTTCTCTTCTAACAGCAATGAACATTCAAATGCAGTTTGAAACAATACTTTGTTTGTTTGTTTTTTATAAGAGGAAAATATAAAGACATAACTGAGGGGAAAGAATGCAGACAATAAGTGAGTGTATAGTGTCCAACCGTATCCACTTCATTTACAACACAACCCTTATACACAACAGTCAGAGAACACCAGATTAGGAAGGGTTAGAAAGATTATAAGAGCCATAGGCCCAGGATGTCCTGATAGAGTCTTCTAAATAATTCAAGGAATCTGTACCCATGACATCTCAGCAACATGGTTTTCTAAGTAGGAACTGCATAATTAGAACATAAATAACATGAAAATTCATGGGAACATTTTAAATAGTAATGGCTCCATTATTAGATCAGGAACTATGGAAAACCAATGAGAGTGGGAAGAAGGATAACCAACTTGCCCCAAGAAAAAAAATTTCCTCATATGCTATCTCATCCCATGGTGTCAGTCCTAAACACATGTGTATAGGACCAAATATATATACTTTCAATAACAATGATAATTAAGGAAAAATAAGTTATCAAGTGGAGAGTGAATAAAAAGAAGTCAATTAATTGGAGGGAGAAAAATGAGGGGTGGTAAAGGTATAGATATGTTATACATATATGATATTCTAAAAACATTAAACATTAAATTTCCAAAATTAAAAGTACCAATATGACTGCAATTAATACTTAACTCAGATAATCACTGAACATATTGTTTTCTGAAATTGAATATGAGCTAAAATATACAGGTTTGAGGAACATCTCAGCAAAAGAGAATCTTGCTGTACTCTATATCTTTCTCCCAAGCTTCAACTAGACAGAAAGAAGAAAGAATGGGGACTGAGCAGGGAAGGGAGTATCTAAAGTTATTCTGGGTAATGGACAAGCAGGAAGGTATTGATATAGTCAGGAGAGTAGGGTGAAAACACCACACACTCTACCTCCTTTCTGTTATAAAACAAATATATTCAACTGCTGAAGAAATCACAGTTACATTCTAGCTTACAAGGCAGAAAGAGAAGAATAAAAGGACAATAATTTTAAAGGGTACCCTGGGAGAATGGTAGGAAGATGCTGAATGTAAGATGCCGTGTCAGGCACAATTCATCAGTGCTAACCATCAGGACAAGTGGGGCCATGTCAGACAAATGACAGGTGTAATGCAGAAACTGACTGCCATGGGCAAGGGCAGTGATAAGTCCAAAAGTGAAAAGAAAGTGTATTGCGTACTCTTTCTGTCACTGTAATGAAATACTTGACTAGGGCAACTTATGAAGAGAAACATGTATTAATAATTGGATGATATTGTCCATTAGAGCACAGATGTGCTTGTCTGAGGAGTTTGGGGCACATGATCACTATATGGTCATAGTCAGAAAGCAAGAGATAGGAATCCCAGCTCTACCTTTTATTCAGCCCATAAGATATGGACAGTCCCATTCAATACAAGTCTTTTCTCTTCAATTAAGCCTTTGTGGAAGCACCTCTATGGAACTCAGAGTTGTGTTTTAGTCATGAATCTAAATCCTATCAAGTTAACCATAAAGAGTAGCCATCATAACAAAGTATACAACACCTCCATGGGACTTAAGGTAGACTACAACAACAGCAACAACAAAAAAATGTATTTATTTAGGAATGAACATACACTGAAGCATTAGCAGGAGGTAAAGAGGAAAAACTGTGGGCCATGATCATTTGTAATTAAGATATTTAAGAGTGGATGAAAGAAGATGTATAAGAAGCCAAGAGGAAACTTAATTCTAGAAAATCTCTTTCTCCACAAAACAATAATAAAGAATTTAAACAGAAGACAATGGAAAATAAATATAGCAATAACCAAGAGTAAACCAATCAACATCATTAGATATGGTCAGTTCTAAAATGGTCAAAGAGTTGAATCAATTTTGGTGAGGCATAGTGTTATGCTAATTTGCAAAATACCAGTCTACATGTGGACTAAACAGTAATTTAAAGTGTTACTAACATTTAAGTTAGTAGATTTAAGTTAGTAGATACATTAATATATATAAATACGTTATAAAGTTGAGAGGTAGTGGGATGGTAAGTCAATGAATTGGAGGGAGAATTATTCTACTATATTATTCAATGACCTGGGGAAGTGTCAAATAATCAGCTAAAGGCTTTAACAAGAAAGACAACAGTTCTTCATAAAAATTATGCTACTCAGCCTCAGAATACCATTTACTTAAAACTAAGATATTGACACTACTGGTATACCTTTTTCCTCTTCTCTTTCCTGACCTACTCTTCTGTTCTGTAACAATTCCCCTCTCCCCTCCTTTCCTTTCATCTTCTCTCCTCTCTTCTCCTCCTTTCCATTCCATTTCCTTCAGATCTTTTCCATCTCCTCCATGACACTTTTTCCCACTTCTTTTTCCTCATCTCTCTTTTCTCTTCTCTTTCAGTCTTCCCTCTCTTTATCTAATGAAGTAAAATAATACATTCTGTTTATAAATGCTGGTTCTTGATTATGTTCTTGCAATGAAATATACAACTTTCAGGGAACCCTCTGAAAGCACTAAAAAAGGATAAAATGATTATCAAGAACTAAATTAATTGAATCAGATAATGTAATGCATCATATTGCCTAAGTCCCTAATGGAGACTTTGCCATCAACAAAATATAAAAGGATTAAAATATCTGCTTGAAATGGCAAGTAGCGTTCACCAACATCCCTTTGCTTCCCCATTACTCATCAGAATGACTTAAATTATTATTCAAGACATTACTGTTTTACTAGAGGGATTGGAACTATTGTCCTGTCTATTATTGAAGAAGCTTTCCTGTCCATGTCTCTGAAATAACTGTTCAAGTATCCAAGGACTTGTGATATGACAACAAAAGAATCAAAAGTTCAAGGTCATTCAAATAGTTATCAGTTAGATATAGTTCTAGGTTTAGTGATAGACATATGTTTCTACTTCTCCTTTCAAGACTAGGATAGCATCTAGTACAAAACTGTTCAGGCTCTATGCATGATGCCTCATTCTCTATGAGTTCATATATGCATAGATCAGGTTGACTTCGAGTGTAGGGAGCTGCTGCCGTGCCTTAAAGATGGCGCCGATTTCCTGCCTGCCACCACCCTGCTGGTGGTAAACATTTTCCTTATATGGGGGTGTGTGGTGAATTACATGGCTTCCGCTTTAGAGTAGCCTATCTGTAGAACCCACGTGGCGGATTATGGTTGGAGGATTGTAGGCTATTTAAGGGACAAGGGGAACGGGCAAAGGGAAAAGAAGAAAAAAGAAGAAGAAAAGGTAAGTAAGAAAAGAAGAAGCTTGTACAAGGGACCTGAATAAACTGCTTGAAGAAGATCTCAGTCGTTGAGTCCTTCTTGCTGGTCGAGGAGACGCGATATTCGAGGACATTGTATCTTTGGTGCCTTTCACCATCTCTGGCTCTTAATCTTCGAATACTGCAGTTGGACTAGACAATGAAATTAGATCTACATATTTAAGAACAATCAAGCTATCTTATTGTGAATGTGTCTTTCCAATTCATCCTTGGTGAACATTCTATCTCTGAGATTTGTTGTCAGCCCTGGAGTCACATATTCTGTTCACTTTGTGTACCAGTACTCCAAAGAAACATGATCTCAAAGTAATGCTTTATTTGCCTCCACAGTGCCAGCCTTTAGAGACTCAAAGAGTTTAAGGAAAAATATTTGTGGTAGCTATATTTTTAAAACTGAATATTTTACATTGAAGAGTTTTTTTTTTAGATAAATGAATGTTTGCTATTGCCAGTCCATCATTATAAAATGGCAAAAGTTAACTGCATTTGAACTCTAATTTTTATAAAGGATCTTTTTTTGTGTATTATAATCTAGCTAGTATGAGTGTAATATTGTTCTGAGGCCAGGAATATTTGAGATTTTAATCTCTACTCTAAGCACTTGGGAACATGTATAAATATTTATGCCTTATACCTCTAGTTCATGTGATTCTGCATTTGGAATATTTTTTCTTCTTATGACTCTTGAGTGAATTTATTCTGACCGTTAAAAACTCAGTTACATGTTTCCTCTCTGTAAAAAAATTTAATGCTGCTTAGGGAAAAGTAAATATCAATTCTTATATGCTTTCATAATACTCATATTTTTCCATCACATCCTCACTGATGTGTTTAGTTGTTTAACTCTAACAAGTTGTATCGCAGTATAAAATACATGAGCTAAAGATTCATTCCTCTTGATCTTTCTATTCATTACTCTAACAATACAAACACACACATATACAAACAAACACACACAAAAACACACTATCTATCATTGAGATCTCTCAAACACTAGACCACCAACCAGGCAGCATACACCTGCTGATATGAGGTCCCCAACACCTATGCAGCAGAGGACTGCTGGGTTTGGATTCAGTCACAGAAGATGCACCTAATCATCAAGAGGCTGGAGGCCCCAGGGAGTGTAGAGGTCTGGTGGGGTGGGAGGTGGGGGGTTGGAGACATCCTTGTGGAGACAGGGGGTATGGAGGAGGTATGGGATGTGGAACAGTCAGAGAGTGGACCAGGAGGGGAATAAGATCTGGAGTGTAAAATAAATAAATAAATAAATAAATAAATAAATAAATAAATAAATAAAAGATAAAAAAGAGATGTAGTGAAGAGAACATGATGACTGTGTCCCTTTGCAATTATGAAACAGCACCAAAAGTTTTGACAACATGTAATTCAACATAATTAGAGTTTTCAACATGCTAGCACATGCTAGCTCAGAAAACAGGAAACAGAAGTAGACATTATGCTTTAATAACATCAGTAAAAAGTAGATGCTATTTTAGATCCTAAATCACATATAACGCTACATTTCCTGATTTTGAATTCTTATAGTATCTCCCTATTTGACATATATAAAAGGAAGCAATACAGTAGATGCTACATTGTGTCTAAGAATGAATTTGAGATTCAGGAGTTTGGGAATAACCCTTAGGAACAATGATGAATGAAAGAACAGCTGTCTTTTCAAGGGACAAGGGACCTACATAAGTAGTATCTGTAGTGTTATTGTGACATAAATACTCCCATTTTTATATATATATATATATATATATATATATATATACACACACACACACACACACACATATATATATGATATGCAAATAAATGTAAACACAGGTTTGCATATATTTCTGTATCCTGTTTATTGGTACGTTAAACATTTTTCTTTGTCATATGCAAATATGCACAGTAGGAGTAAGGAGTGAAGTAAAGATTTGTAGAGATTTGATTTTTTTTATATTTCCTACTTTGAAGGAAGAGGCAGAATCACTAAAAGGAGACACAGCTACATATATTATCTTTATAAAAATTTCTATTGCTTTAACTCAATATTTCCATCTGTATCTCAAACAACAGATCTTCGTTTACATCAAACTGTCATATAAAAGTTAAAATTTATCATACATGCAAGTAAGGTGCCATTTTGTAAATTAGCAAGTATGATTGATCAGTGTATAGGAGAAAAATTCAGTTCTTGTGTATGAAGAATATTTTTAGACTTATCCAGTGATGTATGACATTTTATTTTGTACTTGCAATTTGTATCTAGAAGAATCAAGGCAAGAAACTGTTTACAAACAAAAATAAAATATTCTAAGGGTTAAAGAGGAGGCTCAGTTAATAAAATACTTGGAACACAAGTATAAAAACCTGAATTTAATACTTAGTATTCATACTAATTCTGGGTGTATTGGAGCACACCTGGGGTGAAAGGAAATTTTAAGCCTTAGCCAGTTAGCCTAGTCAAACTGGTGTGCTTTGGGTTTCATAAACTAAGATAGAACAACTCAAATAAGTACCAGAGTCCTCTGACTCACATCTCCAATTTTTCATGATCTGCCATTGTTAGTTAAGCCCCTTCTTTCCTTTCTTTTTCTTTTCTACAACCAACTCTCCTCTGCAAACCTATAAGTTGAGTTTCAGACCCATGACATAAATATCCCCCTTTTTCCTAAGACACCTTTGACTGGTACCCAACTTATCACTTATCCTTTACCACCTCATACCACCCACACAATTCCTCACCTTCATGTAGCCTTTTCAGCACATGAGAACCTGTTTCTCATTGACTGGTGAAATATTCTTTTCCAAACCTGTGCTCTGCCCACAATATCTCTGCACCAAGAAGCCTAGATCCAGACCCAGATTTATCCTAATTAGTTACACTGCTTATCCATCACTTTTACCTGGCCTAGCCTAGGCCATGTATCTTTTGCATTGTCCCAACCTAAGGAAGGCTGGATTATAATTAGAAACATACAATGATTGGAAAATATCTACATATTCAGGTCACATCACAAAAACATAGACAACATGCATGGCCTAAGTAACAAGTCTCCCGTCAAAATTATCAGTCCTCTTCAAGTTTTCATTAGTGACAAATGTATAGATAAACCCTAGTAAAATAGCAATCACAAACTTTTTCAAATAAATAAAAGAATTTAAAGAATACATGAAGATTTTCTTTTCAAGACAGGGTTTCTCTGTGTAGCCCTGGCTGTCCTGGAACTCACTCTGTAGACCAGGCTGGGCTCAGAAATCCACCTGCCTCTGCCTCTCAAGTGCTGGGATTAAAGGCATGCGCCACCACTGCCCGAAAAAAAAACAAAAAACAAAAAACAAAAAAAAAAACAACAACAACAAAGAATACATGAAGATCACTTTCTTGAACTCCAAGAGGACAAGAAATACTTTGATAATACCCAAGTACTGATTTACCTCAGATCCAACTATACAACTCTTTATCCATTCTTGATTGAGAGACATCTAGGATTTTTCCAGTTCTCATACATCAGAGTATTACAGTGAAGTAATAGCCTTTAAAAATGTATATCATGAAATTTGAAGACAACTGGATGCTGCTAGAAAAATATCACCTTGAGGTAACCCAAACCCAGAAAGACAAATTTGATATACCTATACTTATATGTGGATATTAGCTATTAAGAAAATGATACTCAGGCTACAATCCACAGACCTGGAGAAGGTAGGAAAAGAGAATGGGGGTGGGGGGAATGGATATCCCTGGGAAAGGGAAATAGAATAGATACTCTGAATGGACTAGGGTGAAAGGTGGCGGGCTTGAAAGGGATCAGCATCTGGGACCATGGAGAAAGAAAGTGCTAGTAGAGACAGCTGGAATTGGGAACATTTAGGGGATGAGCTGGAAACAGTGCAATGTAAATTTTCTGGAATCTGTGACTGTGAATCTGGTCAAGTCTCTTGTAATGGAGGCTATAGTATGAACTGGCCATTTGTTTTTCTGTTTATTTGTTTGTTTATTTAGTTGGTTGGTTAGTTGTTTTCCTTTTCCATTTGTTCTGTTTATTTTATTTTCTATTTCATTAATTTCAGTCTTTAGTTTGATTATCCCTTCCCCTGAACTGTTTTTGGATATTGTTTGTTTTGTTTTCTCTAGCTTTCATCATTAAGGTACAACATCATTAAGTGATTCATATTCTCATCAAATATTTTGTCATTTGTTTACATCTCAAATGCTGCCCACCTTCCAGGTCCCCTTTACAGAGTACCTTGACCCAATTCCCTATCCCATTATCCTCTGAAAGAGTGTACCACCCTAGTATCTCCCCCCCACCATAAAATCTCTACAGGAATAGGTGCATCCTCTCCCACTGAGGCCAGACAAGGCAGTCATGTTGGAGAATGTATTCCAGTCAGGCTACAGCTTTAGGGACAGGCTCTTCTCCAGGTGTTGGACCTACATGAAGACTATGCTGCATGTTTGCTTCATATGTTCCAGGGGCCTGAGTTCAGCCCTTGTATGCTCTTGGATTGGTGACTCAGTCGCTGAGATATCCATCCCAGAGTTCCATGTTAATTGACTCTGTTTGTCTTCCTGTGAAAGTCCTGTCTGCTCCAGGGCCTCCAGTCCTTCCCCCAACTCTTCCATAATTGTCCTCAACCACTGTCCAATGTTTGGCTATGGTTATATCCATCTGTTTCCATCAAAGGCTGAGTAGAGCCTCTGAGAGGACAGTTATGCTAGCCTCATGTCTGCAAGCACAACAGAGAATCATAAATAATACCAGGGATTGGTGCTAGCTCATGGGATAGGTCTCAAGTGGAGCTGGTTATTGGTTGGCCATTTCTTTAGTATCTCATTCTTCATATTTGTCACTGCATTTCATTTAGAACACATTTTGGGTCAAAAGTTCTGTAGGTGGGTTGGCGTCCTTATCCCTGTACTGGGTAGTCCTGCACCGCCATAGTACAGGAGTAGGCCTCTTCAGAGTCCATGTGCCCACCGGTAGGCAACTCTGCTAGTTTCACAGGCATTGACTCATTAGAGCTTCCTCCATCCCTCATCTCCTGGACTGTCTAGATATTCCTGCAGCTCCCCTCCAGAATAGCTGCAGAGATACATTCATTTCCTAGCCCTCTGGGCCTCTTTTCTGTCTCTCCCCATACCTAATTCTGACAGCCCCATTCTTTTTCCCATCCCATCTCCCACTCAGTTTCCTCCCTTCATCTGCCTCCTAGAACTCTTTTATTCCCTTTTCTAAGTGAGATTCAAGCATCCTCCTTGGGCCTTCCTTCTTGTTTAACTTCATTAGATCTGTGGAATGTATCATGCGTATCTTGTAGTTTATAGCTAATATCCACTTATAAGTCTTTTGATATCTAGATTACTTCAGTCAGATTGACATTTCCTAGTTCCATCCATTTGCTTGCAAAATTTACGTTGTCTTTGTTTTTGATAGCTGAATAGTATTCCATTGTGTAAATGAACCACATTTTCTGTATCCATTCTATGGTTGAGGGACATCTGGGTTGTTTCCTGTTTCTGGATATTATGAATAAGGCTTCTATGAGGACACTGGAGCATGTTTGAATATATTTATAAATAGCAAACATGAACTGAAGGACTTTGTTTCCATAGTTCACCCTTTTAATTCTAACACCATGGGTTTTCAGTAACACCACCTATAAAGTTGTGTTATAGAACAAGATCAGTCACAGGAATTTGTCATAGAATGGTGCTCTATTTCCTGAACATTCTGCTGGTCCCAAGAGGACATGTTCTGGTCATTATAGCTCATGGTGAATAGTGATATCCTACTGTTTAAAATCTATTTCTAAATCAGCATATCATATGCTAGATATCATCATCACATTTTCAAAAGTGTGTCTTAGTGGATTCTCCATCATTTCATTTTTTGTAAAACCCTGCTAATGCCATTTTTAGGGCTTGTAGGTTCCAAAATTTTTTGTTTGTTTTCATCTTTTATATTTCATGTATCCATTTGACTATCTGTTATTCTTCCTTATCGCAATATTTTCCTCTTCTAAACTCCTTTCTAAACTTTTAAGCATTACCTTCACTTGTATTTGTGTGTGTGTGTGTGTGTGTGTGTGTGTGTGTGTGTGTGGTGCGTGTATATGTGTGTGTGTGTGTGTGTGTGTGTGTGTGCATGCATGCACTTCAGACTTTTGGTCACCTCATTTATGATTATAGTTCACAAATTCATCCACTTTTCCTCAAATGCCATGATTTTATTCCTTTTATACAGCTCAGTAATATTATTTTAATGGATATAAACTACTTCATCATTATTATTTTTTGTGTTCATGAAAAGTTAGTCTAGTCCTACATTTTTACTATTGTGAATACATTATGCATAAGTACAGATGTGAAAATGTCCTTTTAGTTGTGTATAAAGTCCTTTGTGTATATGGCAACAATGATTCAAGCCATAAAGTACTTCTATTTGTAATTTCTTTAAATCCTCCATAGTGATGTCCATGATAGCTGGGCTAATTTAGAATCCTATAGTAGTAATTAGAGTTACAACATTCTCTGGGTTGGAAGGACTACTGTCTCGAAAATGGTTATACTTCCAAGGTTATCCTACAGATTCAACACAATACTCATCAGAATTCCTATAGCATGACTCACAGAAAGAAAAAGTGAAGTTCAAGTATTCATATGGGATCCCAAATATTCATAAACACCTAATCTAATGCTAAGGAGAAAGAATACAGATGGAGAGATCAAACCTTATCTAAATTATACTACAGTGTGAAAGCAAGGAAGACTGGTAATATTGTAAAAATAGATGGGTGAAGAGAACAGAATAGAAGAGCTAAACATAGATTGACAAAGCTGGGATAAGCTAATTTTTGATAGTGGTGGAAGAAAATTCATAACAGAAAAAATTAACCCCTTCAAAAAATAGAGCTCCCAAAACTAAAAATCTACAGTTATTAAAGTGAAGCAAGATAGTCTATATCAGTCTTCTTGCACAGCAGTCATCACCAAGTACTTTCATACCTAAATTTTAGTCCAAAATGCTGAAACTGCCATAAGAATACACAAAGAGTGCTCTTCAAGATGTTTGTGTAGACAAAACCTTCCTGAACAGAATTTAAATGGCACAGGCAAAGCCTCAATAATCAGAAAAGACTATAGAAAAGTTAAAAAGCTTGTGCATAGAAAAAAGAAACAGCAAAGAAAGTAAACAGCCCACAATAAGGTGGAAATTCTTGATCATTGATAGCTGAATGTACACAGAATTTACCAAGAACTGTGAAAATTAAACATGCACACACAGCTAAACCCAAACTGTCAATCAACCTTTGAGTAATGAAATGAACATAAGATTCTTCAAAGATGAAACACAAACTACAAATAAGAATTCAAAAAACTATTTTACATCCATAGTTATCAGAAAAATTGAATTTTAAACTACTCTGAGTTTACTCACCTCAGTGACTATGGCTATCATTAAGAAATCTTATTTTTTAAAAAAATTTAGGCCAAGTTCTTGCTAGGAAAGAAATACAGTTTTTAAGTACAAATGAAGAAAACCAATGGCCTTTCTTCAAAGAAGTCCTCATTTAAACAGACTGTCTTCTGTTCTAAGTCTTGAATTTTGCTGGTGACTTGACAGTTGAACAGCTGCTACCCTACATTTCTACAACTCCTTATATTTAAGAAAAAAAGATTAACTCACTTCACTTCTCTGTTCAGGTCCAACAAAAACAAGGGCAGTTAAACCTAAACTATTTGTGTAAGAGACAAGTGACAGAATCCTTTTCATCATCTACATTGTATCTTTATTTTTATAAACTCCCAAGGCCAATCTGTATGAACATCTCTGGCTCCTGAAAAGAACAAAAATCAGTTTTCATTGAATGTTCATTTTGTGTGTGTGTGTGTGTGTGTGTGTGTGTGTGTGTGTGTGTGTGTGTAAAATGAAAGTAATATGGTTTATATAATGTGAATGACATTGTAGATAAGCCTGTCTTTGCCAACAGTATTTAAGTATCACTAATTTAAAATAGTCTTCTTTGGATAAACATTAAAAACTCTACACACAGAAAAATAATATTAATGTTGCTATCCTCAAATGAACACACTGTAATATAGTTTGAAGTCATCAGCTTCATTTCAAAGCTGTAAAATGTTATATACACACCCTTATTTGAACTATCCATTGCCTGGTTTTAAGTGGCATGCTGATTCTGATGATGGTGTCTTAATTTTTACAGACATAACTCCATTTTCTTGCATGATAATAAAACAAAACCAATAGAGAATATTTTGTTAGTGTTCTAGTGGGAGGGAGACTTTAAAAATAAAGAAGACCTTTCTTCATTCCCTTGCGTGTGCAATCATGCCAATCTTTATTCTCTTTCATGTAAAACAATTAGGTAAATAACAAGAAGTACAAACAAAGCAATAACAAAAAAATGCCGGTAGAGAATTGCCCTGGATCTCATAATAGAGTTGAATGCAAATAATGATTTGGTAAGTTAAGCTACATCAACAGGATCCTGGCTAACCGCTTATGAGGTAGGCTCATTCAGTATGGTATTATTTTGAAGTCAGAAGATTCCCCCAAGAAGATGCCAATTAGTCAAACCAAGAAAGCAAAAAGAAATTATTCATAGCTGTTTGCATGTAATTATACTCTATATAATAGTTCTCTTTATATGAAATAATCAGATATATTTATAAAAACATATATTCAATAAATGTTAATTTTATTTCATTTTCTTCTTCATCCCCTTCCCGCTCTGCCCTCCGACTACTCCCTATTCCATACCTCTTTCCCCCCATCTCCAAGAGGATGTCCCATCCCCACCCCCACCTCACCAGACCTCCCCACTCTTTGGGGTTTCAAGTCTTTTGTGGGTTAGGTGCATCTTCTCTCACTGAGGCCAGACCAGGAAGTTCTCTGCTGTATATGTGCCAGGAGCCTCATATCAGGGGGCATAAAAATGAAATTTAAGGCTGATCAAAATGATTAGAAATTGTTAGGGATATATTCTATTAGCCAATCAATATTTACTGATCAAGGAAAACACGAATTTTCAGGATACATTTGAGGAGTTACTCTGTGTGTGTTTGTTTTGTTATTAATTTCATTTTTGAAATTATAATATCATTTGATCTTTACCTTTCTGATTTTCAAAGCATTCAATATAACTTTCCTTGTTCCCTTTCACATTGATGCCCCCTTCTCTTAAATTTATTGTTATTTTTTCTATTTCTAGTAACAAACAATTTAAGATATAAGGAAAATCTCATCTTCATCAATAAAATTACTTTTTTGTATGGAACCATGGAGTCTTGAAGCACAAAAGTCAAGTGGAGGAAATCACAAGCAGAGGTAGTTAAAGATGATGGAGTAGTATAGTGCGCTTTGAGAAAAGGGTGAACCCTCCCAATCTCAGCTACTCACCTCAGGACCACCTTCCATTTAAGATAACTAAATGATGCTACTGCTTAATTCATTCTAAACAGGACTTACAACTTTTCTCATCCTAAATCCATGGCACAATGTTACTACGAAATTTCAGCAGCAATTTAATTACATTTATCCTTAAAAACATATTGCAATCGATGGATGCTTTTCTGTTTGTCTTTAAACATTCTTCTTTAGATTTAGAATACATTTCACATTCTGGTCAGGTTTCCTGTTGATATCTCAAATTCCTGCCGTGACTGTAGCACTGATATTCACTTGTGGTTTCAGGACATAAACAAAGAGTTGGAAAGTATTTATTCCTTTTTTTTTTTTTTTTTTTAAATAGATTACTTATTTTATATGTGTGAGTATGTTTTCAGACACACCAGAAGAGGGCATCGGATCATGTTATAGATGGTTGTGAGTCACCATGTGGTTGCGGAATATTGAACTCAGGACCTATGGAAGAGCAATCAGTGCTCTTAATCACTGAGCCATCTCTTCAGGCCCAAGTATACTCTTGTTAAAATGGATGTATTATCTATTTAAAACATATCTATTTTTTATATTATTTTGACTTTCTATTTTTCTAATTTCCCCCCATCATTCTAAGATCTAACAGAAGACTACCTGTATATTAACAAACAACTTAACCACTAAGCTGCAAGCCCAGCCCTGTATTTTATTATTCATCATAGTTTATGTTCACACAGACAATAATTTTGCCCATGATTCGTATCATCAATATTTATAATATTGTGACACAAGATTTGGTGAGTGGGCATTTTATTCTCTTCAAACAGCTTACACAATAACATTTGTCATCTTTAATATAAAATATGCTAATCACTCATTAAATTAATGATCTTTTCTAATTTAATTTTACTAACAATTTATCGAGTTTTATAAAATATTTAATGTAGACTTTATCAGTCAGTGACAAAAATAAAACAACATAGATCTATTTAATGATTTATTCTTTGAACAGGAGATTCGGGTCATTGTGTAAGAGTGATTCCTCTTCTTGCAGAGGAGCCAGGGTCACTGTCCTCCCTCCACCTGTTGTTCACAACAATCTGTAACTCCAGCTCCTGTCGTGCAACACCTTCTTTGACAACAGAAGGAACTGTATACATGTGGTGAACATGACTAGATACAGATAAACATAAAAGGCCTATTTATTTATTAATTTATAGATATTTTCATTTATTTAGAGATTTTATTGTGAACGTTTTAGTAATTTTAGAATAAGACCAAAGCTGGCTTTAAATTCAATTTACTCTTGACACTTCACAATCTTGGTGGAATAATTTAAAGGAGTGATGATTATTTTTCGTATCTTTTGTAGCCATTCCTTTAAAGTCATCTCCTTCTGGGGTATTCTTTTTTTTTTTTTTTCTTTTCTTTTTTAATTGGATATTTTCTTTATTTACATCTCAAATGTTATCATCTTTCCCAGTCCCCCTCAAGGAATCCCCCAATCCCATCCCCCATCCCCCATCTTCCTGCTTCTACTGTTTCCCCAAACCAACCAACCAATTCTGCCTCCCCTCCATGGCATTTTCCTGCACTGGGGCCTCAAGCCTTCAGAGCACCAAGGACGTCTCCTCCCATTGATGCCCCACAAGACCATCCTCTGCTACATATGGAACTGGAGCATTGGTCCCTACATGTGTACTTTTTTTTCCACTTCTTTTTTATTATTATTATTATTTTATTTTATTGGATATTTACTTTGTTTACATTTCAAATGTTTTCCCCTTTCCAGGTTTCCTCTTCAGAAAACCCCTATGCCATCCCTCCTCCCCATGTGTCTATGAGGGTGCACCTCCACCTACCCACCCACTCCTATCTTCCCTCCTTGGCATTGCCCTACACTGAGGCATCTAACAGGCCCAAGGGCCTCTCCTCCCACTGATGGCCAACAAGGCTCTCCTCTGTCACAGATGTGGACAGCACCCTTGATCCCTCCATGTGTATTATTTGGTTGGTGGTCCAGTCTCCTGGAGCTCCAAGGGGTCTGGCCAGTTGACAGTGTTTCTCCCTTCATGGGTTTGCAAAACGCCTCAGCTCCTTTAGTCCATTCTCCAACTCTTCCATCTGAAACCCCACACTCAAAGTTGGCTGCGAGCATCTGCCTCTATATTTGTCAGGCTCTGCCTGAGCCTCTCTGGAGTCAGGTTATCATGCTTCCATCAGCAAGCACTTCCCAGCATCTCCAATAATGTCTGGGTTTGGTGGTTATATATGGGATGTATCCCCAGATGGGGCAGTTTCTGGATGGCCTTTCTGTCAGTCTCTGTTCCACAATTTGTCTCCATATTTCCTCCTGTGAGTATTTTGTTTAGCCTTCTAAGAAACACGGAAACATCCACACTTTGGTGTTCCTTCTTTTAGAGCTTCATATGGTATATGAATGGTAATTTGGGAATTCCAAGCTTTTGGGATAATATCAACAAGCGAATGCAAACCATATGTGCTCTTTTGTGATTGGGTTACTTCACTCAGGATGATATTTTCTAGTTCCATCTATTTGCCTGCGAATTTCATGAAGTCATTGTTTTTAATACCTGAGTTGAATTCCATTGTGTAAATTTACCATATTTAATGTATCCATTTCTCTGTTGAGGGACATCTGCGTTGTTTCCAGCTTAGGCTATTATAAATATGACTACTATGAACATAGTGGAGCATGTGTCCTTGTTATATGTTGGAGTGTCTTCTGGGTATATGCCCAGGAGTGGTATAGCTGGGTCCTCAGGTAGCATTATGTCCATTTTTCTGAGGGTCTGCCAAACTGATTTCCAGAGTGGTTGTAATCCCACAAGCAATGGAGGAGTGTTCCTCTTTCTCCACATCCTCACCAGCATCTACTGTCACCTGAGATTTTAATCTTAGCTGTTCTGACTCATGTGAGGGTGTGAGGTGGAATCTCAGAGTTATTTTGATTTGCATTTCCCTGATGACTAAGGATGTTGAACATTTCTTTAGGTGCTTCTCAGCCCTTCGAGTTTCCTCAACTGAGAATTCTGTTTTGCTTGGTTCCCCATTATTTGATAGAATTATTTGGTTCTCTAGAGTCTAACTTCTTGAGTTCTTTGTACATATTGGATATTAGCCCTAATTCAGATGCAGAATTGGTAAAAATCTTTTCCCAATCTGTTGGTTACTGTTTTGTCCTATTGACAGTGTCCTTTGTCTTACAGAAGCTTGGCAATTTTATGAGGTCCCTTTTGTCGATTCTTGATCTTAGAGCATAAGCCATTGGTTTTCTGTTTAGGAACTTTTCCCCTTTGCCCATGTGTTTGGGACTTTTCCCAACTTTCTCTTCTATTAGGTTCAGTGTATCTTGTTTTATGTGGAGGTCCTTGATCCACTTGGAGTTGTACTTTGTACAGGGAGATAGGAATGGATTAACTTGTATTCTTCTACAAGTTGACCACCAGTTGAACTATCACCATTTGTTGAAAATGTTGTCTTTTATCCACTGGATGGTGTTAGCTCCTTTGTCAAAGATCAAGTGACCATAGGTGTGTGGGTTCATTTCTGGGTCTTCAATTCTATTCCATTGATCTACCTGTCTGACACTGTAGAAATACCATGCAGATTTCATCACTATTGCTCTGTATTACAGCTTGATATCAGGGATGCTGATTCCCTCCGAAGTCATTTTATTGTTGAGAATAGTTTTTGCTATCCTGGGTTTTTCATTATTCCACATGAGTTTGAGAATTGCTCTTTCTAGGTTTACGAAGAATTGAGTTGGAATTTTGATGGGGATTTCATTGAATCTGCAGATTGCTTTTGGCAAGATGGCTACTTTTACTAAATCAGTCCTATCAATCCATGAGCATGGGAGACCTTTCCATCCTCTGAGATTTTCTTTGATTTCTTTCTTCAGAGACTTGAAGTTCTTGTCATACAGATCTTTCACTTGTTTGGTTAGAGTCACACCAAGATACTTTATATTGTTTGTGACTATTGTGAAGGGTGTCGTTTCCCTAATTTCTTTCTCAGTGTGTTTATCCTTTGAGTATAGTAAGAATACTGATTTGTTTGAGTTAATTTTTATCTGGTCTCTTTTCTGAAGTTGTTTATCAGCTGTAGGAGTTCTCTGGTGGAGTTTTTGGGGTCACTTAATTATAAGACCGTTTCATCTGCAAATAGAGATATTTTGATTTCTTACTTTCCAATTTGTATCCCTTTGACCTCCTTTTGTTGTCTAATTGCTGTAGCTAGAACTTTAAGTACTGTATTTAATAAATAGGGAGAGAGAGGGCAGCTTTGTCTAGTCCCTGATTTCAGTGGGATTGCTTCAAGTTTCCCTTCATTTAGTTTGATGTTGGCTACTGGTTTGCTGTATATTGCTTTTATTATGTTTATATATGGGTCTTGAATTCCTGATCTTTCAAAGACTATTATCATGAAGGGATGTTGAATTTTGTCAAATGCGTTTTCAGCATCTAAGAAAATGATCATATGTTTTTTTTTTTCTTTGAGTTTGTTTATGTAGTGGATTACATTGATGGATTTCTGGGTATTGAACCATCCCTGCATCCCTGGGTTGAAGTGTTCTTGATTCAGTTTACAAGAATTTTATTGAGCATTTGTGCATCGATATTCATAAGGGAAATTGGTCTGAAGTTCTCTTTCTTTGTTGACTCTTTTGAGGTTTTGGTATCAGTATAACTGTGACTTCATAGAACTAATTGGGTAGTGTTCCTTCTGTTTCTATTTTGTGGAATAGTTTGAAGAGTATTGGTATTACGTCTTCTTTGAAGGTCTGATAGAATTCTGTACTAAGTCCATCTGGTCCTAGACTTTTATTGTGTGTGTGGGGGGGAGAGACTTTTAATGACTGCTTCTATTTCTCTAGGGCTTATGGAAGTGTTTAGATGGTTTATCTGATCCTGACTTAACTTTGGTATTTGTTATCTGTCTAGATAATTGTCCCTTTCATCCAGATTTTCCAATTTTGTTGAGTATAGGCCTTTGTAGTAGAATCTGATGATTTTTTGAATTCCCTCTGATTCTGTTATTATATCTCCCTTTTCATTTCTGATTTTGTTAATTTGGGTACTTTCTCTGTGCCCTCTGGTTAGTCTGGCCGAGGGTTTATCTATCATGTTGATTTTCTCAAAGAAGCAGCTCCTGGTTTTGTTGATTCTTTGTATAGTTCTTTTTGTTTATACTGTTTGATTTCAGCCCTGAGTTTGATTATTTCTTGCTGTCTACTCCTCTTGGGTGTATTAGCTTCTTTTTGTTCTAGAGCTTTCAGGTGTGTTGTTAAGCTGCTAGTATATGCTCTGTCCAGTTTCTTTTTGGAAGCACTTAGAGCTATGAGATTTCTGCTTAGTACTGCTTTCATTGTGTCCCATAAGTTTGGGTATTTTGTATCTTCATTTTTATTAAATTCTGGAAAGCCTTTAATTTATTTCATCCTTGACCAAGTTATCACTTAGTAGATTGCGGTTCAGCTACTATGTGTATGTTGTTTTTGTTGCTATTGAAGACAAGCTTTAATATGAATTGATCTCATAGGAGACATGGCATTAGTTCAATCTTCTTATATCTGTTGAGGTCTGTTTTGTGACTGTTTATATGGTCAGTTTTGGAGAATGTACCATGAGGTGCCGAGAAGAAGGTATATTATTTTGATTCAGAAAGAAATGTTCTATAGATATCTGTTAAATCCCTTTGGTCCATAACTTCTGTTAGTTTCACTGTGTCTCTGTTTACTTTGTGTTTCTATGATCTGTCCATTGATGAGAGTGGTGTGTTGAGGTCACCCACTATTATTGTGTCAGGTGCAATATGTGCTTTGAGCTTTAGTAAAGTTTCTTTTATGAATGTGGGTGCCCTTGCAGTTGGAGCATGGATGCTCAGAATTGAGAGTTCTTCTTGGTAGATTTTTCATTTGATGAGTATTAAGTGTCCTTCCTTATCTTTTTTGATGACTTTTAGTTGAAAGTCAATTTTATCCAAATTAAGATGGCTACTCCTGCTTGTTTCTTAGGATCATTTGCTTGGAAAATTGTTATTCAGCTCTTTACTCTGAGATAGTGTTTGTCTTTGACACTGAGGTGCATTTCCTGTATGCAGCAAAATGCTGGATCCTGTTTATGCATCCAGTCTGTTAGACTATGTCTTTTTATTGGGGAATTGAGTCTATTGATATTAAGAGATATTAAGGAATAGTGATTGTTGCTTCCTGCTATTTTCAATGTTATTTTTACGTTTGTGTGGCTATCTTCTTTTGGATTTGTTGAAAGAAGATTACTTTCTTGCTTTTTCTAGGGTGTAGTTACCCTCCTGTGTTGGTGTTTTCCATCTATTATCCTTTGTAGGTCTGGATTTGTGGAAAGATATTCTTTAAATTTGGTTTTGTCATGGGATATCTTGGTTTCAACAACTATGGTAGTTAAGAGTTTTGCTGTGTATAGCAGCCTGGACTGGCAGTTGTGCTCTTTTCGGGTCTGTATGAGATCTGCCCAGGATCTTCTAACTTTTATAGTCTCTGGAGAGAAGGCTGGTATAAATCTGATAGGTCTGCCTTTCTATGTTCCTTGACATTTTTCCCTCGCTGCTTTTAATTTCTTTCTTTATTTTGTGCATTTGGTGTTTTGACTATTATGTGACAGGAGGAATTTATTTTCTGGTCCAATCTATTTGGAGTTATGTAGGCTTCTAGAATGTTTATGTTCATCTCTTTCTTTAGATTAGAGAAGTTTTCATCTGTTATTTTGTTGAAGATATTTACTGGCCCTTTAAATTGGGACTCTTGCCTTTGTTATATACCTATTATCCTTAGGTTTGGTCTTCTCATTGTGTCTTGGATTTCCTGGATGTTTTGGGTTAGGAGCTTTTTGCATTTTGCATTTTCTTTGACTGTTGTGTCAATGTTTTCTATGGTTTCTTATGAACCTGAGATTCTCTCTTCTATCTCTTGTATTCTGTTGGTGATGCTTGCATCTATGACTCCTGATCTCTTTCCTAGGTTTTCTATCTCCAGGGTTATCTCCCTTTGTGATGTCTTTATTGTTTCTATTTCCATTTTTAGATCCTGCATGGTTTTGTTCATTTCCTTTGCCTGTTTGATTGTGTTTTCCTGTAATTCTTTAAGGGATTTTTGTGTTTCCTCTTAAAGGACTTCTACCTGTCTACCTGTATTCTCTTGTATTTCTTTAAGGGAGTTATTTATGTCCTTCTTAAAGTCTTCTACCATCACCATAAAATGTGATTTTAAAACTGAGTCTTGTTTTTCCTGGTATGTTGGGGTATCCAGGGCTTGCTGTGGTGGGAGAACTGGGTTCTGATGATGCCAAGTTGCCTTGGTTTCTGTTACTTATGTTCTTGCCCTTGCCTTTTACCATCTCATCATCTCTGGTGTTAGCTGATCTTGCTCTCTCTGACTGTGGCTTGTCCGTCCTGCAAGCGTCTGCATCAGTACTCCTTGAAGACCAACTCTCTCTGAGAGGATTTTGTGTTTGTAGAACTGTGCTACAGGGTCAGTTCTGGGGTGCAGACAGAAACTAGAAGGATTCTGTCCACAGCTGTTCCTTGGTTCCTATGTCCTGATGGCTCTGAGAGGGTCCCTCTTGAGCTAAGAATTTGAACAGAAGTTGTGGTCTTGCCTGTGCTTGAAGGTGTGTCAGCACTCCTGGGAGACCAGCTCTGTGAGTCATAGGATCAGCTCCCTTGCTACAGAAGGAACCTAGAAGGCCGCCCCTCAGTCTGTGTGTCCTGAGAATTCTGGGTGGTTCCCTCTGAGCAGACGTGCTGGTCTTACCCCGTTCACAGGCTTGTCCACACTCCTGGGAGGCTAGCTTTCTTCTGGTGCTATTTGGCCATGGAGTCTTGTGGCACAGGCTCAGGTCCCCGTCCACAGATGGACACTGGAAAGCTCCTGTCACAGGCTGTGCCTAGGTTCCTTTGTACAAGTGTACTCTTTGATTGGGGGTTTAGTTCCTGGGACCTCTGGAGGGTCTAGTTGGTTGATACTTTTGTTCTTCCTATGGGATTGCAATCCTTCTGGGGTATTCTTTATGGGAAGTCTTGATTACTAATTTAATTCCCTTACAAATTTTAATCTATTCAGATTTTCTATCTCATTTTAATTAAGTCACACTAGGAATGTTTTAGGATTTTTAAAGTTAACTATTTTTATTTATTTACATCCTAAATATTGTGCTCTGGCCCCTCTCCCATAGTTTCCAACACCGTGCCCCTCCCTTTCACCTCTGAGAGGGTAACCCCCATGAGTTCCCACTTTCTATATCCTCTCCCATTGTGGACAAACCAAGCACAGATGGTTCAGCAGTTAAAAGCACTGATTGATCTAGCAGAGGACTTGGGTTCAATTCCCAGCATCCATGTGGCACCTCATACTTTTCTGTAACTACAGTAAAACTTTCACACTGACATACATGCAGGAAAAACAGCAATGAACATAAAATAAAAATAAATGAATGGCACATCTAGGCAGGTCTGCCAGGTTGTGTGATGTACTCCGACTAAAAGTGCAAGCTGCAAAACGCATGTTTATTAAAGCATTTTTTTATAATAAAATGTGCTATGAAATATGATTTTTACTTTGGTTTCTACTGCTCTATTTTTGCTTATCAGACGTTACACTGAAGAAAATGTCAATGCTTATTCAAATTTATATCACATTTTGAAGAGAAACAGTTGGATTATATTTGTTAACTAGCATCCTCTCTTTTATATATGTGAATTTTTGTTTCATATGTCTTTAAAATGTATTATAGGGCTTTAGGATATATAACATTTTAATTTATTAAATTGTAGCCAAATTATAGAATGTATATTATAAGTTTAAGAGACTAGTATCTGCAATAACAGTTAACAATAATCCCCAGTGTTTATCATTGTGAGACAGAGGTGGATTTTTTGTTGTTGTTTTGTTTGTTTGTTTGTTGTTTTTTAGCATTACTTAGCTATTACAAGTTCACCCAACTAATACCTATAAAGTAACATGAAAGTTTTTTTAAATGTAATCATGGACTCCTATTTTCTGAAAATATTACTTTAGTGGTTGGTGCTGATTCACCTAAGAAATGAAGATAAACCAGAATATATTTAAATACAAGAAAAAATGCAATACGATACTTCTTGCTTGCTGTAAAAAAATCAACAAGAAAACAAACAAAACAACAAAACAACAACAACAACAACAAACTATCTGGACAGCTTAAAAGTCCAAGGCAGGGAGTCTAGATTACTATGATAGCTCCAGCTATTTTGTAAGAGCTTGCTTTAAAATTTTAAGATAGTATTTCAAATCAAATCAAAGATGAACTCATAGTTATGCTAGTGCAAATTGCCCAAGAATACAGAGGCTAAGGACAGGTGTGGTAAGGCCTAAAGGGTAAGTATTGCCTAGGGTTTCTCTAAGCAACGATAAAGCAGCTGGGTGTGGTAAAACGTTCTTACATGGTGAAAACTCATTCTCTGCTGTAATGCATAACATCAGAGAAACATGGATAATTTAATAGGAAATAATGTATAGGCTAGATATTTAAGTTGATATGTTGGATGCTGTACTGGTTGGTTTTCTGTGTCAACTTGACACGAGTTGGAGTTATCATAGATAAAGTAGCCTCTGTTGAGGAAATTCCTCCATGAGATCTAGCTGTAAGGTATTTTCTCAATTAGTGATCAATGGGGGAGGTCTCAATGTCAGTAGTGCCATCCTTGGGCTGGTAGTCCTGGGGTCTCTATGAAGGCAAGCTGAGCAAGCCAGGGGAAACAAGCCAGTAAGCAGCACTCTTCATGGCCTCTGCATCAGCTCCTGCCTCCCAGTTCCTGCCCTGTGTGAGTTCCTGTCCTGACTTCCTTTGATGATGAACAGCAATGCACAAGTGTGAGCTGAATAAACCCTTTCCTCCCCAATTTGCTTCTTGGTCATGAGGTTTTGTGTAGGAATTGAGACCCCAACTAAGACAGATGCCATCACAACAGATTAAATCAATTGGGCAAAGAAAGAGTGAAACCACAGATATCAGAGAGAATTGGAATATTATGAAACAGTAAAAAAGTCAAAATTTTCTCTAAATGTTTCCAAAGATTCAAACATTTGCTTACTCACCCAGCTTCAAGCAGGAATCCATGAGTGTATTACCCAGAAGTTCGTTGCCTGGCTGATTAAAGTCACATTAATTAGCTTTCTATTGGATTCATATTATAGATGCATTATCTCATTCGACAATTAAAATTATATGCATTTCTCTTATTCACAATCTGAAAAATACAGATTTTCATTTTATTCTTTATTCATTTATTATTTTGTTTATATAAAAGCATTTAAATATTGTTATTACTCATTGTTAAAGGCATATGAACCTGCTGTTTTATGTATTTCCTTATTTTTCTTCGATAATCCTGGACATTTATTTTTCATTGTTTTCTTTCTATATATGAATTGGGTTTCAGTAATATTAAACTATTTTTTACAATATAATAATACTGTAGCTCCTGAATCTGTTAGGACAGGTCTAACAAATTTCTCATTAATATCTACATTTCTAGTTATTTCTTATAATCTTTCTTTTTGTCTATTGAATCTTAAAGAATATTCTATTGTCTAATGAATCCTAAAGAATATTCTAATATCTAATCTAATAATTGCCTATTATTAAGCATAATTGCTAAACAATTTTAATAATTCTATTTGAATTGACTAATTTATTTCCTAGTTGTTATTTTCATTCATATTTTAAAAGATAAAAAAATTAATTTAATTTTCTAAGTCTTATTTTATTTTAGATATTCTACTTCGATTGAAATTCTTTACAAATTTTTATGTTATTGCATAGTTTTGTACCACTTTACTAGCATGTTCTGATTAAAAAGCTTATTCTGTAGTAACAATTAGGGTCAAATATTGTCCTTAAATTACGTTGGCATTTTGCATCTGAATAGTATCTTGCTTTAAACTTTACAACAAAACGAATATGTTTAAGTGTTATTTTAGCTTGTATAACATACTTCCCTTCTCCCTCTACAGGTCAATCTCATATTGGCCTAGTTATATTGATACAACTTCATTTCTCATCATTATTTAACTTCTCCCACATTCTTTTATCTATATGGGCTCAACATCAAGATCCAAAATTATATGTCCTCACAATTCATCATTTTTTTTATTCTGGTATCTTATATGATAATGGTTTTGCATATACAGTTTCAAAATTTTCATATACATATCTAGATTTGCTCACTTGTTGATTATCCATAAACTAAAACATAGGCTAAATCATTTTCTTAATGTATGAAATATAATGGGTGCTTGATGTTCAAACATTTTGTGTATATACATATATATATATATATATATGTGTGTGTGTATATATATATATATATGTGTGTGTGTGTGTGTGTGTGTGTATATATATATATATATATATATATATATATATATATATATATATAAAGAGAGAGAGAGAGAGAGAGAATATGTGTGTAGACAGCAGCACATCAGCACATGTCTGTCCTGGCGCCAATCCTGTGGTCAAAGAAGAACTGGCAGCAAATGGTACGCCCCCCCACCATATCCATTCTGGGATTGAAACTACAGTTATTAAACTCGGCAGCATGACCTTTTTCCTACTGGTACAGCTAACCACGGTTTATTTGCATTTTAATTCAATAAAGACACTATTGGTTTCAATAGCAATATTTAAGTTATAACCAAGTGATTATTTGATCAACAAATTAATATTGTTTATGTCTTAAAATACCAATATACATCAATTATGAGTCTCAGTTTAATGGAGCTTATTGTTTATGTTCATCAAGGCTATTTATTATGTATTTTTAATATCTCATAGGAGTTAATCATTAGTGTGGTAGACCATTGTGATGAAGTTTGGAGTGATAATCAGGTTCCTTGGTTCAGAACATTGAGTAATTTCCAAATTGAGTAAACAGATCTCAGACATAAAGACAAATGGTACCTTGAGAGCTAGCTTGTTCATCATTATTTCTATTTATTGAGACAAGGATACAAAGGAAATGAAATTTTTCTGTTAGGCTCTGAATGCTAGACATTAGTGATGTTATAGACATTTGGAAGCATTGCCAGCAAATAAGCAATTCTGCGAGTAGAAAAAATAGTCTTCCCCAAGGAAGAACAGACCAATTGGGTGTCCAATACAAGAAGGTCAACCCAAAAAACCATAAATTTCATTTAAATTACATAGACTGCCCTAGTTATATTTAAGAATATATATGTATATGCTTATACATAAAGGCAAGTTATAACAAATAATAGAAATAGATGCCATGAATTTGAAAAAATAAGAAGGAGTGGTATATGGGGGTGTTGAAGAGAGGAAAGGCAAGGGAGGAATGATATAATTATATTATAATCTCAATAAAAAATGAAAAAAGGTCTAGTGCACTTGAAATACTAGGGCTAACGCATTACCAATACATTTTTATTTTGTCCAATAAGAGTATTTTGTTGGACACATCAATTAAAAATCATAAGGGATTTTTGATTAATTGGTGTACATACATGCATGTATTTGTACATGCACATACTTACATGTGACAGTGCATATATGGAAGTCAGAGGACACATTGCCATAGTCAGATTTCTTCTTCCACCAGCTGGTTCTGTAGACTGTACCCGGGTGTTCAGGTTTAATGGCGACTTTCTCTTTCTGAGCCATCACCATACCTCAAGTTTTCATTAAAATCTTACTGTGTATTGTTAGGATTCAGCACTTGCTTTTGAATTGTTAACTTTGAAATAGCAACCACTTTGGGAACTAAAATTTAACAATCTCTGTATCATGTTTATTTCAGTTCTTTGGCCAATCTAATCTATCACAATTGAAATATTTAGGAGTTGAAACACAGAAAAAGTTAGAAAGCATAGAACATTAAAATCCTATTTGTGCATATAGAAGTCATTTTCTATAAGCTTCTTATTGCTACAACACAATACCTAACAAAAGACACCTAAAAAAGTATTAGTTAAACAAAAGGGTTCCATGAAACTTCCAACATCACAGGTCATTGAAAAGCTACTGGTAGCTCTCCAAAGTATTGCTGAAGATAATACTTAAGCCATCAAACACAGGGAAGTCAAACTGGTGCCTAACCAGAAGCTTTACTTCTATAGAGTAGCACTCATGGTACTTCAACGTAGTCTGCATGCTACTCAATGAGGAAGGGAATTACCAATGTCACTGTAGTGGCTATTCCTGGTTGTCAACTTGACTATATCAGGAATGAACTATAATCCAGAACTGGAAGGCCAAACACTAGGTACCCCACAGCAATGACCCACTTGCAAGCTAATACTGTTGCAAAATTGACACAAATGTTATGGATTAATCACCCAATCTCTGATTAAATTTAAGACACATTCCATGAAGCATAACTAATAGCTTTAACTACTAAAATTGCCAAGCACCTAAGACTAGGTATGTCTCCAGCCTAGGGGAAAACCTAATATGATTTTTGTGATAAGAAACCTAATAAAAATTAGTCTTAAAGACATTGGGACACTCCCATCGATTACTGCCTCTCTCAGCCCTCATCAGGGCAGCTTCTTCTTGCTTGTAGTAGCTGAGAATTAACACAGAGACCCACAACTGGACAATGTACAAAGAGTGAGGAACTGTATAGCACTCATTTTTAAATGTGATGCCTTCATCACACTCCCTGTGAGAGTAAGAATTCTGAAGAGGAAGCAGAAAGGTTGTAAGAGGCAGAGGTGATGGATGACTGCAATGGAACCATGTCTTCCAGACACAAGACATACGATCTCACAGAAACCGTAGATGTATATACAAGACCAGAGACTGTAAAAACAGACAAAAGACATGTAAAACATCAAGCCAGATAGGGTAGCTGCATAAAGAATAACAAGGTGATACAGGGTCCTATTTCGAATCAAGAAGCTATCTACAACTGATACCCATGCACATAGGAAAAATAAGTTATTTTTTCCAAGTGAGTGTTAATTGATTATATCAACTTCACTCCAAGGTAAGCTTCATGCTTAGAAGTAGTTGGCCAACACAAAATGAACTCAGTGACATCGTTTTTAGCTGCTTTGTTTTCTTTTGACTCTTTTTCGGTCTTATCAGTATTTGAACTATTTGAATAGACTATCTTTGTGTATTAGTTTATTTTGCATCTGTTTCTTGTTTTGTTTCTTTTTTTTTTCTCTCTCTATTTGAAAGATAGAGACCCAAAAAACATAAATTTGACTAGGTAGGATGGTGGGGTGGATCTGGGAGGAGTTGGGTAAAGGAATAATATGATCAAAATATATTGCATGAAATTTTTAAAAGTTGATTTGGGCTCTCATTTGGGGAAAAAGTCCATCTTAGTGGGGAGGACATGAAAACAAGGGAGTGAGTCTGACGGTGATCATTCCTCTCTAGTCAGAAAACAGAGAATAACGCTACTGCTGCTCACTTGTGTTCTCATTTTAGTTCATTCTGGATTTCTAGCACATGGGGTGGCTTACCAAAATTCCGGATGAGCCTTCTTCCTCTGTTCAGCATTTTGAGATATACCCTCAGGGAGTTACCAATGCTGAGTATAAATTTAGTCATGTAGACAAAATTATTCACAGAAGTTCTATGCTCATCAACTAGAGAGACCAAATAAATTTTACATCCTAACATCACATCTGTGGTCATTAACGTCTTTTTTATCTCATAATTTAAAATTGATTAATTCTTTGAAAGTTTAGGTGTTTATTTTTAATAGTTCTAAGGTTGCTAACATCTCTGAAGGGGATAAACATAAGTGTTTAAGAACACTAGCTCTTCTTCCAAAGTTCCTTGCTTCAATTCACAACACCTACATGCTGGCTTATAAACATATGTAACTTTAATTACAGAAGATATAATGGCATTTTCCGGCCCCCATTTGCAAGAAGTTACATATGCAGTATAAAGACACACATGAAGACAAAATACCCACATACAATATAAGATTTTTAACTCTGAAATTCATAGTTTCTCAGAGATTCAAGCTACTTCTAAACATTGAAATGCTTTAAAATAATAAACAAATGATGTCCATACCCAGAAGTGCACACAACAAACCCTGCATTTGCGCTTCCTAATATAACCATCTGTTCCTCAGTCATCATTGGCTCCAGCACCCCTCCAATTCTTCTGGTCACAGTTCACAACTGTACTTTTACTTGTGTGGATGTCTCAGAGTCCTGACACTTTCAAACTCTTGAGGGAACCACTACAACTTAAGCTTCATCTTCCCAGCTTCATGTGATGAGCTCCTTGGAATGACTTCATGCCAAATTATATATATATATATATATATATATATATATATATATATATATATATATTCTGTTCTCATCATCACTCTGGAATCTTATTGCAGCCCTCCATGTCCTCTTAAGTATATAATTTTTATTTCTGCTAAGCTAATTAGATGGACATGATTCTATCAAATTCTGGTTGCAACTTAAGATATAAGTTGTATCCCATGGCACATGTCCCTTATGTGCTGACCCTGAGGAAATGGTTCCCTAGGGGGAAGAGTATAGGCAGGGATCTCATTCAAATCAGTTCAGGATCTATAGTTTCAAATGAACTTGCATTTTATTTTTTTATAACTTCCATTAATTTATTTATTTATTCCCCTTATCTCCTGACCACAGTCTCTATCTTCCTAGTCTCCCTCACATGGCCCCTCTTCCATTTCCCCTCCTCTTCTCCTCCCCTGGAAGGCACTCAGCCTGACATATCAAATCACTGTAGGACTAGATACATCCTCATCCAATGATCCCAGACAAGGCAGCCTATGTAGGAATTAGGAATCACAGCAGACAACGGAGTTGGGGACAGACTCTGCTACAGTTGTTGGTAGGCCTGGATAAAAAACAAACTGTACTTCTGCTTCATATGTGCAGAGGCTCTAGATCCAGCTCTTGTGTGCTCTTTGGTTGTTGATTTAGTCTCTGAGAACCCTGAAAAGACCAGGTTACTTGACTCTTTTCCTCTTCTTGTGGAGTCCCTAGCCCTTCCCACAACTCATCTACAAGACTCCCACACTGCATCTAATATTTGACTGTGAGTCTCTGCATCTATTTCAGTCAGCTTCTGGGAGGAGCCTTTCTGCGGACAATTATGCTAGACTCCTGCCTACAAGTGCAATAGAGCACATCATGAAATTTTCAGGCAAAAGAGTAGGACTAGAAAATATCATCTTGACTGAGACAGCCCAGACCCAAAAGGACATACATAATATTAATCACTTATAAGTGGTTATTAGTCATCAAGTACAGTATACACATGTGACAACCCACAGACTTAAAGAAGCTAAATAACAAGGGAAGAATAAGGGAGGATGCTTGAATATCACTTAGAAGGGGAAATAAAATGGTTATTGAAGGTGGGAAAAAAGATGGAACTGTGTGAGAGAGGGGATAGGATGTGGTACTAAAGGGAATGGGGGGTCACATGTAGGAAGAATGGAGAAAGAGGGCCAGGAAAGGGAAAGGAAATAGTTGGCATGTGATAGAGGAGGTTGGGGGATGGAGGAAATGGGAAGGGCAGAGACCTGGGATGGGGGAAGCTCCAGGGTATCTATGAGGGTGACTCCAACTGAGACTCCTAGCAGTGGGTGATATGGAGCCTGAAGTAGCCACCTCCTATAACCAGGCTGGATTCCTAGTGAGGGGATTAGGACAACAACCCACCCGCAAAACTTTCAACCCAAAACTTGTCCTGCCTCTAAAGAAGTACGGGGATAAAGATAGACTGGAGACCAAGGCCCAAACTGAGACCCATCCCTTGGGCGAGAACCAATCCCTGCTCCAATTAATGAATTCGGACTTTCTTAAGTTACAAGCTTCAGTTGAGAGGCTTTGACAACACTTTTCTTGACTCCGACCTTGAACTTGCTAAGACTCATTTAGTAAGTCGATTGTACATTTTAGGACCTTCAGCTCTCACTATAGGTGAGCCCAAGTCTGAATTCTGTGGTTATAGTATTTTTTTTGTTACATTCCCCACACAACTTAGTCCTTTGTTTTTCAATTAAGCTTCTCTCAGGTTCACAGAACATGGGCAGAATAAAGCAAAGAGTACTTTTCCAGAATAAGATATAAATATCCTGAAACCCTGTTTCCCATGAAGTTCTTGTGCTTTTATAATATGGAATGAACTGGTCCTACACTGCCCACATTTCTATGGGCTTTCTATTACTCCAACTTGCTCCTAGAACAGCATATTAATTTCTACTCACAAGACTACAGAGCTTATCTAGCCCAGAGTGGCAAGATCTTTCACATTCTTCCAAGAAAACAGTTTCAAAAAAGTGGGAAGCTTGGTCATAGGAATATTTCTATCCTTTGGTGCCAATTTTTTATATTATATTTCTTATTCCTGGAAAAAAGATTGTTGACAGAAGAAACCCATGGAAAGTATTAGCTATTCTGGCATATAATTTGAGGGTACCATTCTAAGAATTTATGAATAGAAGCCAGTAGCTAGCCTTGGTAAGTCATACTTTTAAAACACAAAGAAATACTTCTAACTACATACTGAAGTGGTGAAATCAGAAACCAAGCTCAATAAAGTTTCGACAACCCATAACATATAGAAATGAATAGTGGCGTTCATGTCAGTCTCTCCCTTTACTTCAGTTTGGGACTTTACTTCTTGTGACAGTGTTGCCCACCCTCACAGCTGATATTTTCTCCTCAGTTAGTAAGAAGCTTTTGGGAAAATCCTAACAGACACTACCAGCAGCACTTTTCCAGTTAGATTAAATATTTGAGCAAGTTGATAATGGAGATCCATCATTGAATATGATACTCAAAACATAATGAGATGTGTATCATTATAATTTTAAGAAGCCTGGGACAGTTATTTAGATTCCTCCTTTTTTCCTTTGCCACACTGTTCCACTGCCAAGTGATCCTTAAAAGTCCATGGCTTTTAAAGTATCTAATACACTGGTGACAGGGAAGTTTTCAGACTATTTCACCTGGAGTTCTTTTCTGAATTCTATATTTTTGTATCCAACTACTCAAGTCTCTTAATGGACCAATAACATCGTAAATATAAATTGTCTTCCTTCCTTTACAAGCACTATTTCCCATCTTCTAGCAGATGCTTTGGTCAAAACTTGAACATTGCCTTAAAGTCTTCGGCTTTTGGTCTACACATAGAAAATCTTGTTTACTTTATCTTCAAAGTCTCCAGGACAATAGTTCACATTTACTCCTACCATCATGTCTTAACCGTGCCTAGATAATTCCAATGAGCTAAATAGTTTGCCAATGATTTCCTTAGCTCATACTCTAAATATGAACATAATTAAACATGAGATGTACCCAGTGGAAGCATGAGTATGATTATACTACTCAGTTCAACATGCTTCAAAACTTACTAGTATATTTTGAATGTTTGAATGTATATGTCCAGAAGTTCACGTATTGAAATCTAACACGTCGTGCAATTCAAATTTACTCTGTCAGAATTGATTTTCTGAGGATGGTGTCCTTTAATTATTGCCACAGGGAATTTGTTTTTTTTCCTTCAGCTTGTAAGAACACAACAGAGAGGTTCTTACATCAACTAGAAAACAGCATTAATGAAGAGTAGTCGTGTATCTAATGGTATATCTGAAGGTCTCTTGACAGTAAACAGAACATTCAAAACTTTAGGACATGAATTTCTGTTACTTGAAAACCCACTGAATCTCTGAAATCACTTTCCTGTATACTTGCTCCTCTCCCTTGTCAGGATTGACATGCTTGCTAAGTAGTGATCAAGAAGGTCCTTTCCTGGTAGAATTCGCATAGACCCAATATTCTTCCTGTGATTACATCTTTAATTGGTAGTCAGATAGGTAATTGCAATACATCCTTCAAGTCTTGGTGTTTTTATGTAAATCACTCTTGTTAAAGTTATATTTTTCTGATCAACCTTTATCATTGCAATACATTTAACATATCTAGTAATTTTATATCTCTTAATGAGTTTTACACTTTTAATAGTTTGTCCACCTTTATGATTTTTTTTCTTCTCCATCTGGTAGACGGTAAATTCTCTGAAACTGGGAAATTTTCATCTATTCTCTGGCACTTCCTATACCCTGGAAATGAAGTACAATAAGATAAGCACTGTAAATTTGCTATGTGCCTGCTAAATAAGTAACTGAATAATAAGTGAAAATGATTCCCTCTAGTTCTTCATTGGCATCATTACACATTGGTAAATTAATATGCAATTCTCATTTTGGTTAATGTTAAATCCAAACTCATCTCAAATGACAAAGCCTCTGTGTTACTGATGCATTGCACTCATTAGACACATAAAATAACTGTCAGGCTCATTCCCTATGCTTTGAGTGTCATGGCATCTTCTTTAACAGCAGTCAAACATTATTTCAACCAGTTTATTCTAAGTGCTGGATGTTCTTAAAGTTTGACCTTTGGCAGAGAGTTTCAACAACTCACTGTCAAAATGTCTCAGGGAAGATTAGCACTTTAAGGATTTTTGTGATTTTTTTTTCTCATTTCAAAGTTAAGGACAAGAAAATCAACTCAATTGTAAGATATTACCAAGTTATTAAACCATTCTGATTTCTCAAGGTAGATCTCTTTCTTTTCTTCATATCCCTCTTCTTAGAAACAGATACCCAAGGATTAGCCATTATTCTAAACTTAGAAAACTAGTTTTAACTGCAATACTTTTTACTCTCTTTCCAGTGGGTTCAAATGTGCTGTCATTCCCATCACAGATGTTCTTAAAGCCATTAATCTGCTGGGCTTTCAAGACCATGGTGTGTGGGCAGTCAGCATGCCCAGGAAACGTTCCATCCACTGTTTCATTTTCTCTTGATTATGCAAATTTCTCTATCATTATTATATTTTAAATGCTGACATCTAAACTACATTTCGTATGAGACACCATTGAGTGAGTAATTATGAGGAAACAATTGTTCCTATTCACAGCTGCCCAAGTGAGGATGGTGAATCCAAGGGCTTTAAAAAGTTCAGTCATTTTATTGGCCTCAGACTCAAATAAATTCGCCCTCTTTCTGTCAGGCATCATTACTCTCTTCTCAAACCCAAGTATACTTTTGCAGCTAACATTCAGCAAATCTCAGATTTCTCTAGTGAGTCGCTATTTCTTTTAGGACTTGACTAATCAATTGACACTCCCTTCTTAAATATCCTCCATGCTTGGGAGTGTGCAGTCAGGAGGCAAATGGATGCACTCTTATACAGTAATGCATTACTAAAATCTGACACAGCATTGCATAATGTTGGAGTGACAGTGCATTAAATCTGTCATCTGCTTTCTGATTGCACAGCTAAATGACTTTTTCCTATCCCTCTTATAAACAGCTGTAGTGTGGAGCCCATTTAACCCAATAACAGTTAGAGGAGATATCAGTGCAGTGCACTATCCCTAGTCTGTTATTCTTGTGTCTCACTACAATATATATATATATATATATATATATATATATATATATATATATATATATGTATGTATATGTATATATATGTGTGTGTATATATGTATGTGTATATGTATATGTGTATATATATATATGCATGTATGTGTGTGTGTGTATGTGTGTGTGTGTGTGTGTGTGTATATATATATATATATATATATATATATATCTCAAGGCCCAAGGTCACCTCAGGTTGTTCATTGCAAGCAGAAGAGGATATTTACAAATTCTGTTGCAAAGACTTACCACAAAGGAAACAGGGAATATGAAAGGTGCTATACAAAGCTGAAGAGAAGAAGAAGAAGAAGAAGAAGAAGAAGAAGAAGAAGAAGAAGAAGAAGAAGAAGAAGAAGAAGAAAACTGATTCATTTTTATTACATAAGGACAAAGAACTTGATAAAATTCTTGTTTGAAGTTAACTCTGGAAATATCACATAACGACTCAACTGGCAACTGTGCAGTAGAGATTAAGAATCAAAGTACTGGTGTCTGTTCACTACAGTTGCATTCTTTAGTGAAAGCATTACAAAAAAGTGGCACTTTCAGCAGAGAATTAGCCATTTTGCAGAAGAAATAAAAAGAAAGAGTTTCTACAAATACAGTACAATAGTGAGAATGCTAACTACTCTGATCTGAAAACTGTGGATAATACTAGGAAGCCTCAAATAACAAAATCACACTCATTCAGAGCAATGAAGGCAGCATGTCTTCTGGTAACAAAGAAACAATGTGGATCAATGCTATTTTTTTTTTATTGTTGTTTGTAACAATTAGAAAACTGTAGAAATACGAAATAATGGTTTTGGTCATGTGTCAACAGGCAAATAAAACTGGGACCTCTGAAAGAAAAAAAAAAAAACAAACATGAGTGATGTCTCTGGAGATAGACACCAGTCAAAGGGAAAACCTGAACTATTATTGCTCCAAAGATGTACCTCTTAAGAAATATAAGTTTCAATTTAAACAAGACCAAGGATTCTGAAATGTTAGCATCAGAATACTGAAGAGAGAAAAATTGTGCTGAAAAGAGTTACTGTGATATCTTTGGGATTAGTTTCTGGATTCTAATTGACTTCTTATCTGAATATGTAGGAGAAAAACGCCTAAGGAAACCAGCAAAGAAACTAGACGGGAGCTAAAATCACATCTAAAACAAGAATGACACTGTAAACATTTTTCCCTTTTCTTCAGAGAATTTTTCATGATGCAAATGGAATTATGTAATAGCTTCACAATATTCTAGTTTATTGCTGAAACATATAAACCATAGGAAGGGAAGAATCTTCTTGAATGTTACACAGAAAGACTGAACTTCAAAGAATTATTCTAAGTACTTCAATTGAGTTTAAGTGATTAAATAGAATGTCAGAATGACACGAATCTAAAAATTATAAATCTAAAAATATAAAGAAAACAAACAAGAAAAAAAGAAAAAAATATTCCAAGCACACAACAAAATATTTCGAAGGAAACAAGCATTGTTAACCTAAATAAAAATGGATCAAAATCATTAAAAATTTAAAGAATCATAATATGTAGTTATATAACAAGTGAAAAATAAAGCTATTTGCAAAATACTAATGCATAAGTATATACATTTTTCCAACATGTACTTGAAAGAAACATTAAAAGAAATTCAAGTAAAAAGAATATAGTGAGAGGCAAATATGTATCTGTTCAAAACATATTAGAGTAACAGGGAGAAAACAATGCCGAAAGAAATACTATTTTAACCATTTTCCTTAATCTCTTTAAAGATAATTATTCAAAACAATAATCATTTATCAAAATGCCTATTATGCATATCAAAATAAATCATAGAACAATAACCCCTCAAGTGGAGAAATAGAAAATGCAAAACACAAATATAAGAGTCTTACCAAAGCCGGGCAGTGGTGGCACATGCCTTTAATCCCAGCATTTGGGAGGCAGAGGCAGATGGATTTCTGAGTTCAAGGCCAGCCTGGTCTACAGAGTTAGTTCTAGGACAGCCAGGGCTATACAAAGAAACCCTGTCTCAAAAAAAAAAAAAAGAAAAAAAAAAAAGAGTCTTACCAAATGGATACAAAACAGATATTTGGGCTATAATAATTTTAACATGCACATGGTAAATGGAAGAGCAACCATTTCATACTCGAGCAGATGGTTCTACATCCATATGCATGCAGCCTGAAAAAATTAGACTCAGTTGGGAACCACAATACTATCAACAAGTGGGGGAAAAAACAGAAAGACTTAAGCTGCTCAGAAGAAAGATATCAAATAAGCCCTAGATAACAGCCTTGCTTGTCAAACAAAGTGTACCCCAAGTTGTCAATCCAGAATGAACCAGTGATTCCCCTTCATTTCTAACCATGCCTGCTAAACACAGGTGGTCTACGGCTGTCCCACCAAGCATCCAAACTCTTACCTACCCACTTGTTCTTGAAGAGGGGAGACTCCAGGCTCTTTCTCATCCTTCTTGCTCCCAGTGACTGATGTATGGTATTGTCTGTAAATGTTAAGTCTGTCACCTACTCCAGCCCACTGCCAATAAACAACTCTTGACAAGGAAAAGAAAAGATTAAAAATTTTGAGCACACAAAGTTGGAAGGTAGATGTGATAGAGGAGTAGGGGAAGAATTGTGGAAGTACTGGAGGAAGGAGGGAATGGATTCGATAAAATACATCTTATACATGTATACAATACTCATCTAGATATAAAATACTGCTGTTAGGTATTACGCTGGCTTAGTACATTAGTGGTTGTAGGTTTTGTTCCAGAAACAATGACTTCACTAGCACTGAAAGATAATGTAGGTTGTATTAATGGACATTGTTTCCCTCTTGTTGTAGGTCATATTAACAGACATTGTTTTCCTCTTGTTGAGTGGGCCTTAAATCCCTAGAGAGCAGTTGGCTAGTGCCAAGGTTGTGGGCAACCAGTTCATACTTACAGTTATTGTGCCATGCTGGTCATTGTTGTGATAGGCACTGTAGTTGAATAGGACTAGATGCTGCTTCCCTCCTATGGGTGTATCCATGGTGATTTCTGGTTCCATGAAAGGTCATCATTAGTGTTTGTGTGCACAGAGGATTGAAGTCTTTTCCCCTCCTCTAGGACACTTCTCTTATATCCAACAAAGGGGAGAGAGAGCCTGTAGAGACCATATCCAGTGGCTAGGCATGGCTCTCAGTTGAGGGATGGGGCCACTCACCCATCTCAAAAATTTTAACCCAGAATTACTCCTGTCTAAAGGAAATACAGGGACAAAGAATGGACTAGAGACCGAAGGAAAGGCCATCCAGAGACTGCCTCACCTGGGGATCAATCCCATATGCAGACACCAAACCCAGACACTATTGCTGATGGCAAGAAACACTTGCTGACAAGAGCCTGGCATAACTGTCCCATGAAAGGCTGTCCCATGAAAGAGCCTGACCATTACAAATGCAATCAGCCATCTATCAGACTGAGTGCAGGGATCCCAATGGAGAAGTTAGGGGAAAGACTGAAAGCTGAAGGGGTTTGCAACCCCATAGAAAGAACAACATTAACCAGCCAGACCCCCACAAAGCTCCTAGGGACTAAACCACCAATCAAAGCGTACACATGGAAGGACTCATCCCTTCAGTTGCATATGTAGCAGAGGATGGCCTTATCTGGCATCAGTAGGAAGAGAGTCCCTTGGTCCAGTGGAGGCTTGATGACACAACATAGGGGAATGCTAGGGCAGTGAGGTGGGAGTGGGTACGTGGGTGGGGGAGCACCCTCATAGAAGTCAGGTTCAAGAGGAATGGCATAGGAGGATTTTGGAAGGGAAACTAGGAAGGGGGATAACATTTGAAATGTAAATAAATAACCAATAAAAATATAGTCATTAGCATTGTTCACAGTAAAAGATTAAGCCATCATTTTATTCAACATCATGTTGGAGGTAAATAAAAAGAGGATATTTATTAACAAGTGAATTCAGAAAAATAAGGTTAAAATATCTTTACAATTGACAAATTCATCTATATAGGAAATATTAAAGCTTCTAGACTTATTAGTGAATCTTCAAAGGCTATGAAATGTAGCCTTAACATGAAAATCAATTCTATGTACAAATACTAGCAAATTAATTAACACAATTTTAAAACAATGCTATTTATTATAACTCCAGACTCCCATACTACTGATAGAAAAATATATCAATATAAGGAAAATTTCCAAATTAAAAATCATCAAACATTTCCTTGGTAACTTAAGAGAGACAAAATGGAAAAATTTTCATTATTTATGGATTTTTAAATCTATTCTCATGATATTCATTAGCATAAATTTGGTCTGCAGACTCCAACTTTTTTTCCTTCCTTCCTTCCTTCCTTCCTTCCTTCCTTCCTTCCTTCCTTCCTTCCTTCCTTCCTTCCTTCCTTCCTTCCTTCCTTCCTTCCTTCCTTTCTTCTTCTTCTTCTTCTTCTTCTTCTTCTTCTTCTTCTTCTTCTTCTTCTTCTTCTTCTTCTTCTTCTTCTTCTTCTTTTCTCTCTCTCTCTCTCTCTCTCTCTCTCTCTCTCTCTCTCTTTCTTTCTTTCTTTCTTTCTTTCTTTCCACTCCAGAGTTTATTCCCTCCCTCGTCCTCCCTCTGACTGTTCCACATCCCATAGCTCCTCCCTATCCCCTGTCTCCACAAGTATGTCCTCACCCCCACCCCCACCCCACCTGACCTCTGGAAATACATGTGATGTTTATAGATTTTTAAATCCATTCTCATGATATTCATTAGCATAAAATTGGTCTGAAATCTCCACCTCTTTTGAAGAAATTTTCAACTGTAATTTCTTGATTTAATTTTGCAGAAATATTTGATAATATTACTGTTTTAAATTATGAAAGTACAAATAAGTAACTCAAATATCTGAAACATATTTAGAAATAAAACTCAAGTTAGAGTGCTTGCTATACATCATTTTAATATACTCTAATATCAGAATAAAGAAGGTGGTGTAGTAGGAAATGTTACAAAATATGTAGGATATATCAAACATTTTTAAAAAATAAAAAGTATGTGTGTTGACATATCAAAATGTTTGCAAAGTAACTCACTGGGGAAATGAATACATTTTAAAATATAGAGAGTAAAAGTTGAAAATAATACATTTGTACCTTAATCCTTACCATGAGAAAAAACTATCTCTTTAACATAGAAAATCAGCAAAAATGTATCAACTAGAGCAAAACCAATTTCTTTGGGAAAAGATTGGGTAAAATATTTGTAACTTTGAGGATGACAGTGACATCTTTGATAGGATGCAGGGAGCAAAAGCCATAAAAGACAAAAACTGATATATTGAGTTTATCTGAATAAGAATCTCCTACTCAGCACAAAACTCCTTTTTGGGAATCTTAAGACAAGTCACTGACTGAGAGAAAATATTCATAATATAAATATTTGACAAATGATCTTTTCCCCTTCTACCTCTATACATAGAGTTCCATAACTCAACAAGACTAGCAGGAAAACAAAATATTTGAAGAGATACTTTATAAAAAAGAAGATACACATGCACATAAAAAGACATATAGCATAATTATCTTAGGGAGAAAATAAACCTAATCAAAAAAGATCACTGAATAATTGTAGAATAGCTGGAATCAAAACAAGTTCTGGTATCCCACTTTGGAGAGAATTACCAAGAGTCATAAATTGCCTTGTGGGAATGGAAAATCCATACAATCATGTTGACACTTTCTTGAAGAGTCAACCATACATGCTCCATATTTATTACACCCATATTTTTTCAATGACAAATAAAAGCCTATTCTCTCAAAGATCTTCACAGAAATGGTCATGGGTTGTGACAATGTCAAACTGGAAATGAACCAAGCATCTTTCAAAAAACTAATGAAGAGTCAAACATCATATTCAAAGGACAAGATATAACCCAGAATGAAAAAACTAGGACAAATGAAACACAGTACTAATAGATATTAATAGTATTTAGCACGGATCTCAAAATCAACAGCCTGAGTAAAGAGTGGAGATGCAAAATAGCACACACCATGTGATTTCTTTTATAAGAAATTCTATATGGAATGAACTGCTCTGTGCTGACAGAAAGCAGATCAGCAGTTGCCTAGGGTAACAGAGGTTGATTGCTAAGGTGAATGGTGGAACTTATTATGTCATACTGTGGCAGGGGTTACATGATTGTACATTTTGTAAATATCATCAATCTGTATGCACAAATTGGCTAAATTTAATTATGTTTATGTTTAACCTCAAAACAGCTTTGCAGCACAGATCATTTCTTGTAGTGCCTTTCCATGGCACTCTCAAAGCTTCAGTGTGGCCACAATTTCAAAGTTAGGAAGCTTAACAAAAGGAAGGCCAAAGTGTGGGGGTTTCTATCCCATTTAAAAGGGAGAACAAAATAACCACAGGAGACAGAGGGAGAGAGGGAGGGACAGGGGATGGGGGGAAAAACGGGGACACAAGGTCAGGTATAAGAAGAGACCAGAGAGAAGTCCAGAGGGCCAGGAGAATGAATAGAAATATGTAGCAATGGGAGGTGGGCAATGTGGGGAGCCACCAGAAAGTCCCAGACTTCAGAGAAATGAGAGGCTTCCAGGACCCAGTGGGGATGACATTAACAGAAATACACAATAGTGGGGACATAGAACCTGCAGAGACCACCTCCAGTAAATAGACATGGCCCACAGTTGAGGGAAGGAGCCACACACCCATCTCCAAATCTTTAACCCAGAATTGTTCCTGTCTAAGGGAAACTCAGGGACAAAAAAATGGAGCAGAGACCGAAGGAAAGCCCATCCAGAGACCTCCCCACCTTAGGATCCATCCCATCCACAGGCAACAAACCCGACACTATTGCTGATGCTAAGAAGTGCTTGCCTGGTATAGCTGTCCTTGAGAGGTTCTGCCAGTCCTTGACTAAGACAGATGCAGATACTCATAGCCAACCATTGTATTGATCCAAGGGACTCCTGTGGAAGAGTTAGCACAAAGATTGAAGGAGCTGAAAGGGATTACAGCCCCATAGGAAGAACAAAATTACCAACTAACAGTCCCCCTCAGAGATTCCAGTGACTAAAGCACCAAACAAAGAATATACATGAGTAGATCCTTGGCTCTCGCTACATATGTATTAAAAGACTATTTTATGTGGCATTAATGAAGGGGTAGGTGCTTGATCCTGTGGAGGTTTTTTGTCCCAACCCAAGGGGGATGCTAGGAGCAGTGAGACAGGAGTGAATGGGTGGGTAGGGGAGTACCCTCTTAGAGGCAAAAGGGAAGGGGTTCCAGGAAGGGGGACAACATTTGAAATGAAAATAATAAAATAATTAATAAAAACAAAAACAAAAATACTAATATAGAATGGATTCCCTATAGAAATGAGATCATGTAACAAACAATAAATGTTATGAATTTTATATTTAAAAATTAAACGCTCGGAAATTCTGGAATTGTTTAATATACCTACAATACCCTATCAAATAGATGCTCAATAGGGGAATGCCGTGGAGGGAAGATGGGAGTAGGTGGGTGGGAGGGGGATACCCTCAAAGTGGCGGGGAGGGGGAATGGGATAGGGGGCTTCCCAAGGGGAGATCTGGAAAGGGGAACACATTTGAAATGTAAATGAAGTATCAAAAAATAAAAATAAAAAGAATTATTTCATTTAAAAAATTGATCTTTATTAGTTAAAAACGGAAAGTACTTAAAGCTTCTGAAAAAGAAGCTTAACATGTATCATGGTTTGAATATGATCTTTCCCCTTAAAAAGTTCATTATTGCAAGTTTGGTTCCCTATTCTAACATAATACAGAGGCAGTCTTTACAGACTCCTGGGTTATGGGACACAGGTTCACACTTTGTACAGTCCAGATGCTAGAGATTTGACTCAGAAGTTAGCACCATGTATTTTTCTTTCAGCAAACCAGATTTCAGTTCCCAACATCCACACTGAGCACTGAACACAACTTACTACCATACAGTTTCATCTCCAGGGGATCCAACACCTTCTAGTAGCCACTGCATTCACATACATTTCCCCCTCCAACCAATACACATAGGTAACTTTTTATTTTTATTTTTTTTTATGATTTATACTAATCACTCAGGAGGTACCAGAATTTCCATGTGAGGTCTGGATGGAAACCTGGTGCACAGGTGACATGTCTTTGTTGGATGTTCTCTTTATTTGTGCCTCTGCTTCCCAGATACCCAGATGTCAGCAAGTGTTCTGAGTATCATGCTCCTACTTGAACAAGCTGCTGCTACACCAGAGACCTGGAATCATCAAAGCCAATGGCTGAAAAAAACTTCTGAAAGCATTGTTAAAAAATAGAACTTATCACTCTTTAAGTAATTTTCTAATATGTCATAGTGACAAAAATACATGACTTAGAATGGTCAAATGTTTCATCTATGAATTTGAGAAGAAAGATGGAATTCGATGTCAATTTCTGTTTGCCACCTTTCCTAAGATCATTATTTCATCTAAACCCCATTGCATTTATATTTGTCTAGATTGAATGTTATGTGTGAAAAGACATCATGGTTGTTACTTGAAGCAAGTTATTTCCTTTATAAGAAAATAATTTGGTAATATTGTAATTAAATTCCAACAAAGACATCCTGGATAACCTGCTTAGATGTTGGTAGCTAGAAAGATGGGCTGCTAAGAACGGAGGCTGCATGTGAATTTAAAGGTTGGGTGAAATATACAAGAAGATACCTCTTCATGCATTTAGGTATCTTCTTTATCACCATCACTACAGATAGACGCATTAGTGATATTTTCAGTAGCTGTTTATTTATTTATTAATCTAATGAACCTAAATCACTTTGTATTTATGAATATCTAGTTTATGTTCATTGCTATGTAAGACAGGATTCATTTTTTAAATTATCAATGTCTTAAAATAACAAACTTATTTTCAAACAAATTAGTAGTCAGAAATGAGAACAAACTAAATCTATAAGTTGAATGGCATTTGCTTTGGTATTCCTCATGCAAGAATTAGACTTCAGAGACCATGGTTACTCCTTACATTATGGACTTCTTCTATCAAGCAAGCCTTCAGATATTTTTTCTTCCTGTCTTTTCTGATTTAAGTATGTTGCTCATTATATTTTGCTCCTTTGGATAATCAAAGCTAATCTACCCATCTCACATGGGTATCTGTCACATCCCACGAAAAACAGTGTATTCATAAGACCTGGCGGTATTCATATGAGCACTATTCTGCCAACTACACACATCTGTCTACACAATTAACTTGTACTCTTGAAGTCTATAATAATGCTTGACTCTGGCTGTCCCCTGCTTCCAATCAGCTGTTTTACTACCGAGACAATGAATAGTCAGCCTACTGTCCTCCCCTCATTGAACCTTTGAATTATTTTGAGAAGGTAACTTTTTAAAACTAATTCTCATTTAAACATGAATTAGTAGATATTTGAGGATATACATACATACATATATATATATATCATGATGAGAATCATTATATATATTATACATATATACACATATATCATATTGACATTCACATACACATACTAATAACTCACATACACATATACATAATATACATATATCAAGTACACATTAACATGCATATACACATATACACATATGCTAATTTTCTATAGAAAATGGATGTTTACATGTTTAATATCAGTTCATTTTTTATTTGAATATGCTTATTGTTCAAGATATCAAGAAACTTCTATAAGACTTAATTGACTTTTCACCATCAAGTATTCTGAACAGAACCCTGTTACTCAGCTCAGAGGTATCTGAATACAAGTTACTTCCAAAGAACTGCCACTTGGTGATGAATCTATTTACCTCACAGTACCTTGAGCAGAACTCTAAATCATTTATATCTTAAATAGGTAGCCTTAATAATAGGTTTGTTATCATTTCTTTTATTTCCATTCCAAAGATAAAGGCAAGATTCTTCTGCTACTATTAAAATTTATTTTCTACAATAATTAACTGCTTGCATATTTTCAGGCAATCTATACAAATACCAAGTTGTTTAGTTTTGTATTTGTTAATATAAGTTATAGTAACACAAAATAAGATACAATTCTTGAGTCTCATTTCAGAGTGTCTTTCTGTCAGATCCCAGGTTTGACACAGGCCGGCCGCAGAAACTCTGCACACCTAAGATACTACTAAGCACATAGCATAGTGTAGAAAATCTAGGAAAGAAAAAAATTCTGTCGTATAGCTAAGAAGTAGCAGAATTCAGCATCAAATCCCAAGATACTGTTCTTTGATTATATCATTCTGCTAGTTAGCATAGACAACACAAAACTCTAATATTATGGGAAACTTACTCATGTAAAAGATAACCTCCATCTGGTTTTGACGACCTTCCTGAATGATTTTAATAAGTTCAAACAGGGGTTGGGGTGGGTAATAAGGGAAACAGTTTTATCAAACTCAGTAACTTTGCGTTATCTGTGAGATGGATATTCCTGAATGACCTCCTATCCTTAATAAATAAACTTTGAAAGAGAAGTATGCTCAAAGCGTCATAGGCATAAGTGCTTAATGCTAAAGGCAGTCAGGCAACCCAGATGCATGAAGCTTTAAAAGCTTTTTGAGTCTAAGGTGCTGACCTTTGGATAGAAGGGTGAGGCTGTCAGTTCCCTGAAACCCAGCACTTCCCCTCAAGTGCCTCCCTTGCCCTCCCTCCACACTAAGTGCCCACTCTCAGCTCCTTTGTACATTACATAAAGCTTTTCAGGAAACATCATTTCAGACAGATGTTTAACCTCGGGCTTTAAGGACCACAGTCCTGAGAGTCGCTAGGTCTGTTGATTAATTTTACATATTCACAGGAAAATAGTTTGACACTGAGGCCCTCACAGTCAGCCAACCATAGAAAGGAAACAAAACAGTTCAGGCAAATCTGCACTGATGAAAAATTGTCTGTTTGCAGGATGACTTTGAACCAAATTCTCAAAGGTAGAGCTGATGCGTTTTCTTCAGCATGCACTTGTAGGAATTTGGTCCAATTCGTCTTAAATCTTTCCATGTTTATTTATGTAATAAGGCACTCTCTTTTGTAATGGACTTTTGCATAATGCAAAATATTGCAAAGCAAATGGAAAATAAAACTCAATAATAGCAATACTGTATGGGAAATTTTAATATTTGAGTACAATTGTTAGCAATCATTATTGAGTTCAAGTTAACCTAGTAAATTGTGACTAATTATATGTGAGTATGCTGTGGTAAATTTACCAAATTACAACATCATATGGGGTATAATAGTATTATAAAGGATATATTTTGAGTTATTGAATAAAGTGCCATTTCAAAATTTCCATGTTTAGAATTTTCCTTCACTTGCTGGTGGGTAAGCTTTTATTCCCATTGGGATAAAAATAGACAGGAAGAATTAGGAGAACTCATCCTTTAAAACATTTTTCTAAAACATTTCAAAAATCAAGGCAAGGGGAAAGAGGAATGGGATAAGGAACTGTGGGAGGAGGATGGAGATGGGAGCAACTACTAGAATGTAAATAAAATAATAATAGTAACGATAATCAAGGCATTCAGGGACTTGAGAGATTGTACTGGCTGGTTTTGTGTGTCAACTGGATGCAAGCTGGAGTTATCACAGAGAAAGGAGCCTCCCTTGAGGAAATGCCTCCATGAGATCCAGCTGTAAGGCATTTTCTCAATTAGTGATCAAGGGTGGGAGTCATTGTGGTTGGTGCCATCCCTGGGCTGGTAGTTTTGGGTACTATAAGAAAGCAAGCTGACCAAGCCAGGGGAAGCAATCCAGTAAGCAGCACCCCTCCATGATCTCTGTATCAGCTCCTGCCTCCAAGTTCCTGACTTATATGCATTCCTGTCCTGACTTCCTTTGGTGATGAACAGCAATGTGGAAGTGTAAGCTGAATAAACCCTTTCCTCCCCAACTTGCTTCTTTTTCATGATGTTTTATCCAGGAATACAAACTCTGACTAAGAAAGACATTGAGATCTCAAAGGAGAAAACTTGCGTATAAACTCAATAATCAGCTAACCTTTGAAGTTGGAAGTACTTTCTATAAACTCTGTTCTAGAGGCTGAGTTTATTCAAAGGAAAAAAGCTTGGGAAAATATCACCATCTTTACCTGAGAGGCTGACATCCTATACATAAGGAAGAGAAAGGAGCCAGTACACACATTGCCTGACATCTCCTTCAGATTAAGCTAGACTATAATGCCCTGTTAATACCCAAGCATCTCTCCAGAAGCAGAAGTAAATGTCACTATTAAAGTGCCTAGAATTAAAACAAAACAAAACAACAACAACAACAACAACAACAACAACAACAACAAAAAATCAATGGAAACTAGAGTAGCATTGCCCTTCTAAGAGTATCTCAATATTTTCTGATAATAAAATGAGTACCAGTAACTTCTTTTCTTTTGGAAGTCCCTAACCAATGTCCAAGCTCTGTAGGGTTGAGATTTTTTTCAACATGTTTTGATGTTAAATATTATTCATGTTTAATTGTGAAATGGAGGCTCACAGATGTTTTATAAGTTAAATAGTTATAAGTCACTGTATAAGTTAATATTGAAAGCTAAATTGTTTCCAAGCCCCTTTTGTGGGTGAGGTTGGTGATAATTCTCATAGGATGTGGAAAAAGGATGTACACATTGAGACATAAGGCAAAAGGATCTGTGAGAATCCATGGAAAGAGAGATAATTATTTCCTGTGAAAGACAGTGGAATTTGGCTCAAGTTATAAATAGGAAAATGAAATCTCATTAAGTGCTCATGAAAAGTATACATATCAATTAAATGATTAATTTAAATGAGTTTTATTGAAGGTTTACCATTTTGGAATTATAACTACATGTATTTTAAAATTAAAATGAATTGGACCAAATTCCTACAAGTGCATGCTGAAGAAAATGCATCAGCTCTACCTTTGAGAGTTTGGTTCAGAGTCATCCTGTTTACAGACAACTTTCCATTCCTCCCTCCAACCTCTTCCATGCACCATCACCCCATCCCCAAATACTTTCTCAAATTAATGGTGTTAGCATTCTGTCTAAACTCCACCCCACAGTTACCTGGCAACAGCCAGGTGGGCCTGGCCCACTTATAAAAGGAGCTGCTTGCCTCTCCTCTCTCTTTTATCTCTTGCTTCTTCTCTCTTGCATCTCTTATCTCTTACCTCTCCCCATTCCCTTCTCCCCCCTCTCTCCATGTAGTCATGGCTGACCCCTCTACTTCTTTACTCTCTCCCTCTCTCTGACTTTCTCTGCCTCTACTATCCTCTTAGCTCCCCTCCCCATGCCCTGAATAAACTCTATTCTATACTATACCATGGTGTGGCTGGTGCCTCAGGGGAATGGGATGCCTCAGCATGGGCCCACTGAGGCACACCCTTCCTCCACACCGCCCCACACCTTCATAGAACATATATATCTCTTTATCATTTTTATAAACACATCATTGATGCTGTGACTCAGATTAGATATTCTGCAGGTTTGTATCCCACCTCAGCCACCATGAGAGTTCAGAAGAACTAGTAAGCCCCCATCCCCCACTGGTCAGAGTAACCGACCACAAGGTCTTAGGGGAGAGTTCTTGAGTTTGGAGCTACCCTGTTTTGTCCTTGAGGATGGGAGACATTCAGTCTTTCACTGACCCTTGTTTTAGGGCAGGGCAGGGGGCAGAGTAGAATCCTGATGTTTGTGGGATTTAATCTCTCAGCAGATGCACTGTTTCTCTGGCTCTTATGATCTTTCTGGGATGTTTCCTAAGCCTTAGGTGCAGGCATTGTTTTGTAGGTGGACCATTTCAGGCTGAGAACCGCATGATATATCACTTGTTCTCTACATTTTGATTGATTGTGGTTTTCTCTAATGGTCTCCATCTGTTGCAAACAGAGTTTCTTTGTTGAGGGGTAAAAACTACATTTATATTTGGGTACAAGTGTACATATATATAATGTAGTTAAAAGTCATTCTAATTTAGTAAATCAATTGTTCTATAAACTCTACTCTAAAACCCATGATCTCACTAACCCTGGGTAGTTGGCTAGGATTCCAGTATCAAGCATGATTTTCTTTTCCTTCATTGGAGTTTAACTCTACTTAAAGAGCTGTTTGTTGCAACCAAGATATGAGTGCAACTACTTCATCTTTAGGGCTATCATACCATGCTGGTCACTGCTGTAATTCATAGGAATCATCTCTGCATAGAAGTACTAGTTCCTTCGTTCCTTTGGAAACATATGGTACCTTGTCTTATTTTAAAATCTAGCCCTTAGGAGTGTGACTTGGAGGTCATCTCCAGCTCAGATAACTTTTGTTCTGCTTTGGAAGTATATGTTGTATTCGCCAACAGAGAGTTATATTCAAACTTTGAAAGATAATCTAGGGCAGTAGAAATAGTCTAGGATGCTTTAACAGTCATTTGGAGTCTGACAAATAAGTTGCTAGATAATTTCTCACGAGTGGTATTGGATTATTATTAGAAACTCTGTGACACTAAGAGGGTAAATTGCCAGCCAAGGTAGAAACAATTCATTTAAACTCTAAATGTTTCTTATTCAGTTTTCATTTTGTTTTAATTTTGAGAGTATAACATATTTACAATATTCCTCGTTCCTTTTTCTCCCTCTAATCCTTACATATACCCTCCTCTTTCTCAAGTTCATGGCTTCTTCGCATTAATTATTATTATGTGCATATAGATATATGCATATACAAACATATTCTTAAATATAACATGTTAATGTGCACACATACACACATATACATCATTTGTAATTGTAGATAAACAGATAATGATTTGATATTATGTAACTTTTTTCAGATACCCTTACTATTATTTTATGGTTTCCTTTTCCTCTCCTTTTTTGTCGACCTTCTTCACCCTCCCAATTCACCATACAATTTTTCCACACTTATCTCTTAAAATTACTTTGACAACACTATTTCTTTTTGAATTGCCCACCATGTCCTTTTTTTTTTTTTTTTTTTTTTTTTTTTTTTTTTTTTTTTTTTTACTTTCATAGCTTCTAAACTTACTCCAGGTCATACACTCTTATCTGAATATTTGAAGCTAGAAATTACAGATCAGAGAGAACATGCTATGCTTCTATTTCTGGGTCTTGGCTAATATGTTTGGTATAGTGTCTTTTTAATTCCATGCATTTACTGTAAACTTCATTACTCTTACAGCTGAGTAAACTTTGTGCGTGTGTGTGTGTGTGTGTGTGTGTGTGTGTGTGTGTGTGTGTGTGTAACAATTTATTTATTCCTTCATGGGTTGAAGAAAAATAACTCCATTTTTAAATACTAGCAATAACCAAACTAGACAAATTTCCATGCCTGATGTATTATAGAATAGAACCTAGTGCTGTGGGTAGTTAAAAAATGAACACATGTAAATAATAATTATAAGAGCAGATCACAGATGTTAAGTATATATTTAGAAGCAAGTCAGAATAATGCAAGTGAAAGATTATGAAATTTGCTCAAATTTTAGAGTAAAGTTTTAGAGACAGCAAGTGTGAACTCAAGGGAGACCTTTGAGTTAATAAGTTTGAAGAATATAGCGTTCTATCTTTTTCTTCTTCATGAAATTCCATATCTCTGGAATTGTTCTTTGTTCATGAATTTGTGAAAAGAATTGTGATCCAAAAAGTGAATTGAATGCAAAACATATTAAAGTAATTGGAATGGTTACATAATAACTCATAACATGGTTTCTTCTCAATTGGTAAAATTATGGGCTATTTAAAAGTCAATATAATTGAAATAGACTATCAAAAATGACAGAGGAAGAGAGTAACAATAAGACTATGGATGGAAAAAATGAAGAGCAAGAGCTGAAGCAAGCAGACACTGGCAACAATATTCTTTTCTTCCATGTGTTGCTTTTGAGGTAGGACCAAAATCATTATTTTTCACTTCTAGTAGTCACCACCAAAATCATGGGATAATCAATTTCCTAACTCAGCTAATTGTAGCATAAATTGGTTTTTGTTTGTCAGTGTGCCTGCTAGAGCAGAGATTATATTAATGTTTATAAAAAGATGAACATGTGATGTAAATTTATTATGGTACTGTGTTCAGGCCTGAAAATATCCACTGTGGGTGCTGACAGAATCAACTATCTGAGGTTTCTTAGGAATGAGATTTATCTATTGCCAGTTGCATTTATTCTAAACTGTGTCCAACACAGGTTTTTGAACTGGAAAGTCCCATCTTCCAGCTGCATTTCAGTTCAGTAAGTTCTATAAATTTTTATTCCAATTTTCAGTTAGGAATTTCATACCAAGCACAAATTCATTTTGTGTTTAATATTGCCCATCACTCAAAATACAGGAATATTTACCACAACGGAAGTCATGTTGCTCAGGGATACATAGTTTCAAAATATGAGAATAGATCTATTGTGGAAACCCTTTTCCTGCTCACTCCTTCTTCTTTTTCCCTCTGCAGTAGTGAGTGTTACCACCACAAACATTTGCTAGCAAATAGGAATGTGAGTTTTCTGGACATTATCATAAGGTAAAAGAGAACAAATTGGTTATAAGAAAGAACTGAAGTGCTAACTGATAGTGTAACTTTATTTCAGCATTGAATAGGGTAAGTGTTTTTATTTACATTGGCTCTATAATACTCTATCACATTGTTGATTACTAGAAAGGAAATTCCCAGGGGTATAATTCTTAGTTAATTGAGATATACTTAACAGGTACTGTGATGTTTTCATCTGAAATATTAAAATGTTAATACCAATATCTTATATGTATCTCTTTGTTTTCTGTTTAAATAATAATAAAGGAAACTTTGGGACTGTTTGTAGTAGTTCACCCTATCAATCCGTAGCTGGAAACGTTGATTCTAAGAATGTTTTAGTGTCACAATTTGCTTTTATATAAAATGATTAGTTTGTAGCATAACAAGAGAATGAATTAGGTTTTGTACCTGAGGATTTTTTCAATAGCTAAATGATATTCTTGTTCTCAATTTCTACCAGTCTTCCTGTGAATATTCCACACATTATAAATCTAACAATATATAATCTATGTTGAAATCATCCATTGTATTTTATTGCTACTTTTAAGACAAAATAAACAAATATTTTTAAATCTGAATTTTATTGCAGTGAATTCAATTATTCCATCCAAGCTTCCATTTGATTAAATAGTACTTTCAATGAGGTATGTTACATTCCAAGGTGTCATTAGAAGGGTAGCAAAATTCCACTGGGCTACTGTCCTTATAACAAAGAAAAGAAATAGCAGGGCTCCATAACAGAGAGAACTTAACAGATATAAAGTCACATAAAGGCACAATAAGCCAAACAGCCCTCTGCAAACTCTGCAGAATGGTCTCATGAGAAACAAATGCTGTTAAGACCTTCATAATAAACTTAGAAACTCTAGAAGCATTGAAAATATGTTCTGTTGTTTAACATACCAGTATGTGATATTTTGTGTAGAAGCATAATTTAAGTAAGACAATTTTCAAGGAAGTCTCTCTCCGATTCACTGATTGGCTTCTGTGTGATCACAATCTGAAAGAGCTAAAGATTTAGTATCATACAAATTAGGAACCTTGAACAAGAGAAAAGAGTAATGGCTTGAGTGTTTTGCTATATAAAATGCAAATTTCCCTTTATAGGGAATTGAGAATCTATAGTGAAATACAGTCAATAATTTTCTTTTTTCGTTTTTAAAAAAATGTGTCTTGTTACTTTACTCCAGAGTTCTAGTCTGTGGTTAGAAAGAAAAATGTGGGTGGCAACTTGAAGCAAAGGCTCAATTGTTACTAAATACAAGAGCCTTGGCTGCTTCAGAATTTAATATTGCCAACTTGGTCAGACTCCGTACCTCTTCAGGGACTTATGCAGTCCTGTGTATGAAAGTAAGATTGTCTCCACATGGATTCCTGCCACAAGCCATGCAAGACTGTGAAAACCTTCATAAAATGAGTAGAGGGACAAGTCGCATTTGTCTGAGGTCTTTATTTGTTATGATACTCTCCTATCTACTTGGATGTAGAAATGAATCAAATCCTATCAGTGGTGATTTCCTAAAGAGTGTCAGCAACTGTAGTTTACTTTGAGAAGAAAACAAATGAAGCATAAAACATAGCCTTTTGTTCTCAAAGAAGAATTGTAAAATAGTCCTCCAATGTTAGACTCAAAGATGATCTCCTTTTAACCAGTTAATTTCAGAGATGCATAAAATATAAAAATACAATTCCAGATGACTTCTGGAAGTCTCATATTTGTGTTGAATAGAGTCTAGATGAACAAAGACCTTCCAATTCCTACAAACATTAATATGATTGTGACATTTTTAACCACTTAGAATTTATGTGTCCGTGAAAGCAAACAGAGGCTGCTGTATCTTTTTCATTTTCCAAGTCAATCTACCCTGTTCCTAATTATGTCTGTTCAGCCCTCCTTTTTCAGAGTTTAAGATAACCTAATTCCACAATTTTGTAGCATTATGGGCTGTCTAAATTCTACTCCTTACTCACTTTATTAATCGGTTCTTAGTACTTTTTGGAATTTATTTCATGGTAAACTAAGAAACCATTAAGAAATGGAGACTTGGCTATAAAGTAGAGCCACACCTTACAGACCCCAAATCATGGGCTTTAGAAAGTACTTCTGTGGCAGGAATAACATAGATCTGGATCTCTTGTATATTGGGCAGGGCAAGATCAGTTGGATTTGTTATTATTTACCTATAGAGGAAATGATTCTTTGAGCAATCATAATAAAGACGGTCTCTAAATTTTCATGAACTGTAGAGATGGGTACAAAATGTAACAAATTTACTGCGAGCATTATTATAGAAAGTTTTTTCTGAATAGGTTGAAGTTAAAAATACAAATGGAAAAACAAAACAAAAAAGCATTCGTATTAGGAGACAACAATGTAGTAAGAGAGCTGTAATTCTGAAATGGTGCTTGAGTTGGTGAATTAGCCAAGCTCCATTCTCATATTGAAAATGTGTGAGGAAAGATCATTCCAACATGACATGCAGGTAAAGGAAAAAGAAATAAGTCTGCAATTTGGTTCTAGTGCATAAAACAATAATTACCAAGTCTTAAATGTTTAATAATTTAACTTACAGATTTATGCTAAAACGTTTCTCTAAGGAAACCACTAGATAATATCCATGCCAATAGAACAATCATAAAAATGCATAAACTGTCTAGCCGCATTTAACATATGGGTATTATCATAGTAAACCTTGGTTACAACACCATTAATTACCTTAGAGGTTCTCATCTACAGATTATTAAACTTGTCTCACAGTGAGAGAAAATTTACTAGTGTGTGCTCCCCTTAGGGGACATGAAAGAGTTTCTTACTGAATTGCAAGCCAGTGCTTGCCACAAAGGTAATGACTGTCCAAAATCATATGTAGTGTGTTATCTTTAGTGTTTGGTTTACTCTTAAGAATTTTGGGGGTTTCTCACAAAGTGTGGGTACCAATATGCCCTTCATTTCAATTTTTCTTAAAGCTGAATAGTAGTAAGAAATATATATGGATTTTACTCCCAAGAGTCATGTGAACAGGTTCCAGTTTGAAGCTACTTAACAGTGCTGTTATTAACATTCTAATCCAACTCTTCATGAACACATTTTTGTTGGACATGTACCAAGACCTAAAATTGCAGACTCATAGAATCTGAAACTATTGGTTTCAAAAGTGATTTTACTCACACTTATGAGAGTTGCAGTTTGTTTCATTTCTTTGCCAACGATGGATATTTCTCTGTCTTTCTGATTTTTGTCATCTGATGGTTGGCTCAAAATTGCATTTTCCTGGCAGCTATTGAAGTCGAGTGCCTTTGTACGTTATTGTCAATTTGACTGGCCTCCTTTCTGAATTGTATCTTTAAGTTCTCTTCCTATTAATTGCAAATTAACTTGTCTTCATTTAATCTCCCAATGAAAATAGTAAATGTGTGTTTGTGTGGTTGTTAAACTTATATTAACATACAAGTTGAGTTTGATGTGTTTACATAACTTTCATCATTGTAAGTTTATAAGAGTAAAAGACATATTAGTCAATATATCTTATATCCTCTATGGCTTTTTTTCTCCAACTTTCATGTTATGCTCATCTTATTTGTTTTTGTGTTTTGATGTTTGTTTTTATTAAAATAGCCTGGAGTATCATGTAACTCTACTTTTTGAAGATGACTTTGAACTTAAAATCTTCCTCTCCACACCTTAAGATTATTGTGGTTATAAGCATGCACCTCCACACCAGAATTTCATGCTACATTTAAAAAATACAGAACTTAATTTTCATACAGTCTGGTGTTTCTGATTTATGTTTATCATATTTTTGTAATTTTTTATGGTTGTGATCAAGAAATTTGACAATCTGCAAACTGAAAAAAAATTTTATACATTTTTTTTCTAAGATTTTTTATTTTATATTTTTTGTTCACTACTCAGTCCATAATGTATGGTTAAGAATTAAAAATCATATTTCTAAATAATTATCCAAGAGGCCAACATGATATATATTATATTTCTATACAATAAGTGATAAACTTTGCTGTATTGGGGAAGATAAATAATTATGGCTCTTTTTTGACATTTCTCTAATTGCTACTATTATTCAATATATTTTTAAATTATAATTTCATAGATTGATTGATTGTGACATGGTCTCATAAAAGAGACCACATTGGCATGGAAATTACTATTTAGAGCAGAGTGGCCATAAACAGAGATTTTATTTTAATCCTATAATTTAGGATATCAACTCATATGCACACTCTACCATGAATTGCCAAGTTGCCTGTCAATGTGTTGGTAGCCTCTTTATCCTACATGTATCACAACAAAGGCTGAATTTTCTTATCATGTTGAGATATTTAATAGATTTTTTTATGGTCAAAAAGAAGGGAGAGAGAGGTATATATATATATATATATATATATATATATATATATATATATATATATATATAGAGAGAGAGAGAGAGAGAGAGAGAGAGAGAGAGAGAGGGAGAGAGAGAGAGAGGGAGAGAGAGAGATATAACAGGTTGATAGATGATATATATATAGATGATAAATACATAGATTGTAGATATATAGATAGATGATAGATACATACTTAGAGAAGATAGATAGATGATAGATTGTTTGATAGATGTTAGACATATAATCTACTGAGTCTATTTAGTGTTTGCTCACTTGGATATGTATTTACAGCTGACCACATGGGACTGATAAAACTCCCAGTGATCTCATCCTTAGAGAAAGCTGATTGTCTTACAACCATATATCACCTGCAGCTCTTTATTTAGGTGTAAGGCCTGGTGAAATTTATTCCATCCAAACTGGTATGATGTAGTCATTTCACAGGTCTTGTTTAGACAACCACATTTTTGAGATTTCCTCGAGCAATACTTCTTCCATGCAATGCAGCGGTTACCTGGAGCTTGTGACTGGTGAAATCTTACTCTTCCTCCTCCCAACTTGTATCTGAGCCTTAGGTTTACAGATTGAGTTGTAACTGTTCCAATTGATGCTATGGCACCTTACCATCGTTTATTCGTTGGATATTTATTGGTTGTGAATTTTTAGTAACCTCCATGTACTCTCAAATGAAAACTTTTCTGATGGAAGATGAGAGGAATTCTCCCACTAATTGCTCAGGGGTATATCTGATCTTCTAGTTTCTTAAGAAGAAAATATACCAGAGCATCATTTGTACTTTCCAGTCCCAAAATGGGAGCTCAGGTAATGGACCCTTGTGTGCAAGAATATGTGTTAGTGACTTCTGTTGGAGAGTTTTGAACAATACTTTGACAAATGAAGACTTGAGGAATTCATGACCTGAGAAAAACTCATTATCCAAAGTTTTCAGCAATGACTGAATCTGCAATTGTTATTTTAGCATTTGTGTCCGTTGTCAGATACTTTTACTTTTTTAGTATTAAAACATTTTGAGTTGTACAGATAATGGGATTCACTATGAGTTTCATTCATGTATATAAAGTGCTTTTAGCATATTTCACCATTTCCTTGTCATTTTTCCTCCTTTTCTTTCCTACTAGATTTTATTCTGGAGAGTTCCACATGTGCTTGAGAGAAAACATGATATATTTCTAAGGCCGGTTTATTTCACTTAACATGATAGACTCCAGTTCCATCCACAATTTCATTTTGTTATGTTGAAAAAGAACTCAGAAAAATGAGCCAACTCATAACAGCTTCAAAATCAAGAGTATAAATAAAATCATTCTAAATATAAACTGAATCAATGAAAAGAAATCTATAATGATAACGTTAAAACAGAGAAGGAGGGCTGGACATGTCTCAGCAATTATGAGCAATAATTGCTCTTATTGAGGACTAGAGTTAGATTTCCAGCACCGACTGTATTGTACAAGGCATAACCACCTGTACCTTTAGCTTTGTGCATGTGTGTGTGTGTATGTGTGTGTGTGTGTGTATACAGGGGGTCCGATGCCTTTTCTGGCATTCTCAGGTATTACATGTACATGTGAGAACAAATACATATAATTAAAAATAAAATAAACTTTAAAACATGAAATAAAAGAGAACCAAGAAAGAATGACTAAAATAAAAAATAAAAGACCTCCCATATTAGTAGGCTGACAGAATATAGTGAAAATGGCTTTATTACTGAAATCAACATAAAAATTCAAATCAATTCCTCTAAAAATTCCTAAAGAGACATAGGATACAATAACCAACTAAATTTTGGCAGTGAATAGGCAAGGCAAAACATTGCTGAACAAAAATGGGGAATGCCAGAGGCATTGCAATACCTGATATAAAAATTATATTATAGAGCCATCATGATACAAAACTCCTTAGTAGTAGCATCACAAATGAAATTTGAGTAGAGGATTCACAGACTGGGGGACTAACAGGTTATCTTCATAGTGCCCCTTCTCTGCAAATATCTCTCTGCTTCAAAGACCCTGGTTCTCATGCTCAGCTCTTTACGTCTTCTCTAAATTGCCCGTTTTGCAGCAGACAGCCCTTGTTGCTTTGTTACAAAGGTGCATCATTCCCTCTTCTATCGTCAGGACTGAAGGCAAAGCAACACTCTAGATAATAACTCAAACATTAGTCCAGAGAATAAGCTGAAACCACCAAGTTGCAAACAATGTTTCTCTCCTCGTAATGGTCAGTAAGACTGTGTAACTGTGCAGTTGGTACTTACCTAGAGGAAGAATGAAATTTCCTGTTGCCAGGAAAATGCTTTCTTAGCCCAAAGACCTATCCCATATCCCACCTCAAGTGGGTCTGAATGAAATACTTCTAATATTCAGGAAAAAAAAAAACAGAAAACATGTATCTTTTTCTTTTCTTTCCTTTCTTTCTTTCTTTTTCTGTTTTTTTTTTTTGATCAACTGAGTTCCCATTTTTACTGTGTACATTTATGAACAATATAGTATAAAAACTGACTTGACAATATGTGGTTTTATAATCTGGTTTACTACTATTATTACTATAATAATAAACATTTTCTTTCCTCTACAACAATTGATATAATTGTGGAGCTTGGAGAAAGCCTTCGTAATTTTACAGAAGAGACTTACCTGTTTGGGTTTATGTGAGAGGGTCTTGCCATTCAGTCTTTGCTGACCTGGTACTCAGTACATAGCCGAAGTTGGCCATGAGCTCTTAGTAGAACTCCTGCCTTAGCCTGCTGAGTGCTGCCTTTACTAGTATAAACTACCATGCTTGGCTGAAGGAACGGGTTTTAATTTCTCTTCTCAGTACCCGCAGAAGCATTTGTCAATCAAACAATCCACTGTAAGTTGCTCCTCCCCGCACCCCCCACCCCGGCTGCTGCTCCCTCTGCACAGACCCTCATTACTTCTACAACTCCCTTGTAAGATGCTTTTTCCTTTTTGAGATAGAGGTTCACTACATAGACCAGGCTGGCCTTGAACTCGGAGATCCTCCTACCCCTACCTCCTGAGTGCTGGGATTAAAGCCATTTGCCACAATGCCTGGCTCATTAATTTTCTTTTAAGATAATTGTTTTCCGTCCTTGTTTTTCTAAGACAGGGTTTCTCTGTGTAGACCTGGCAGTCCTGGAACTCAGAAAGACACCTGCCTCTGCCTGATTTAAGGTAGGCACCACCACCTCCCTGCCTAAAGATAATTTCTTAGCTGCTTTCACCTACGCTGGATTAACTTCCAGTTGCACATTAGGATCTAATAATCTTCAGAACTGTTTAAAAGTATTAGGAAGAAGAGTAAGGGAGTTACTTTTATCTAGAAACAGGATGTGGCAGACAACACATTTTTAAAGTAGCTTTCAGGCTGGGGATGTAACTTGGTGTTAACTGTGCTTGGCACACACACACCATGGCTTTTACAGCCAGCACATCCAGAAAGAGGAGGGGCGGTGCAGAGGTAAGACCTAGTTAGTGTTTTGAGGGGTAATGTTAGGGATTGAGCATTAAGATGAAGGACATCTTTGCTATGACGCTGGCATTGAATTCACATGTCACCTATACTTTCATTTCTAGAAAAAGGCAGACGCCAGCTAGCATAAAAGTGGTCAGCACAGAAGATGTTTGCTTCGGAGTCCCGGATGCTTTGAGACCCTGTCCATCATGTGACCATCACAGCCGGGTAAAAAGGTCTGAGGAAAACAGTGGAGCTGGCCATGCCAGCACCTGCACAGGGAACACTTCTTGGGCAGCCAGGTTCCATGGAGGATAAACCCACAATGCTCTTTGCATATATCATGTTCACAGTTGCGTCCATAGAAGGAAGGAGGATAGACACAGAAGGACCCCAGGATGCAGGTTCCTCCATTCAGACAGCAAGTTTTATTAAGCAACTTACTGTTCTGTAGCCCCACGGAAGGCCCAAGCTGGAAAGACCGATCGTGTACTGCAAGTTCTTTCTGGTCCCAAATGCTGTTATCTCTGATAGTGAGGTCTCTGGGAGACAGAAGAGCCAGGTCACAGCGGCCCATCCCAGCAACGAGTCCAAATTCAAATGCACTGGAAATGGCCACAAATAAAACCACACTGTATGAGAAGTGTGCCATCTTCTACAGCATGTAAAAATGTTGGAGGAAAATATAAGAAACACAATATTAGCAAATGGCTTTAGTTCATAAAGTTATTCGCAAAATACCCAAAGGCTAATTTCACAAAATGAAAACAGCAGATTAAAAAGAAAGATATCCCAGATGAGAAAGGCGCCTGTCCCGGAGAGTCTGTGGGAAGTTAACAGCCAAGAACTCCTCCGTGCAGACCAGTTGGGGATGAGGCTTGTTCTCACACATATCTTTTTCATTCATCAAAAATTCAAATGCACATTCTTATACCCTCATGTACTAATGTAAATGGAAACTTTTGATTGGAAAAGTACCAAGAGTTTAACTTTCACTGTGTATGGCTATATTCTTGAGTTAGATGTCCTTTTTTTTTTTTTTTTTTTTTTTTTGGTTTTTCGAGACAGGATTTCTCTGTATAGCCCTGACTGTCCTGGAACTCACTCTGTAGACCAGGCTGGCCTCGAACTCAGAAATCTGCCTGTCTCTACCTCCCAAGTGCTGGGATTAAAGGCATGTGCCACCACTGGCCGGCGAGTTAGTTGTCTTAAAACTATTTTTCAGTGTACAGCTTCGGTGGTTTTGACTTGCTTATAATGTCATTAATTTCATGATATTAAATTTCTTAGATATTTGAAAAATATTAAAAATTTGTGAACTGAAATTGCTTTTTTACATTGTAGACTAGCTAAATGGTTTGATTAATAATAACATTTATTATCTGTTCCAGAATTCAAAGATAAAAACATTTTATTAGTTTATTGAATTCAGTATATTTTAAAATTGAAAAGAAACAGTTTTCTTTTTATACACAGAATGCAATTTGTGCATTTATTTTTGAGAATCAACACTTCAGATCCAAGCTTGAGTTATTTGGTCTGTCTATATTTAAATTAAACCAAAAACATAAGCAAATTTAATTGGCTAATTACTTTTCAATTTGACTTTATTTCCTTGATGTTAATGGACAATTTCTAACACCTACACATTATGTGAGTTGAGAACCTAGCTCTTTAGTTAAGGACAGATATTTAGTTTACACTAAGTTTACTTGATACTGAGAGAATAACAAAGCCTGAACAGATACAGGAGTCTGCACATTCTAATCTTTTTGGTGCTGATGAGTATACCTTATGAATCGTGGAAGCATATGGAAATGTTTTTTTCAGTCTAGTGTGTTTAATATTGTTACAGGCATGTGATTAAAACAGGGAATGATCATGTAAACTCTCAGATCTGTAACAATAATTATTAGCACTGATTTAGACAAGTCTTACATGTTCCAATTAGGATCATGCTTTTATACATGGTGTTTATTAAGTATTCTCTGATATATGCTAGTGCAAATGGCCTGATTCTAATTGTATTGCCCTGGATAGTAGAAAATGTTTTCTACAGATTGCTGATGAGAGATTAGGATACTAGATCATATGTGTTTACAGCTGAAGTCCTCGTTTGTGGTCTTTACTTTTCATTCTCCGTTATGGAAATCAAAGAATAAGTTACAATCAGAGATCACTCTGAAAATGTGAGATGTTGAAGACAAAGGAGGAGAATAAGAATATTAATACAATCAACAAGACATATCACGTATAAGCTAGGATGATATCAACTAGAATTTTATGGAAACCAAAGACTTAATCATGTTTTTGAAAGACACAGCCTTGAGTCCTAAAAGGTAAGCTTGGGCTAACACTGACATGGCAAAATGACCAGTTATGAGTCATGGATTTTTTAAGGTCCAAAAAAAAAAAAAATTAATACTTAAACAGAAAGAAAAATAGCATGGTTGAATTTAAATATTTGTAACAAGTTAGGTCTGATGCAGTAAAAAAAAAAAAAATCTCAATCAGGTAGTATCACAGCATACAGTAGAGAAATAGAAATTGATTCATAAGAAAATGAAGATGTTCCATCCCAACATGCAAGCTCATCAAGTAGTGCATGTATTTTCATGTATTCTCTGAGGAAATATGAATGTTGCAAGACAAACTTGAGATATTTGTCTTGTACAATGTACAAGGTACAAAGCTTGGGTTTTCAACATTGTCTTCCATAATACCAATCACAACTAAAAATGATATTTTAAGGCTTATGGTATTAATGCTTAGCTCTACCAGTATAATGTAGCTCTCTAGAGAGGAAGGTTCAACATGTATACTGTTCCTAATATGTATCAAGGCTTAGCACATTTTCTGAGACATAGTATATGGTCAATTCACATTAATTTAATAAATAAATGATTCTCACATTGGTCCACTCAGAGGACACCTTGAATATGAAAAACGTATTTAACAAACTCTGACCTGGGTGATACCTCTAATGACTGTATACTTGAGGATGTAATTTGTAATTTCAATATCTCCTGGAGAGATAGTCCTATTTAGGCATTAATTTGCTCACTAATTCCATAAACAATTATCTCACAGAATCCTTTCCTACTTGGTTTATACCTTATCCTGATCATCCTTCAATGTAGTGTTCCCCAAATATTTATCTCTGATCTAATACTATCAGAAGACAATAAATTGTGAGAATTCTAGCAATTGTGAGAATAGCAAATATTAAATGTGACCTGCAAAATGACACTTGCATGTTTTTTGTTATTTTCATTAACTTGTGATTTTGCTGATAGAAACTAAATGGATGCAAGGAGGCACCAGTATCTTGCTATAGAGATGAATTCTTATGAAAACGATATGTATAACAGACCAATATTTCATTGTTGCATTAAAGAATAATGGGAATCTTACGATCTGAAATTACTCTTCAAGAACACATAGTCTATATGTCTCCTGGCACTTTGTATAAGAATTTATATCCCCTAATGATGATCACTACCATGTTCTGCTTTCCAGAATTTTCCTGAAAACAAAATATTTTCTTAGCCCTCTTTCACAGAAATCGAGAATATTCTAGCAGTTTGGTATTTGAAAACGTTGCTTCTTTCTTACCCTGTTAGTATCGGGAAAGAGTGATAGTTTGTGTTGTGTGTTGAAATGAAATAGTGAGGTTGGAAATTGTTTTTGCCGTTTCTAGGATATGTCATGTTGACGTTAACCTTTTCAAAAAGAAATGCCTTGAGAAACCTTAATTACAAAAACAGTGCACTCTGAGCTGAAAGGAATTTGAAAGAAAGGTGGCCAAAAAGCTTTGTGTAACTTTCTCAAGAACATCTGGTGAATGTAATCAATCAGATTAGCACGTGATTAACACTTGTATACGGCAACATACACTAGCTGTCTGTAGCATCATCCAAACCCTAGTTTCTTCTCCTCATCTATATTTTATATTGAGTTGTACATTAGAAAGTTTCAGTATGGCTTTTCTTAAACTTTGGTGAACTCTCTTCACACCAATCTACACCCTTCTATGCTTGAAAGCTTCTGCTCCTAGTACTTTCCCTGTTTTCTTTTGACCCGTGTTTTATTTTCCCATTTCTCCTTAAGCTATCCCCAACACACTGCCGGATTCCCTGATGTCCATGAGTATATAGGTTAAATAAGCAAAATGAGTAGACTCAAAACTCCATAGACTTATGAGAAAGAACAGACAATGATCGTCTTCGGGGATCTGGCATATCTCACATAGAATAATTATTTCTAGTTCAGTGTAACGAAGCACCATGTGCATATGCAGTGCATTTTCATTATGCATTCATCTGTTGGTTGGTTTCTAGGATGGTCCTGTCCTAGAGCAGAAACACATAGAAATTAGGAAATAGTTTTGTAGTGGTGTGGGATACATTATTAGACATGGCACATAAAGGTCATAATGTGGGTCTGCTTCTAGTTTTTTTGTTTGTTTGTTTTTGAGGAAGTGACTGTATTAGTTTATACTTACCTCTACAGTGTGTAGAAGTTCCCCCGTTCCCCATATCCAGTCCATCAATAATTATAAATTTTATTTTTGGAGAACATCATGCTGACTGGGAAGATATAGAATATTTTTGTCTTATTTGTTTGTTTGCTTGCTTGCTTTTGTTGTTGTTTCATTATTTACTTTCCATCCCAATCACTGTTACTCCTCCTGGTCTCTCCTCCCCCAGCCCCTCCCCCTCAGACTTCCCTTCTCCTCTGAGAGAGTAGAGGCCCTGCCTGGGCACTTCAATTCTCTAGGCACTTCTCCCACTGAGGCCAAACAAGGCAGCTGAGCTACAGGGACATATTACACAGTCAGACAGCATTCTTAGGGATAGGCAAGACTCCAGTTGTTCGGGACCCACATGAAGGCTGAGCTGCACATCTGCTACATATATGCAGGGGTCTTGGTCCAGCCCATGTATACTCTTCGGTTGAATGTTGAGTTTCTGAGAGTCCCCAAGGGTACAGGTTAGTTGACTCCGTTGGTCTTCATATGGAGTTCTTATGCCTTTCAGAGCCCTCAGTCCTACCCCAACATGCCCTTAGGCATCTCCAAGCTCCATCCAATGTTTGGCTGTGGGTCTCTGCATCTGTCTGAGTGAGCTGCTAGGTGGAACCTCTCAGAGGACAAGCATGCTAGGCACCTGTCTGCAAGCATAACAGTATTAATGATAGTGTCAGGGATTAGTGCTTGCCTACGGAATGGGTCTCTAGTTTTAATCTGGACTTCCCTACTAATGGTGTTGAATAATTTTCTTTTGAAAATTTCACACAATGATATGTTATTATATTCATCCTATTTATCTTAACCCTTCCCAGATCACTACTCTTCTTTCCTTAACATATAATAACTATGTGTCCCTTTTCCACCAACAAAGGCAAATCTGGGATGCTACAATATCATTGGCTCTGTTGTCTTTCCTTGGAGCTTTTTAACTTGTTCAACTTATGGGCCAGAGTCTTACAGAAGCCCCCTCCCTCTTCTTCCTCCTCTCCCTCTAAAATGTATAAGTTATATTCATGCATAGAATATATAATTTATATTATTTTTATTTATGTAAGATATAATATAAATTGCATCTAATATATTTTATATTTATTATTTTTATATTTATATCATATATACTTATGTATAAAATCATATTTTTATAGCTGACCATTCTGAAGTATTTTACTCTCTCCTCATTGGCCAGTGATATACCTCTGTGTGGATCATTGCCATCTACAAAAGAAGATTCTCTGGTAAGGTGAACTTCTTTGGCATGCCACTGGCCATCAATTTCAAAAGAATTAACTAACACGTGGGACAGAACTTTTTTATGTGATACCCTCTAGTATCTAGTAGGGGCTGTTATTTTCTTGTAATAGAATAATTCAATTTGAACTCTTTTATGTATGCTTTTATATATATATAAAATGAAGCTTCTACAGTAGTGGGTTTTAACTTTTCAGAAAGTTATAGCATCATTTAACCCTGCTAGGACATTGAAGTCATTTCAAGCATTTCATAGCATTTATATTTCTTCTTTTGAGAACATTTTGTATATTCACATAGCTCGTTTTAACTTGGTGTTTACTTGTTCTTTGCCTTTGTTGTTTTTGTTGTTGTTGTTATTGTTGTTTTTGTTATTTTATATATTCTAGAGAGCAATGTATTCTCTAATGAGTTGCTGGCAAAGACGATTCCCCATTTGGTGTACAGCCTCTTTATCCTAATTGAAGTATATTATCTTAAGAAAAGACTTTTATTTATCTTCTATAGATCCTATATGTCTGCTTTAAGTTGTGTATCCAAGCTAAAGGTGCCTTATTCTGAAAATATCTGTACCTATATGTTATTGCCATGTAATTCCTCTGTGTTCTTGCTGTATGTACTTTCTTTGCACTTGCTATGTACACACTTTGTACATGATACTTCTTGTTTTAGTTGTGTCAGATCATTCATCCTTATTATTAAGATATTGGATCTATCTGAAAATAGGTTTATGTGCAAATTGAGAAGAAAATGACCTAGATCCATTCTGCTATAAGCTGATGTTGATGATGTCCAGTACTTGTTCATTGAAGATGTTGTCTCATTTTGCAATGTTTGATCTTTGGCAATTTTGTCCAAAATCAAGTAACCTTAGTTTGTGCACTTATGTCTATATTCAATATATTGTTCCTTTGATCTTGTTTTGTGCCAGTATGGTACTGTTTTAAAATGACATGGCTCGGCTGTATAGCATGAAATCAGATCTGATTATTCCTTCCCAAGTACTTGTTTTGTTCAAGATTTCTGTTACTGTCTTTGGACTTTTTTGTACTTCATATACATTTCAAATTTCTTCTATATCTGCAAATATTAGCATAGAATTATGTTTGGTACTACAATGAATCTTTAGATTGCATTTTGTAGGATGGTCAGTTTTAGAAGGGAAATCCAATAAAAGAAAGAGACAAAAAAGATATCAATAATAAAGGTAGAAGTTAAAGCTTCCTTAGTAACAGATCATATGATTATATATCCACCAACCGTTATACAATTTTTAGAGCTGTGCAAAGGCCAACCAATACTGCAATATTCATGTGCTGAAACAATGAGATTCCTGAAATATTGCTGCTAGAGAATTATGGGTAATAATAGTTAGTTCTGCTTCTCCATTATCATCTGCCTATTTGGGGGATCTCATTATATGTTGTTACTTTAAAAGGGTACTAGTTCATTGCTTTCCATCATTAAATCACAAGTAATTCTTATTTTGCTTCTAATTCTAGTTGGACACCTTGGCTATATGTCATTTCAGAATTTAGAATTTGATGCATGACAAGTTTCTCTTTGTTCCTTAGAATGTCAGTCTCATCGAGTTTGCAAACAGTTTATATTATGTTTTCCATTCACTAGAAATATTTTAAATTCTATTCATTAAAAAATAAACAGATAAACTTAAGAAACAACCTCAATATATGATTTGCTTATAAGAATCAAGATACTTGAAATTTATCACTTTATTTACCTGGTTGTCCTCTCTAAATTTTGCTAGTATGAATGAACTTTTTGTGTGTCAAGATGAGAATATATAAAGTAGAAAAGAGGAACCCTGGCAACAAAAACTGCTGTAACAGAAAAGAAGGATGCAAGTACATTGGGTTGATTAGTTACTAAAGAAAGCTGAGGAAAGAATTCAAGAGTTGATAATATACCATAAGACCGTTCCCAAATTATCTTCACAGAAACACAAATTAATTAATATTTTGAGCACTCAAAACCAGTGGTAAATTTTTAAAAAGCATATCATACACAGTATTAATGGAAAAAATAGGTCAACAAGAAAATGAAATTTTGAACTACTAATGTAAAATAAATCACCAAGTAAATGGTATATACTAGAACAACTCCAGAAAATTCAAAAGGCTAGTTTAGGAATTCTTTTGTAAAATCAAAAACATACTATCATCCATAAGAAAATCTTATTTGTTCTCCATCTTGGTAAATGGTACACCTCAGCATGCTGGACTTCTGGAAAATAAAACGCTCTTTGCTTTTACATACTATTTGAGTCCTGAGTTTCATTCTTCAGGAAAGCGTGGATCCTTTGGTTTGGGGGTTCTTGTCCGGGATTTGCTGGAGACCCGCTAAACCAAATAGTGGAGCATTTTTCTGATCTGTGACAAAGTCTGAATTAAGAGACATAACCACAAGACATTGGAACGTCGCTGGAAAGGACCTCACACAGTGATCCTGGCCATGCCTACGACATTGAAAGTGGGCTGGGTCAGGATGTGGATACACCACTTTCATAGTAAGCCTGCTGGGAGAGAAACTCAGAAACTAAGGTCTTGTCAGAAGAGATTAAAAATCAACCAACCACAAGAGCAATGGAAGGTCACTCTGTACCCTACCAATCCACTGAAACTGTGATCTCAACATCCCTGATTCTGCATCTTTGCTACTTAATCTTTGCTGCACCAGCCACTAGACCCCCACACCTCTGCTTCAATTAAAGATGACTTCATCACTGTCACAAGGTTTGGGCATAAACAGACATTTGGGGCATAAGAAAGGGCCCAGGCTCCTAGGAGCAAGACTTGGACTTTATTTTGAGCCTCTCTACTATCAGGGTACTTTCAGGGGATGATACAACAACCTTGTCATCAAGTTCACAGTGACTGGCAAGAAGGCCAATTGAACTGCTGGTAAGAGGATGAAGACTTTACATCTCTGGATATGATCTGGGACTCCTATTTACTGTCCAACTGCTCCAATGTAGCCTCTCAAGACCCACTGTCCCTTGGGCTGCAACAAGGTATTAACATGACCCAATGAACCACTCCTCAACCTCTACCTCATTTCACCATTGCTTCCACCACCCTTTCGCCCTAGTAAAGTCCCAACTCCTTCTACCCAGACTAGACACAGAAATGTTGGTTACCTGTGAGCTCATTAAGGGTCTTCATCTTGGTAAATCGTAGACTCCAGCATGCTGGACTTCAGCAGAATAAAATGCTCTTTTCTTTTGCATAATAATGATATTCAGTATCAACAGAACTATATACTAAAACTCAGAAAGAGTACTTTGAAAGTTACCAGCTCAAAGAAAGTTGTCTCAAGGGAGATAGATAGATAGATAGATAGATAGATAGATAGATAGATAGATAGATAGATATAGATATAGATATAGATATAGATATAGATATAGATATAGATATAGATATAGATATAGATATAGATATAGATATAGATATAGATATAGATGTAATGTTGCCATCAGAAACCATACAAGAAAGAAGTAGATTATTTAAAGGACCAGAATAAATAAACTGCTAAGAAACATTCTACATTTAGCAATTATCCTGAAAATTATAGAAAAAAAAAAGACAATAAAAATTAGAGATGAACATTATGTGTTTGAAGCCAGTTTTGGAGGCATATGGAAACACTCTTCGAAAGGAAAGCAAGGGAGAAATACTTGCTGGAAATCAGAAAAATGGAAGTACATGAAGAAGAGAAAAAAAAGGGACAAATACTTTTTACAGTTATGTATTGGTGTGTGAGGTCAGAGACTAGCTGATTTACCATCTACCATGTGATTTCTGGATGTCAAACTTAGGTTGTCATGCATGACAGTGCCTCTACTCACAGAAACATTTCAATGCCCAAAGTGTTTTATTATTTTTTAAATATTCACTCATTCTTACATATTCTAAAATACAATAGTTACTTATGTAAAGGGTTAGCAGTAAGAAGATATTTGTTGAATCTAATGTGAAGATATAAGAAATGAATGACAGCATTGTCCCAAGGGATGAGGGGGAAATAAAAATACCCTGTATGAGATTCTGCACTATATATGAAATTGTGTGAAGAATTTATATTTCTTTAAATGTATTTTGGGAACCCATTTAAATTTTCAACCATAATTCATGGATTGAGGAAGGAAAAATTAACAGAAAAAAAAAAAAAAACTCAACTGAAACCAAAATGGGACATAGTAGGAAAATAGCCAACAATATTACAAAAAGTAAATAATATCCATATATATTTTAACTCAAACACGAGATGAATCTCTTTATATGTGATTAATCTAAGCGTATTGATTTCAGGTAGATCACACAGGTAGATAAATAAGTAAGATCTAACTATTTTTTTCATTGAAAATGTACTCTAAATAAAAGAGTATCAATTCCAGAGAAGTAATCAAAGCAAACAAGACCCTCTGGAGTAAAGTGTGGGAGTATGTATACTGATAAAGAGATTAAATGAAGGAACAAACCAACCCTCAAGCTGAATGTATAAAATTAAATGAAGCAAAACTCATAGAACCAGGAAGAATATAAAAATCCATAGTAGGATTTTATACCTCAACTGTCCTTGGGCAATAATTGATAAATCAGTAAGGATAAAATAACCTGAACTGCAGTTTAAATCAATTGTATCAAACATTTACAAAGTAAACAGAAGAACATAGTTTGATTTAAGCTCTTGTGAATCATTAACTTGGATCATAATTTGATCCATTGGGTGAACTTTAAGAAGTAGTATGTGTAGAAAGTGTAAATTCAGTTCACAGTAGAATTAAAGATAGAAATCTAAATCAAAATAGTAGCCAAAAGCTTTGGAAGTATTTGAAGAGTAATACACATATAAAAATCATGTAGATCAATGGAATGTTTGAAATAGAATACTAATGTAGTTTTAGTCAAGAAATACAATTTCAACTTGTCAACATTGAAATGAATGTGGTGAAAGCAGTCCTTAGAGATTTCTAGCTTTGAGTTTTTACTCAAACTGGAGGGAAATTTAAAAAAAAAAAAAAAAAAAAAAAAACTCCCTATCTTATGAAATTATAGGAAGAATAATAGGAGCCAAATACAAGCAGGAATAAAATTCCTCAGGAAGATGGAGGTAGAAAAAAATAAAATGTAAACAAGAAAATAATAGGAAACTTCAAATAAGTCAAAGGACCTGTGTTAAAGGAAATCACTAAAGTTGAAGCAGTTCCCGACAAGCTATCAAAAGAAAGACAAAAATGAACAGCATCCGAAATTTGTCATTTTATGAATGCTATGTACATTGAAAGTATTTTAAAAATAGACTACTCTGACCAATTCTTATGCTAATTGAATTGATAATTTAGAATTGGTGGTCAAATGCTTTGAGAGCCATAAAGTGCAAAACCAATGAACAAATAAAAGCAATATTAGTGGGGTTACATCTATTAAATAAATATAATGGATCCATTTACAACTCCAGAAGAAGGCAAACAAAGGAACAAGATGATTGCATTCATTTACTGTACAAAATGTTTAGAAAAGACACTCTTTCAGCTTTCTAGTACTGAAAAATGTTTTCCAGACAATAATGTAAAAGGGATATTCTACTATTTCATATATGATATGAGAATCCCCCTTACACCTCAAACCAATCAAGAAGTTTAAAAAGAAATGACTGACAAATTTTCTTTAAGAATAAGTACATATGTGGCAGAAAATGGCCTTACCTGACTGCAATGGGAGGGGAGGCCTTTGGTCCTGGGGAAGTTTGATGCCCCAGAGTAGGGGATGCTGGAGAAGTGGGGTAGGAAAGTGTGGGTGAGTTGGGGAACACACTCATGCTGGCAAAGGGGAGAAGGGAGGGAGGATGAAAGATGGAGGGTTGGTGGAGGGGTAACCGGAAAGTGGGATATCATTTGAGATGTAAACGAATGGAATGAGTAATAAAAATGAAGAATAGATGCAAACCTCAAATAAACACTAATATAATATTCATATTATGATGGCATCAAAGGTTAGCAGAATTTTTCCTAGTATGAAAAGATGAATTGCTTTCAAAAATATAATATTCATTTGCCGATTTAAATATTAGGTTGTTTCCACTAGCTATTATGAATAGAATAGCGGTGAACACGGTTGAACTAATGTCTATAGAGTAGTATGTTGGATCCTTTGGAAGCATGCCAAGGAAAAGTATATCCATTAATATGTTAGATTGATTGTTAGCTTTTTAAATATTCTCTACATAAATTTCCAGAGTGGCTAGACTAGTTTTCAGCCTCCAAAATATTAAATGAAGGTTCATCCAGGATTTATGGTTTGGTTGAACTTTGCCATTCTGACATGACTAAGAAGGACTCTCAAACCTATTTTTTTTTTCCTTTTTTTATTGGTTATTTTATTTATTTACATTTCAAATGTCATCCCCCTTTCCAGTTTCCCTCCATTAACCCTCTATACCCTCCCCTTCCCCCAACTCTATGAGAGTACTCCACCACCAGCCCACCCACTCCTGCCCCAGTGCCCTACTATTCCCCTACCCTGGGTAATCGAGCCTCCACAGGACCAAGGGGCTCCCCTCCCATTGAGGCCAGGTGAGGCCATCCTTTGTTACATATCCACCTGGATATATGCTTCCCTAATTGCCATGGATTGTGAACATTTTTTTCAGATATTTTGTAAACATTCTTTTCTTCTTCTCTAAGTTCTCACATGTATAATTAGGAAAGAGCTCTTCCAGTGTGTAAGTTTCATAGTCACCAGATTGACTTTATCTTTTTAGTGGTACAGAAGGTTTTTTTTAGTTTTCTCTGTTTCAACTTGTCAATTGTTGACCTTGATTCTTTATTTGGGGGAGAGAGGGGGTTGGATATTTACTTTAGATTTCAAATGTTTTTCCCTTTGGAAACCCCATATCCCGTCCTCCCTCCCCTTGCCTCTATGAGGGTGCTGCCCCCACCCACCCACTCCCATCTTCCCTCCCTAGCACTCCCCTATACTGGGGCATCTAACACCCTCAGGCCCAAGGGCCTCTCCTCCCACTGATGGCCAACAAGGCCCTCCTCTGCCACACATGTGGCCAGCACACTGGGTTCCTCCATGTGTATTCTTTGGTTGGTGGTTCATTCTCCAAAATGGAGTTCTCTTCAGAAAGTCGTCTTTTATACCTACATCCTCTAGAGTACTATGTGCGCTTTACTTGAGAAGTTTCAGTATCTTGGGTTCACATGTAGTTCTTTGTCCTATTTGATGTTAGTTTTTCAAGCAGGGTGATTGATAAGGAGTAAAGTTTGATTATTCTGCATGTGAAAGTACAGTTTTGCAAGCATCATTTGTTGAAAAGTCTTTCTTTACCCCCAACATATATTTTTGTATTCTAGGCCAATGCCAAATGGCTGAAATTGTATGTACTGATGGTATGGTATTCAATTTTGCTTCATTGGTGTACAAGTATGTTTCGAACCTGTACTGTTCTTTTAGCTAAGAATTATTTGGCTTTTGTTGTTGTTGTTGTTGTCCCACAATACTTTTTAGGTTACTTTTTTTTTCCCTTCTGTAAAGAATTAAATGGAAAGTTAGATTGGAATTTCACTAAAACTATAAATTGCTTTAGGGAAAATTGTCAGAAATCAATCAAATTGTTTCAACCAATCAAAATGCAGAGTTTTGGAGTCTAGTCTCAAGTGATATATTGTTAATATAACATCTACACCTAAGGCTCAGGATTATTGCAGAGATGGTACAGAAACATTGTAAGAGGCAGAGGAACAGCGAAATTTTCAGTTGTATTATGTCTTCTTGGACAGTCAGAATCAATAACACTAAAGTTTCACGAACACAACTATCTAGACACGAAACCAATAGGCACACTAATATGAAAAAGCTAAATTCTTGAGGCCTTAGTCCCACACTGTGTCTATAAGCAACCAAAGGACACTGAGAGATGAAGAAATAGATGTCCCTAGAGAAGAGCACAGCAATTGGTTTTATAATAAAACATAGTAAGCCCTGAAAACATATAAAATCAGTAATCATTCAAATTTGCAGGTAGTATTTATAAATATACACCACACACACAAACATACACATACACATATATATATACATATATGTGATATGTGTATATATACATATAGGTGGTATATGTGATATGCACATATAGCATACTCATATACATATATTCATATATGTGAATATATCACATATATCATATATATCATATATGTGATATATAATATATATCATATATATCATATATGTGATATATAATATATCATGAATATATGATATGGTATATATGAATGTGCATGAGTATGAGTTTGCTATAGATATATATGTATATTTGTATATGAAGACTTAATGAAAGAAGATGACATGAATTTGAGAGAGAACAGCAGGCATTGTGGGGGGAGAAAGGAGAGGAAAATGATACCATTATATTGCATACTTGAAAGTATAAAAAGTATTAATGCACTCTACCAACAAAAAGCACATCAAGTGACACTGAAAATTTTAAGACTGAATCTAAGACTTCTTTCGTTTAAAACTTTTAATGACAAGAAACAGGGATGTTCCTTTAAATCATTTTTTTTCTTTTTTTATTTAATTTTTGTATGTCTCCCCTCCCCAAGTTCACCATCCCATCCCCCTCCTCTTTGCTTCTGAGAGTGTGTTCCTCCACCCTCCCAACTATTCCCACGTTACCCTCACGAGGTAAAATATATGTACTCCTGCATTTAATACTTAGAGATTAGAAACATTCTACTAGGCATGGAGAAAAGAAAGAACTTTATATTCATTGTAATTCCACATATTGCTTAAAGTACAAACTGAAACATATAAGAAAAATGACAGCATCTTTTATGCTTAAATGGCAACACTTGTGTGGGAAAGTCCATACTCTATAAGCAACTCATGAAGACAATAGTACACAAGTTCTCAGGATACAAGTTCAGTATGTAAAACCAAAAATGAAATCTGTTTTAAAACCTCAAGGGCCACCCTGACTCAAATTCATCACTGTTACTTGATCAGTGTTTCCCCAAACTACAAGGCTAGTTAAGATGAAGAGGGAAAATATATCACATCCTGATACAGACAAGACATAGCCAAGGAGAATGGACAGTTAAATGTAGTGTGTATTTTGATGAGATCTAGGAGAAAAACAAAATAAAACACACAAACAAAGAAAATAAATAGCTAAAAATCTAAAGAACAAGTTAAATCAAAGCATAGGTTTCAGCTTAATGTACAGATATTGCTTCATTAATTATGACCAATGAACCAGAGTCATGTACAGCGTTCGCTGTGAGGAAACTGGATACCAGGCACATGGCAACTCGTCATAATCATCTCAGATTTTCCGTAAATCTAAAACTGGTCTAAAATTCAAAATATGTTTATCGGGAGAAATTCAATTAGGAAGTACTGGTATTACTCTCCATTATAAAGAAAAATTAATTATAGCAACCACACTTAAATAACTTTCCGAAGACTGGAGTTAACATGTGGCAAAGTTAGTATTTGAAACTAAGCAGTCTGACTTCAGAGTTTGAATTTTTGATCAAAGCACCATGTGCTTTCTGATCCACCCTTTACACACTTAGTCATCGATATGCTCCAGAGGGCAGACCTGTTTCAAGCTAAATACACTAACACTGCTCATTGCTGTTGCTTGGAGAGAGTGCAGCAAATACAGCCTCGTATTTCCTTGACCGGATAGCCGCTTTCCTGGTCTAAGTAACCAATGTTTCCAGCTCCTATATGGAATAGTTCTCTGTACATCCATCCTCCAATGTCTTTTCCTTTAGCTTCACATAGCAATGGCTTGACTAATATTTTGCAGCATAAAGTTAGTGTTATGCATTGGTTCCCTTATAGCTAGTTATATCTTTGTAAACAATCAACCTCTGAATTTTTTTTGGGAAAATACTACTACATTTGAATAAATCATATTTTTCCAGACAGATACTTTAATTTATAGATACTTTTTAATTTTTAACTCTCTATCAAATATCAATTTATATCTGAAATATTACATTCGTTAACACTGTGCAGGAAAGTCAAGGTTAACTACTGCTTCATTTGTCTGTCTGGTTCTCAATATATGTAATTTTTTTAAACATGCAAAATATGTATTCATTTTCAGTTACATTTTACAATTTATATTTATGGCATAAGCAGCCAGTTCTTTTCACATATTTGCTTAAATAAATTAACGAATTTATGAATGAATATTTGAATGAGTGAAAAACTTGCTGTCTCATTAATACTCTTCTTTAACAATGCTATAACGCATCTCTATTAATAGACAAATGTATTCTGTGGCTCATGTTTACAACTTATCTTTGTATTTATTTCATGTATACAGTATTACAAAAATTAATGGCTAGTATAATAATCATTATGACTGCATTTAGATTTTATGACTCCTTTTATAATTGTATTAAGTGTTAGATTTAAATTAAATATAAATGAGAAATTTTATTAAATATCCACACAAATATTTTTCTCCTTTGTGACTTGTTCTCTGATGTTTGGAGAATTTATAATTCTTTGGGGACAATTTCACTCCTTCAGCATGGAAATAAGTTCAGAGAGAGTTGATGAATCTCAAAGGAAAGCTATGAAAATAGAATACTTAGGAGCTGAGGGAGTTTGCAGCCCCATGGAGGGAGCAACAGCGTCAATGGGCCTGACATGCCCCCGGTCATCCTGGAGTTTGGACCACCAACCAAAGAATATACATCGAGGGACCCATGGTTCGGACCACATATGTGGCAGAGGACGGTCTCGTTGGCCATCAGGGAGAGGAGAGGCCCTTGAGCCTGAGGGTGTTAGAGGCCCCAGTAAAGGGGAATGTCAAGGTGGGAATACGGGAATGGGTGGGCAGGTGAGTGGGAAGTGGAATTCCCTCATAGAGGGGGGAAGGTGGAGGGGATAGAGGGTTTCCAAAGAGGAGACCTAGAAAAGGGGAAACATTGGAAATGTAAATAAAGTATAAAAAAATAAATTAATTAATTAAAAAAAAAGAAACTTTGAGTCATATTAGACAAACGGGATCATGGGCACAAGATTTGGCACATGTATAGCTTATATGTAGATAAACTGGGCATGGGTATAGCTGGTAGAAATACAAAAGACTCCTACCATTGAAATTATATTAGTTATATGAGGTTTCTCTTCATATATATATATATATATATATATATATATATATATATATATATATACACACACACACACACATACATACATATACACACACATATATATCCTTAAATATCATTCTACTTACATATTTATATATAAATTTATATAAAAATCCCATAGATACAGATACAGGGAGAGAAAACAGAGAGAGAGAGAGAGAGAGAGAGAGAGAGAGAGAGAGAATATGTTTGTTCCTTTAGAAAACACTTACTAGTATAAATAAGTATACTTTTCTTATCTTTTCTTTAATAATGATGACTATAATTCAAACCCAGGTTTTCATAGTTGGACAAAAAACACTCTTACCCACTGTTTCTATTTTGGTTTTAAATTACTGAAATGCAAAGACAGATAAATAACTAATATAGTAAATGATAGACAAATAAATAGAATATAATTTTGTTTTATGGGCTATTTTAAGTTTCTCATTTTTTTCTACATTGTTAAGCATAGAGTTTGATATACATATATACTTATATGTATATAAGTATATACATATATACATATAAACTTATACATATAGATTATATATGTATATATAACTATATACATACATACACACAAAGACACACACATACACACACACACACATATATATGTGTGTATATATATAGAGAGAGAGAGAAAGAGATTTATTAGACTATCTTAAAGGCTGTGGTCTAGCTAGCATAACAATGGCTATCTACAAATGGGAGTTCCAAGAATCCAGTAATTTTTTACCACAAGTCTGGATGTTTTAGCTGGTCTTCACACTGAGGAGTATATGCTGAAATCCCAAAGAAGTAGCCAAAAAATCCAGTGCAGGGATAGATTGCTAGCAGGAGCAAGAGGATGCATGTAAATGTAGAGAGAGTATGCCTTTTCCATGTCCTTTTCATAGACTACCAGCCAAAGATACAGTCAAGATTAAAGATGTATCTTCCCTTTTGGTAAGATGGCCATTTTCACTATGTTAATCCTACAGATCCATGAAGAACAGAGGTCCTTCCATTGTCTGGTATCTTCCTTAATTTCTTTCTTCAGAGAGTTGATGTTCCTGTCATACAGGTCTTTCACTTGCTTGGTCAGAGTTACAGAAAAGGTATTTAATTTTATTTGTGGCTGTTGTGAAGGGTAGATACTATTTCTCTAACTTCTTTCTCAACCCATTTACCCCTTGTGTAGAGGAAGGCTACTAATTTTTTTGAGGAAATTTTGTATCCAGCCTCTTTACTGATGGTGTTTACAAGCTGTCTAAGTTCTCTGGGAGAATTCTCGGGGTTACATATATATACACTACCATACCATCTACAAATACTAATACTTTGACTCATTCCTTTTCAATTGGTATCTCCATGATTTACTTTAGTTATCTTATTGCTCTAGCTAGAACTTCAAGTACAATATTGAAGGGACATAGGGAGAGTAAACAGTCTTGTCTTGTCCCTGATTTTAGTAGAAATGCTTTAAGTTTCTCTACATTTAAGTTGATGTTGGCTATTGGCTTGGTGCAAATTGTCTTAATTGAGTTTAGGTACAACATTGTATCCAGATTGTCTTCAAGACTTGTATTATGAAAAAGTGCCGGATATTGTCAAACACTTTTTCAGCATCTCATAACATGATCGTGTGGTTTTCTTTTCTGTCAGTTTGTTTATATGGTGGATTATGTTGATGGATTTTCATATATTTAACCACCCATGCATTCCTAGAATGAAGCTTACTTGATCATAGTGGATGAAGTCTTTGATGTGTTCTTGAATTCAGTTCACAAGTATTTTACTGAGTGTTTTGCATCAATGTTCATAAAGGAAATTGGCCTGAAAATCTCTTTTTTAGTTGTGTCTTTGTGTAGTTTAGGTATCAAGGTGACTATGGTGACTATATGAATTTGGTAATCTACAGATTCAATGCAATCCTCACTAAAACTCCAACACAATTCTTCACAGATCTTGAAAGAAAAATTCTCAAAATCATATGGAAAAATAAAAAATCCAGGATAGCTAAAACATTCCTGAACAATAAAAGAACTATCCCTGACTTCAAACTGTATTACAGAATAATAGTAATAAAAACTGCAAGGTATTGGTATAGAAAAAGACAGGTAGATCAATGGATCCAAATCAAAGACTCAGAAACAAACCCACATTCCTACAACAGTTGAATTTTGACCGAAAAAAAAAAAAAAAAAAAAAAAGCCAAAACCATACAATGGAAAGGGAAATGCATCTTCAACAAATTACACTGGTCTAACTGGATGTCTGCATATAGAAGAATGTAAATATACCCATATTTACCACACTGCACAAAACTCAAGTCCAAATGGATCAAAGAAGTAGCTGAAGGGGAGAGTAACCCCATAGCAAGACCAGCAGTCTCAAATAACCCGGATCCCTGGGAGCTCCCAGAAACTGAGGCACCAATCAGGAACATACTTCGGCCTGTCCTAGGCTCCTGGCATATATATAACCAATATCTGCTTGATCTGGCCTGAGTGGGAGAAGATGCGTTTAAATCTCAAGAGACTTGGGGCCCCAGGGGAGGCGGAAGTCTGGTGTTGGGTAGCACAATCTCAGAGGCAAGGGGGAGGGGGGAATGGGAGGGGAAGGCAACAACTCAGATGTAAATAAATCAAATTATTTAGAAAAATACATCAATGTAAGACCAGATACACTAATTCTAATAGAACAGAAAATGGGGAATAACCTTGAACTTGTTGGTACAGGAGATAGCTTCCTAAACAGAATACCAATGGCTCAGGCACTAAAGTCAAGAGTTAATAAATAGGACCTCATGAAACTGAAAAGCTTCAGTAAGTCAAAGTACACCATCATTAGGACAAAACAACAGCGCACAGATTGGGAAAGGATCTTCAATAACCCTACATCTAACAGAGAACTATTATCCAATATATGTAAAGAACTTAAGAAGTTTGACACCAGCCGGCCTTGGTGGCACACGCCTTTAATCCTAGCACTTGGGAGGCAGAGGCAGGCAGATTTCTGGGTTCAAGGTCAGCCTGGTCTACAGAGAGTTCCAGGACAGCCAGGGCTACACAGAGAAACCCTGTCTCGAAAAAACAGAAAAAAACAAACAAACAAACAAAAAAGAAAAAACAACAACAACAAAAAAAGAAGTTAGACACCAACAATTCAAATAATGCACTTTTAAAAAATCTGTTACAGAACTTAAAAGAGAATTCTCAACAGAGACATCTCCAAAGGCTGAGAAATACCCAAAGAAATGTTCAGTTTCCTTAGTTATCAGGGAAATGAATATCAAAACAACTCTGAGATTCCACCTTATACCCATCAGAATGGCCAAGATCAAAAACTCAAAGGACAGCACATGTTGGCAGGGTTGTGAAATGTGGGGAACAATCTTCTGCTGGTAGTAGTGAAAACATGTGCAACCACTCTGGAAATCAATTTGGCAGTTTCTCAGAAGATTGGGAATTGTTCAACATCAATAACTAGGTATACCACTCCTAGAAATATACCCAAATGATGCTCCACCATCACCCAAGGAAACTTGTTCAATTATGTTCATAGTAGCTTTATTCTTAATAGCCAGAAAATGTAAACAACCTAAATGTCTCTCAATTGAAAAATGGATACTGAAAATGTGGTATATCTATACAATGGTATACTACTCAGCCATTAAAAACAAGGCCATCATGAATCTTTCAGGCTAATACATAGAACTAGAATATACCATCTTGAGTGAGATAATTCACAAAAGGTTATGCATGGTATTTTCTCACTTATAAGTGGATAATAACTTTAAGGTACAGGAAAACCATGATATAATCAACAGACCCAAAGAAGCCAAGTAACAAGGAGGGCCTGAAAGAGAATGGATAAATATTTCTCAGAAGGGGAAATAAAATAGACATTGGAGGTCTATGGAAGGAAGGATCTGGGTAGAAGAGGGTATGGAGAGGAGAGATGGGCAGGGGCAGGAACATATTTGTAGGAAGAGCCGGGAAGAGAAATGAGATTGGTGGTGGGTCAGGCAATCTCTAGGACTTGCCAGAGATTAGGAATGGGGGAGACCCCAGAGGGTCTATGGGGGAGATACTAGCTGATTCTCCTATCAGTGGGGATATGTTTCCTCAAGAAGCCACTTCCTATAGCCAGGTAGAACTCCCACTGGAGTAGTAAGGACAACTCCAACCTACAAAACCTTTGACCCAAATATGTCCTGCCTACAAGATGTGCAGGTAAAAAAATAGCAGTGACTGGGGGAATGGCCAATCTATGACTACCCCAAACTGAGCCCCATTTCATGGGCAATAACCAATCACTGACACTATTAATGATACTCTGCTATTTTTGCAGACAGGAACCTAGCCTAACTGTCCTCTGGGAGGCTCCATCTAGCAGTCAATGGAGAGAGATCCAGAGACCCATCCAAAGAGGAGACAGAGTTCTGAGAGTCTTATGGTAGTGTTGGGGAAAGGATTGAAGGATCTGAAAAGGACAGAAATGCTACAAGAAAATCAAAAGAGTTAACTAACCTGGTAATTTGGGGAATCCCAAAGACTGGGTGACCAACTAAAGAATGAGCTCAGGCTGGACCTAGGTTCCTGCGCATATGTAGCAGATGAACAGATTAGTCTTCATGTGATTCCACAAAAACTGGAGAATTTTGTATCCTTGAACCTGTTGCTTGCCTACCTCAAAAGAGAAAGAGAAGATGGAATGGAGGGAGGGTGGGCATGAGGGGGTACTAGGAAGAGAGGAAGGGCTGTAAAGGGAAAAAATAAATAATTGTTTTAATGAAATGATGAATAAATGCCCACCTCTAACGACCTGGGTTAAAGATGCATCTTCCTAACTCAAAGATCTGGATTAGGAATAGATTATCCCAGTTCTAAGAATTTAATTTAAAAACATACCTCACAGGCATGTACAGCCATTTGACTTTTAGTTACTTTCTTGTATAGACAAGTTGACAATCAAGAATGGTCACGTCAATAATGAATTAAAATAGAATCCATGAATTTGAAGCAAAGTCTGGGGAGAGGTATTTGGGAGGAATTAGAAAGATGAAAGGGAAGGGAGAAATATTTTAATGACATTATAATTTCATTTTTTTTCTAAAACCAAACAAACAGACAATATAGCGTAGGCTGAGAATACAAGTACTCAATGTAGTGGGACACAGACACAGTTGGATCTCTGAAGCTTCCTGGTCTGCCAGCCAAGCTCAGGTTTACTGAGGGACAGTCTCAATGAATAAGAAACAGAGATAGAGAAAGAAACTGGAAGTCCTTTTGTGGCTTCCCTGGTCACACAACTTGTGAAACTCCAGATACATTTATGCAGATACCACAAACATACTACACAAAACCACACATGTATACATACACATGCACACATACACAATATATATACATATATGTGTGTGTGTGTATATATATATATATATATCAAAATGAGAAGTTTTTAAGGTTCCCTATGATGTTTTAAGGAGTGCAATGTGGTGCAGTCTGCAGAGTGTTTCCCTCAGATGCATTAAGTTCTTTGAGCCACAGCACTACATGAATAGGACATAGTAGTACATGCAAGCAAACCCTAGAACTTGGGAGTTAGAGACAAGAGGATGGAAAGTTCTAGATCATCCTGGGCTCTACTGTAAGTTTGAGGACAGCCTAGGCTGCATGAGTCCCTGCAAAAAAGGAGATATCTTCTTATATTAACATACCCCAAATTATCATTTTTCATTATCACAGCCCTGTTTGTTGAAGATTCAATCATTAACTTTGTATATTAACGTAGAGTTAAACTGTTGATGAACCATCTATACACTTATATATGCAAGTATATCCATTTATTACCACACCCACGAAGTTAAATTATTTCTTTCAAAGTGGCTAAGAAACAATACAACCAACATGAGCCTTCACTTCCATTGCATTCTCAGGTTAAAATCCTGGTACCTTGTTGGGCACATTCTGCTAGTTCTTTTTGTTCAAGACAATAATGAAAAATACATATTTTAGGGTCAAAAATAAAGCTTAGCATAATAGTATTTGCATCAAATGAATCACATTATAGCAGATTCTCTAGACAACCAGTTTCTTCTTTCTCTCCTTAAGATAATTTATATTTATTTCGTGCTTTTCATATCATTTAAAATATGTCAGAACGATGAATAAAATAGAGCCCAGGAAAAGTTGTTTGCAGACAGATCAATTTTCAGAGCAGGCTGAAAAGGCCGTCATGCATATTCTAATGTAATCACTCCTTAACAATAGGAGAGACGAGTTCACAAATTTGATTTTTCCCCCTCATAGTTCTGTTTTTCAAAACCATGTAAATTGTGGGAATATTAAATTATGAATTCAGCACTTAAAAATAAAAGATACCAATTTTTTGGTCTCACTTTCCTGACCATTTAAGTCTGTATCAGCAGGTTTTATCTAGATATATTAGGCTATGCTCCAGAAGTAATGTCCCAATATCTCCACCTTGCTGAACTAATATTAACCTGTCAGTAGCTTCCTGCATCCAGTCATAGTAGGAGAAAACCACCTTTGCTGCCACCAATCTTTATGTCTAAGGTTCTTTGCTTTGAAATCCAGCAAAATGAATAGGCAATTTAGCCTAACCACGTCTATCACCTCCAGACAGTGTTTACTGTTCTACCAAAGGAGACTGTTGACAATTTCTCCTTAGTACTTGTTTTTCTAGCCATTAATGTCACCCTCAGAATACCATTCTTCTCAGTTAATATTCTAGACTAGTAGCAGTTACCTGGGGAAATAATTCCAGATAGGAAGTTCTTGTATATTCCGTTATTCTTGTTACTAACCCCCTTCCTGGCCTACAGAATATACCAACCAGAGAGCCACTTTACCTGGTAGGTGGTGCCATTAAAAAGATCAACAGTAAATGCAAAACCATTCTGTGTAGATGGCAGTCTCAGCAGCCAGTCTGTGGCTTCTGGGAATTGTTGATTCTTTTCGAAGGAAGACTGAGAAAGTATATTTCTGTAAGTATTGCACATGAATATAGGTGTGCTCCAGATGACCTTTATTGTGCTTGAAGAGCATAAGACACTGGGAATCTGCTGTCTATTTAAAGTCACTGTAAATTAGAATTTGTATATATTTTATAGCTGTCTCCAAGTTTTTCACATTATCCACTGACTATATTCTACCTGAGCTTGGCAATATATATCACATTCTTGCCATAAAATCTCCTCTCTCTGCTTCTCTGTCTATCCATTTCTATCTATCTACCCATCTATCTATCCATCCATGTATCTCTCTCTCTCATCTGTCTATCTCCATACATTCCTTTATTTTTGTCTTGATCTAAAATTCAGAGATATTAAAAAAGTACCAGTATCACCCTGGGTTATAACAAAAACACAAAATGAATCTGCAGCAAGGAGAACATCTCTAAGCAGTCCAGATGCAATCTTTTTCCTCTATACATCTCTAAAGTGCAAATTAGGAAATCCATGCAATATCAACCATCATACTTAGGTTTCCTCCAGTTTTATATATCTAAATTCAAGGTCAAATATCTAAAATACAGTCAAATGAACTAGAACTAAATCATACACTGAATGTATAGCAAGAAAACAAATGGTAAAGATTGTAACTTAATTTGAAATTATTATTGGAGACATGAGCTGAGTTTGATTATAAAGCTATATAAATAAACAATCTGATAGATGACTGTGACTTCTACTCTACTTTTGTGATCTCCTGGTAATCTTTCTGTGCCTCCTTTCTGTTGCCAAGACACAGTCCTAAAACTTAAAGGCAAAGTTGGGACAGCCAGTAACTAATAATCTAGAGAAAGGATGTAGAGACGGGACTTCAAGAACCCCCAGTCCAGTTCAAGGTCATGTATTCATTCCTTCTACATAAAGAGCATTCTTTTCCTTGCTTCTAAAATTAGTACAGTGAATTAAAAGTTGTGCTATTTAATTTTGAGCAATGAAGAATGAATCCAGTACCAAAAGATCCAAATTTATGAAATCTATCATTAAGATTCCAATCTCATTTTAGAATAATAACCATTAGAACAAGGTAATTGTCTAATTTTCCCCGAAAGTAAGGTAATTATCTTGGAAATTTTAAATTCTATTACTTTTTGACTTTTATGATTGGAAAAACTTTCAGCTAGAAAGTACAGTGAGAAAGATTCTCAATGTAATAAAGACTCAAATCTAGTGTGTGACTGTCACTCATTAGTTAATGTCTTTAAGCATAGGTCTCTGTACCTCACCCTCAATGCAAATAAAGGAGAAAAATCTGGCATATGCCTGTTTAACACAAAAACGAACCCACCTACTCATCCAACAAATGTTTTTTATTTACCAATTAAGACTTTAACGAAGGTTTGGGATCATAAGTCTAAGCAAGATGGACACAATTTACTTCCTGAGGAATTCCCTCATGTGTGTGTGTGTGTGTATGTGTGTGTGTGTGTGTGTGTGTGTGTGTGTGTGTGTGTGTGTGTGCGCGTATCCAAGCTTCAATGTATTTGCCCAATGAGATGGTGGGAAAATCCTGTAAGAGATAAGGAAAGCAGCCAATTCCATGTGATAAGGAGTTTGGAAATATGAATTGTATATTATTGTTCAGAAAAGCTTGTATTGGTTTAACCCTTATCATAATTTTTAAAAGCATTGAGGGTATGCATTTGCTAGTCTGAGAAGGGATCACTATATATCAATAATCAGGTGTAATTGCAAAGCAAATTGACCTTATCACAGATCCACTCATCATGGGCAGTTGGAAATGGAATCTCCCTATGATATTTGATTTTTCTGGTAGGATGATGTTTTCGCTGTCACTCTTTGGATTAGATCCTGTTTTCAGCAGTGACCTCTTATGGATCAAATTAAAAACCAGCAATAAAATTGAGCTAAGTCGTCCTTCCTGCTCAGGTTGCCCCATTAACACCACTAACATAAAACACTCACATGACCACACACATATACCCTTATGTGCTAGATACCATTGACAATCCATGATAATGGAAGAGACGCATTTAAATCAGGTAGCAACTTTGAAATGTACACTTAATGTACTTACTGATTAACATTTGAAAGTCTTAAATATTCAGTCACCTGGTGCTAAATGTCTAGGAATCTACACAGGCTCGACTTCCTGTCATTGGCTAATTCCTGTCCACTTTGTCATCTCTTCCTCCTCAATCCAGATGCTACTCTGTATATTCATTTTTTCTCATGTGATCATAATGACATCCATTTCACCTCCTTGCACTTCTCAAGATAGTTTCATGAATGTGCTTCATTATTTACATTGATATTCATTGCTATATATTATTTAAAATAATTTTTATAATAAATAAAATCTAGACCTACAGATAATAGAATTGTTGACTCCTTGTCCAGAAAAAGACAGAACTAGAACTCAAACTTTTGACTCTGCTTTTAAAAAAGAAGAAGAAAAAAATCTCCATTTGATTCTCTTTATCCTTAATCTGCTCTGGCTTGGGCTTTCCTTTGTGTATTTCATCCAGGCTTTATTTTCGGAAAGAAATTTGAATATACTCCGAAGTTTTGTGAAAACATTTCCTTCCCCAAGATGTAAAATGAGCTTTAATTATGGCAGAAAGGCACCAAAAAATATTTTCCAATTATGTTGATATAATTGTTTCCACAGCTTGATGTCCCCTGATATCAGCTTCAGCAGGCAGTGGAGACACGGCGATATCAGGCTATTACCACTGCAGGCCTGCTCTTAAATTAGACATGGCATTTGGAAAGCAGACTCTACTTCAACACTCTTAAACAAATATAGATGAAAACTTTTGTCTCTATTTAGACTTCCCACAGAGCTTCATTAATTCATAGCTGTCTGGCCCTTTTGGTTCCCCCTTGGAAGGCCATAGCTGTAATGATGAGATACAAACCCAAGTGAATATTCAACTTCACAACCTGGCAAGATGCCTGGGGCCATTCAGTGACAGCTCCTTCAAGTTCCTATGTAAATTTTGACACCAACTGTAAGAGTATACCATCCGATGGCTCTATCCAAGAGCAACTGGAGAGAAAGAAGAGATTCAGAGGGAGGTAGATTGTTTTTCATGGGGTACAAACTGAGGTCAGGTAGCTATACTTGAGTCTTGTCAAATCAACTAATGAGGAATAAAATGAACCTATAATCCTCTTTTAAGACTTCAGTTCAAATTATAGTTTGAGGCCACAGCTTATTTATTTTAGTTTTATTCATTATTTTGAGAATATAGAGATGCCTATACCAAAAAGTATTTTAATAATCACACACACACACACACACACACACACATGTGTGTAAATATATATATATATATATTTAATTAATGAAAATGAGTTTCCACTTCTATAAGCTTAATATGCACTAGGCGTAGCTTTGAACTATGTAATTAAGCCAGTTTATATTCTCTTTTGAGAAAAAAATAAAATAGTTGTTCTTTTTGATGGTCAAGCATATTGGAGAGGTTCAGAATGTAGAAAACCTAGAAATTCTCTGTATGTGTGTGTGAGTGTGTGTGTGTGTGTGTGTGTGTGTGTGTGTGTGTGTGTGTGAGTGTGTGTGTGTGTGTGCAGTGTGTGGGGTATGTATGTGATATATTTGTGAAAAGAACTGGCGTATGTGGTAATCTCCCAGTGATACCTCAGAAAGGTTAAATTTTCCATCAAACAGATTAGTGTGGTGTGCACCAAGGGTATTGATTTGGGGAAAAAACCGGAGTAAAGACTGACATACATGTAAACGAATGATGCAATAAATAACATGGAGGGAATCATAGAAATAGGCAGTGAAGTGTGAAGGTGTCAGTTCTGAGATGCAGACACTATAAGAGGGAAACACAGCATCTGTATAGAGCGAGCCTATGAGCATAGAGCTGGTGATTGAAAGAGGTGGGAGAGCCTGAAATGAGAAATGAGTATCTGTATTCATTTCTGCTGTGTAGCATTTAATATAAACCCTTTACCAGTTCTTAAAAAAGAAATTCCCAGTCAAAAACGCATTTCTCTCCAGATGCTCAGTACATGGTTTTGTTTTTAGGAGGAATTGGTTCCTAAAATGTTGGAGGATTAATACAATAGCTCTGGTTTCCATGAGAATGGCAGGCAGAATGTGAGATCTGTACCCTCAACAAATGCTACTTCATGCAACTGAATTCCTGGAACTTTAATGTTTACTAATATGCTAATAAAAGACATTAAACATTAATACTAACCACATAGGTATCAAAATGCCCAGAAACCATTATCAATAATATTTATCAGTAGCTTGATATAAAATTTTGACATCACTTTTGCTGTCAATATCCTATACCAGTGGCCTCCTGTTCACTGGCAAAGATCTGGAGCTTTCTTTTAGTTTTTTCTTACTTCAACTGATCACATCATACTAGCCAGTGGGCATTTTTCTCATGGCTCATAATTTTTTGCTGATCTCCCAGAAGACAATATTATCCATCTTCATAGTATATGCAGCTAAGTTTGAAATTCAGGGAGCAAAGACCAAATGAGCAGTACTCTGGAAATATTTGAAATGTACTGAATGAGCAGACAAACAAGAGAGAGAAAAGGGGTTAAAAACAATCAAGAGTAATTGAAACCAAGGATGAAGAAAAGTTATAAGACTATAAAATTCCTAAAGTCAAACATCACCAGATTTGGATCAGTAAGATTGTTCATTGATTAAATGTACTGGCCACATAGCCTAGAGACCTGAGTTCAACTTTAGAGATCCAGATTGTAGGAAGGAACCAAGTTTCACTGTTTGTTCTCTGTCCTCCATATATGACACAATGTGTGAGTATAACACACACACACACACACACACACACACACACACACACACACACACACACACACACACAATATATGCACTGTAGGGAAGTATGTCATATCTATGGCTTCCAGTACAGCATATACTGGAATAGAGATGTTTGGTGTCTTTAAGATTTAAAAATCTAGATTTGTTGAAAGATAGTTTTATGACATAGTGTCTGTAACATTTTGGACTAACTAAGGTTAAAACTTAAAATAATTATTGAAAAATAGAATTTGTCACTCTCATCCCAACTATTACAATTTCAGAAACCTAAAAGTGGTTCTCAATCTGCATTTTTAATTAGTTACCCATATGATTTATGTTCTTGAACAAATGAGACCATAAGTGAAAGAAACTCAATGGTTTGAGTGAACCAGCAGCCCAATTTTTAAAACATTTAAAATAAAAGAGAGCCTTAGTAGCTCAACAAGAAAGATGAAAGATGGCAAGAATGAGTCTGAAAAAATGACCCCTTCACATGGTACTTAGGATATTCAAATTAATGTAATCAGATACTACTACATAGGGATTAGCTTAAGGACAACTCAGAACACTTAATATTACCAAACACTAACACGTATATATAGAATATGTTCAGTTACTGCAAAAATACTGTAAAATTTAGAAGACACCTCAAGTTTCTTCTCAAACCCAGCATCCATACCGTAACATTCTGAGGTTATTATTGAGCTTCAAAGGTGTTTGTATGTATGAGTGTGTGTGTGTGTGTGTGTGTGTGTGTGTGTGTGTTCACGCTTAAGTGTGTACTCATTCGAGTGTGTGCAGGTACTTATGAGTATGTGAGCATGTTTGCATCTATAAACAGACATTTGTGGAATCCAGAGGCCAACTGAGGGTGTCCTTTGTCAGGTGACACGCATTTTTACTTGTTTATAGCAAGAGTATTAAATTGAATATTGCCATGTAAGGTAGACCAACTATTCAGGGAGTCCCAGGGATCAACTTGTCTCTATCTCCTCTGCACTAAGATTGGAAGCAAGTACTATCATAGCTTGTTTATGTTTCTGTTGTAGATTTTCATTCTATTTCAGGCTTTGGAATTTGTTTTGCATGGATCCTTGGGATCTAGCTGGAATGTTTTCTTGCAAAGTAAATGCTTTATCAAGTGAGTCATCTTCAAAGCTTAAACTACTTGTTATTGGAGCTGGAACAATGGTTCAGTGGTTAAGAGCATTTGCTGCTCACCGAGACCATCCGGGTAAAAGTCTCATCACCCACAGCTATCTGTAACTCTATTCCCAGGAGATCTGATACCCTCTTATGGCCTCTAAGGGCAGCAGACACAAAAATACATGAGGGAAAACATCCTTACACATATAAAAATATTTGTTATTATATATCAATGATTGATTCTTTCACTTGTCAAAAACCCACAAAATATACAATGTCACAGTCACATACTATGAAACTATGGAGAGTGGATGAGCCTCACACTTGCATCAATAATCAATCAAGATAATTCTTCACAGACTTGTCTAGAGACCAATCTTATACAGGCATTTTCCTAGTTAAGATTCTCTCTTTCCAAATATGTGTAGGTTTAAGTTGAGTTGACAATACCAACCAGTACTTAATCCTACTGTGCTCATAGACTCCAAAATGCCTTAAAGTGTTGGCCATAGAAGCCCTGTGGTTAAAATGTGAGAATAATATAGAGAACACAGCTAGGCATCTTACTTGTACCCACACAATGCTTGGGTGGTATTAGTACACACAGTGATATGTCAAGTAGTGAGATGATAAAGCACATGGAACTCACATAGAGGAGAGCCTAAAAGTAGAAGATATTAACTGGCTTTACCTTCTCTTATCTGAATCCTCAAATATAATTAAAGGGTGAATATAAATATTGTTCCCACCACCACCACTATAAACCCAATATTCATTGCACTCATTGCCTACATATCTTTCATAAATGGTCATTTCCTAACTGAGATTGTTTTCTAATAGTACCTAGTTCCTTCCTGCAGATGCCAGAGATGAAATGAAATTTGTTATGGTGATATCTATCAAGGTGAACACTCTATTTTCCTTTAGCTCTGCAGGCCTACTTAATAAGGTCTGTTCCTACCAGGCCCCCACTAATCTCCTTCTCTTTCTCTCACTGAAGGACAAATCCACTTATAATAAAATTATATAATTCTCTGCCCTATGTTTTCCTATAGTCGTTATTAAATATGAAATCTGCTCACTCATGGTAGGTTTACTGTAGGGAAAGTACTAAATATCTGTGTATGCATTCATAAGAACACAGTATATTATGCATGCTGTTATTTATATGTATTAATTTCTTCACCAATCTTACATCTGACAGAGGGTTAATATCCAAAATTTACAACAAACTCAAGAAGTTAGATACAAACAACCCAAATAACCCAATTAAAACATGGGACCCAGAGCTAAACAGATAATTCTAAACACAAGAATGAGAGGAGAAGGGAAGAGGGGATGGGGAAGGATTTGGGGAGTGGGTGACCGGGAGGGGGGCAGTGAGGAAATGTAAAGTAAATAAGTAAAAAGTAAAATTAAAGACAAAACAAACAAAATGAACAAATAAAAACAAAAATAGCACCTGCTTTTAATCTTACTGCAAATAAAGTGGAGACAAATTGATTCCTGGGACTCCCTGAATAGTTAGCCTAACCTGCATGACAATATTCAGGACAGCTAGCCTAACCTGTATGGCAAAGTTCAAAAACCAGAGAGAAAGAGATAAGAAAGGAATAGGGCCGCAAATTTCTAGCCACTGAATTTTTTTCCAGTTGGAGTCAATTTATTAGGGTCCATAGCTTCCTAAAACAGACAAAATGTGGGGTCAAGTGGTAAAATACATGATCTGTGGGAGACACCTCCCACTCAAACACTAACAGGAGGATCATGAATGTATATTGTTGCCCTGTAAATGTTAAGGATGAGAATGTAGATGGCATCTCAAGGAAGGCTTAGAATTGAAATACAAATAAATTAAAAATAAAATGAAAAATCCAATTCAAATATTAGTGCAATATTTCATTGTTAGTAAAACAATCAAATTAACACTGATTTTAACTAAAAATGTGTTTCCCAGTGTTCCTCTTGTTTCAAAGATCAATTTTAATTATAATAATTCTGTATCTGAGTAAACAAATATAAAATGTTAATATGACTTCATTCCAAAGTTCAGTTGTCCAGTCAGGATGATTATGTTCTCCTTCAAAATGGCTCATGAACAAATGTTGGTGGCATTTTAGCTTTTAATTAGAGTGGCCAAATATGTCTTATAGTAAGGTTCGTTCCTTACCCTGCCACATTGCTTAAGAGTGATAATGAATGTTTTATATAGATTAAGTTCTAGCATGGATACACATATAATTTTATTAAACACATGTTGCAACCAACAGGTCTCAGGATTTTCCCGGCCACTCTAGACATTCTCTGCCTCACACAACACAGTTAGAACCAAAGGAATCTATAGGTTCCATCTTAAGTATTATCAGCACAGATAACACTACATGATCTTCATTAAATTTTCATACAAAAGAAAGAAATGTCTTTAATATCTTGTCAGTACCTACATCTTGAATATGATTGTTTTGGTAATCAGATATTCTTTCTACTCTTTAGCCAATTAACATACATCACAATCCAAAGACGGGAATCTCTTTTTGCATCATAGATATTGATAAAGGAAGAGTTTATAATTCTAATGGTGGAATAGAGGCATTATTTATTTATTCTTGTATTTATGTGTATATGAGTATATTTGTATGGTTACAACATCACATGTATGTAGACATCAAAATACACGCAGCAATAGCTGTTTCTCTCTTTATACAATGTGAGTTTGCGGGACTGACCTGGGCATCTCAGATTTAGTTGCCAGACCCTTTACTCTTATTCGCCTTGGAATATAACCTTTCTGATATTCGTCAACTGGCTTAGAAATGGCTGATGGTATCTCTGAGATCTGGACTCTATGTTAAGGTATAGTCTCACAAAAGTAGAGAGTTTTTAAATAATTAACATGTCTAATATCTCATTGCTAATTCTTAAGTAATTAATTGTAGTTTACATTGCCTTCTCAATGAATCATCATGTTGCTATAGTAACAGTGAGAATAGAGTGTATTGGGATGCTCTCTTTCCAGCCCTGGCTTCCCATATCTGTTACTTCATTGTTTGGTATATCTTAGTGAATTCAAGAGATCCCTACTGAGTAAAGATCATGGAATACAAATGCTAGCAGTGGATCATCTAGAGATATTCAAGGAAATCTTGCCGATGAAAAGATATCATGGTGGTTTCTTTCATCTATCACTTGTACTCCTTACTATGGGAAACATTCTATGCTAATCTCCTTCTACTGAATGAGTCATGCGAGACAAGTGAGAATCAAGTTTCAGGGTCCAAAGACGTGTCAATTGAAATCATGAAATAGAAGAGGATGGAGAATAAGGAAACGTGACTGTCCTTCTGCATATTTTTGTGGGCTGGTTGTTAGTTATTCATTAATTGCAGAAGGAAAAAAATGAAGGTCAGGAAAACTGCTATTTGAACCATTAAAAGTTTGTGCTTCTTAGTTTCACAGTGGCAGTTGGCTTGGTCTTTTCCCCATTCCCTCCTTTGTCAATATCATTTCCCCTCTTATTTTGTTACCTTAAATGATCTTAGTCATTAGCATGAATGGAAGAAAGATAATTAGCTTACAGCAATAGCCATATATGACCAAAATTATATTTTATGTCATTATTTTCAGAAAGTTTATTTGGTCTATTAAGAAGCGACAGAATTCTGTCTGGAAACATTGTAGATATTTTAGGTATATTTGGCTATTATTTCAAATAGATCTGAAGGCTAAAAAATCTAAGATGTCAATGCTGTCAGAGTTCTCTAAAGTTAGGAGTATTACTTTGTAAATGGCTACATTCCAAATAACAGCAGAGTTTCCTTCTAAGTCTTAGAAAGTCACTCTCTCATCTAATAATTTTTCCATGCCCATCACCTAATTACTATTTCTTTTGACAGCTTCATGGATTCATATAATGTATTATTTTCACAGACATCTATCTCGCTTGCTTAACTATCACTGGAGCATGTCTTCTCAACAGGTTATTGTCTTATTCTTTTCTGTGTGGCCTAATGAGTTTAATTGCAGTTTCTTAACTAATCATAAGCCAGAGGTTATTTACAAAAGGAGGAGCAACTTGTTAGGGGATACAACACTGAAGAAAATGACAACTCCTCTGCCACTCTGTTTATTGCCATTAATGCCTCAGAAAGGAGTAGAGTCTCACAGACATAGCCCCATCCATGGTGAAATATTGATGATCTCAACCTAATTCAAGTCTTGTGCTTGCTTTACATGGTCCCTAGGTCTTAAATTTTTTCTATCCCCTCTTACACAGCATTTCCTGATCCATCGGGAAGATGATTTTGTTGTTCCATTTAGAGAAGAGTGTTCCACCATCACTTAAAAAGTAAGAAACTTTCAGATGAAGGCAAAATTCAGTAAAGACTTCTAGGTATGTGCATAAATACTCAGAAGAGAGTTTTAAGACTGCTGAGGTGACTCAGTGCTTAAGAGCTCTTTATGCTCTTTCAGAAGACCAAGGTTCAGTTCCCAGCACTATGTAGGGGGAATCACGAGTACCTATAACTCCAGCTCCAGGAGATCTGACATCATCTATGTACCCCATGGATATACACATGCATGTGCACACACAGAAAAGTATGCATACACACACATGTACATATAAATAAATAAATAAATAAATAAATAAATAAGTAATATTTTTAAATAAAAATTAACTAGAAGACAGCTTGATAATATTTGTTCTTAGCAAAAATAATTGTAGATGGTTTTTACTTAGGCCAATGATTTTCTTAGCCAGGGTCTCTTCCTTAGGTTCACAGAAAAAGGACAACATTAATTCTTTTCTGAAGGACTGCAAAAATTAACTGAATTTTATCATGTAATTCACTCTCTTCATCTTAAGAATATTCTCATTGCATCTTTATTAAAATGGTAAAAATGTCAAAGGTCAATATTTATTTGTATTCAAGTGCTAAGCACATCAGAACAATACTTTCCTTCTGCAAAGCGGTATGACTTGCCTGTGTGGGATGCCAGCACTCCAATTCAGATGTGTGTAGGTATGTTTATATGTACAGGTGTGTATTTATACAGGCATTCAAGAAAGTGTCAAATGACTTAAAGACTTCACTCTCAACTTAAAATATTTTAAAGTAATTACTTTAGAATATATTGATGCTATCCTGTCAAATTCAAACAAAAATATGTAAAAAGAATAAAACTTTCCCAGTGTTGTACAATTTCTTCTCTACTTTTAGAAGTATAGTATATTAAAACTTGGACCTCACACCTACTAGACAGGTGATGTAAAATAAGTTATATCCCCAACCTTTGTCATATATATATAATATTTATTTATATATTATTTCTATATTATATATGAATAAATATATATAATATACATGTATATTATATATATAAAATTTGAAACCAAGTCTCACAAATTTTCTCAGAATAACTTTGAACAATTTCTCTATATAAGCAAACCTTAAATTTGTGATCTGGCCTCATCATCTTCCAGCATATGGGTCATAGAACTGTGTCACCAGATAATTACACATGAGGTTATCAAAAGCATTGTTTAAAATACCATTAATGCCATCCTTTGGTCATAAAAAAAGCATTTCACCCACCTCATATTTCTTTAAACCAAGTATCTACTTCTTAAAACTTTTTTTAAAAATCACTAAAATCACTCAAAAAGTCAATACCGTTCCATATATTAAAGTTGATATTAAAAAATAAATAGATGTACTGCAATGCTCATCAATTCCTATTAATAAACCTGCAGCATTGCAAGAGAGAGTGAATTCTCACATCCTGGTATTAGTTTTTCCTTAAACTCTGGAGCACATTCTACCTCTGCCAATGGTCCTTCATATGTAGTTATTTAAAAACAATGGTTAATTTCGAAATGCCAACCTTGCACTGTTTATCTACCAAGGCCAAACTTTGAATGAAACACACTTGTACAAACAATGTGGCCTTTTCCTTCTGCAGTATAGGATGTGGTCAATCATTTGGCAATTCACTTTTGGCATTTTATGAATTTTTTATTTGTAAATTCCAGTATTCTAGGCTGCAAAATCTTGGACAGAATTTTTTTTTAATTTTATGAGAAACGATTAAATGTACCTTAATGTTTACTTCACAGTCAAAATTACAGCATTGCATTGATAAATATTTTATGCCACAGAGTTCAGTAATTACTGCCTTACACATTTCATTTGAATGATGCTTTAGTAGTACTTTAAAATGAGTTGTGCTTACTAAGGAGAGAAAGGAATGTGGAATAGGCTTTCCAATCAGAGATGATGTAAAGTTCAGCTTCAATTTGGAAGAGAGAGAAAGAAGAAAAACAACCAACCAAATCAATTTCGAGGTCTGGCCATACTGTGGCTTTATAAAGTTTCCAGTCACAAAATCCATCTAGAAAGTTCTATGAAAATTTAAAAATTGATCCAGTTGAATGACTTTTGACAATGCCCCAGACCTGAATTTGTATTGAGCACAATACAGACACATAATGATGTAAATTCTGGCATTTATAGATATGATATTGACTTAGGGAATTCAGTGCTATCCACTTGGAGTTAGTAAGGAAAAGACAACAAATAAAACATGATTTCTCTAATAAGGAGAGTGGGTATTTGGCTAAATGAATAAAATTAAAGTAAATATAATAATACAGGAGTAGCTAAGACACTGTGGTTAGTTTTACAAATGAGATTAAGTTTATAAATAAAATACATTTCTCAGTAGAATAAAGACAGATTTTGCTTTCAAAGCCTGCCGTGTTCAGCTGAAATGGTAGCTCCTATACTTTTATATGTGATAAATATTTGGATGCCAATGAAGCTTCATAAGCTCATGTTCTAATTAATGTACAATAAGTTTTGGAAAAATAGATTATATGTTAGCACAATTTACTGAATCTTTAAATCACAACGAACAAAAGAAATTACTACAACATTAAAGCCAACCAAAAGGGACATTATATGAGAGCAAATTTATAAGAGGTGGCATGTGCAATAGCTAGCCAGAATGACAATCTATAACAGGTATTAAAACAGCAATAAAATAAGAGAGAGTGGATTTCTAATTAGCTCAGGTTAGCTTGACTTCTTAAATTCTTTATTTTAAGTTTTATCTCCTCTTGCAGTAAAGTCCTCAAGTAAGAATTTTACAAGCCCCTTTTCAAGATCCTCAGATTCTACTTCTACAAAGCAGGTACTAAGCAACTAAAACAAAAAGGATCGAAGAAAATTGAGGCTCCTCTGGAAAAAAAAGGATGCCCCCTCTATTAATCAAAGCACATATCCACTTAATATACATTTATAATCAATTGAATGTGTATTAATCCAGTATCAGTATAGTATGTGCATGTATATTCTAAAGTCCTATGAAACAATCCTGACCCAGTTTCGATATGCTTCTTATGCACAGGTTCAAAATGACTAGATCAATCAATAAACTCCCAGGTTGTCATGACTCTAAAGAACTCAACCACTCATCTTTGTCTCAGTGCTGCTATTTTCTTTGGTTGCATTTGTCATAAGCCTTGTTCTCTAGAGTTCACACTCAGGTTCTTAATATTTTAGTACTGAGTTGCAATAAATCACTTCTCTCCTGGGCTAGTATGAGCGAGTGGTCCTTAACCCCACGTCAAAAAGTTCGAACTGGTCTCTTACAAAGATAGACATGTATAGACATGTGGTAATGCTAGCCCTGATTTTTTTACACTCACATAGTATACAATTTATAGTTCAAAATAAGTCTGCATGTGAGGCAAGACTATAACCCCAGAGCTCGGGAAGAAGAAATAGAGTGAAGTTCAAGGTCAGCTTAAAGTACATAATGTGTTCATAAGTTCAAGGCCGGGCACAGTGAGACACTACTACAACATAAGAGAATGGGTAAATAAATAAAGATAAAGAAGCTGAGACTGAATTCTCCATTTGTCTTTTCATGTAGACTAGTATTTCTAGCACTGATAGTGTGCTTGGTTTAATCACAGTTGGATTTACTGTATCTTTTTCCAGGCACATAAATTCATTTGCACCTTTTCGGGCTTATAGAAAATAAAATAAATATGCTAAAAGATTGTGACTTAATAAATGGTGAATGTCTTTAATCACAATTGACATAATGATTAGGAATATTGTTCCTACTGAGAGAGACAAGTTCCTGATATTGGGAGCTCTCAGTAGATTCTGAGTTTCTTTTCTTATTTCATTACTGATTATTGTTTTATTTGTTTTGTTTTGTTTTGTTTTTTGCTTTCTTTGTGTTCTTTTATTTTGCAATACTAAGAATTGAAGCTAACTTGGGTCCCATGAATGCTAGGCAGCTCTCTGTCACTGAGCTATTGCCCCAGCATGGACTAATACATTTATGCAAAGAGCTCTTTGCTACTTGACTGCCACATTAAACTTAATTGGTACAGCAATACTCTAGATAATATGAAAAGATTTTTAACCAATATATCTAACTCTGGAGGTGGTATACAGATGATGAGATGACCTAGAGACCAATAGTCTATGGGTCTTCCAGTGACTCTGTCTAGATTTTTATCAGGAATATTGCCACCCAGTACTAGTTATAATTTTCATAGTTTACAGCTCAAATGAATGAAGTCATTTTTACTTAATTCAAAAGGGTAGATTAAAGAAGACAAATTCCAATTATAAATACATTATAATTAATAAACCACAACTAACAGTACAAAAGTAAAACGTGGACAAAAGCACAATCACAGTGGTTTTTTTTTTTCACAAATCTCTCAGAAAAATACACACCCAGAAAATTCTGTGTAATTTATTAAACTACTTGGTACTTAGAAAATATTAAACCTAGCAGCTAAAATATCAAAATCCTTTGAAAGTTTTTCAACTGTCACAGATTATCAACCAAGGAAAACTATATACCATTGCATAAAAAAGAATTGCAATGTAATTTTAAAACTGAAAATTTAATTAACATTAACAAAAATATCATAAAACAAATTCTGGTAACAATAATAGAATCTGCTGGCATTTAAAAATGGGATTTAGGTCTAAACAAAAGAATTCTCAATGGAGGTAACTTAAATAGCTGAGAAATACATAAAGTAATGTTCACCGTCCTTATTCATCTGGGAAATGCAAATCAAAAATATGTTAAGATGCTACTTTACACCTATCGGAATGAGTAAGATCAACAACAGAAATGAAATCTAATGCTGGCTAGGATGTGGACTCCATTGCTAATGGATGTGTCATACATGCACGATTGAAATCAATATGGCAATTCCTCAAAGAGTTGTGAATTTATCTACCTCAAGATCCAGCTGTACCACTCTTGGGCATATACTAAAGATATTTCATCCTACTAAAGAGACACTTGCTCAACTATATTTATAGCTGCTTTATTCATAATAAAGAAAATGTGGTACATTTACACAATGGAGTATTACTCAGCTGTTTAAAAGAAATTACATCATGAAAAGTTCAGGCAGATGAATGGAACTAGAAAAACTTATCTGCAGTAAAGTAACCCAGACTCAGAAAGACATTCACTTATATATGGATATTGGCCATTAAATAAGTGACATCCTAAGTATTATCCATAAACCCGGAGAAGTAGGGTATGAAGAGAGTTTGGTTGGGAGGCACATAGATCTCCTTGGTAACATGAACTAGAACAGATTTTATACATGGACAGGAGGCAAAGATGGGGACAGGAATCGCAGGATCTTCTGAGGAGCAGGAGAGAAGAAAGGATAGGTATCGATGGAAGGCATGTAGGGAAAGATGGGTGAAACTGAAGGGTGTTTGAAGGGTGGTATGGAAACGTAGTGCAGTGGAAATGTCTTATATAATGGTGAATCTAATGATGTCTCAAAATAGTGAAGGAGAGAGAACCCTAACTGACCATCTCTTATCACCAAACAAAGCTTTCAATACTAGGACTGGGTTACATCTAATTGAGTTTTAGGCCAAAGGTGTGGGTCCACATTTCATCCTGCTATTGGGGTGATAAATTGCTGCTGGTGAGGCAAAATGTGGGGAGCGCTAGACTCTGTTTACTCTGTGCTGCCTCCTTAGAATGCTGGGCTTTAGGAAAGTGCCAAGACACTGCTCATAGGGTGGGAAAATGCAGGCTAGGTTATGGGATGCAGAAGCTGGTGTTCCCTGGTTCCTAAGCACCCAGTCACCACTGGAACACTGCACAGAGGAGTTGGGAACAAAGTGTAGGGGGTTCATGGGCCTGCCATGAAGAGCCTGGCACACGGGCTTCCCAAACTCCTGGACTTGCAGGCTTCACTGGGTCTCGAAGAGGTGGGGGTCCTCAGGCTGAGAGTAACCAGGACCCAGGGGTGGGTATGGGTGGGTGAGGTGGGGTGGGAACTCAGGCTTTGCTCATTAGTGGCTGTCCTTAGCTTGGTATCTGTTGTCTGGGTGCTCAGAGGGGCTTTCTGCAGGTGTGGCTTGGGAGTTGGAGGACTTCTCCATGCTCTGGATGAAAAAGATAGTCCTTGGTTCCAAACTGTTTATTGGTTGTTCATTGTGGAAAATGGGTGTATACCACCTCCTCAGGGTGGATCATACTTTAAATACCTTTTGCAGGAAGTAATGTCTGGGAAGGGAAGCTCATTGGCTATACCTCCAGGGTCTCTAGATACCTCATTAGCATGTCGAACTCTGTAGTGGGCTACATGACCAAAGGCCACGGTTCCTATATGGAAAGAATGGTATATGGTCCAGGCCAGGAATCTAGTCAGGATCTGTGAGGTACCTACCATCTCAGGTAGGTAACTGGGTACCAGGGTCTTAGACCCACTCAACCTTACCACATTTCCTGGCATAGTCCACTGTTCCACACAAAGAAGTTGCATGGAGATCCTCAAACAACCCAAGCAGTTGGCAAGACATCATGTTGCTCTCCTCAAACTAACAGCAAGGCGCTATTGCTCAAGACAATGCCTACACAACTCACTGATCATGGAGAGGGAAAACTGGTACCTACATAGAACTTTCTCACATACATTCTAGTGTCTTTGGTATTGGGGACTACAAAAATAGAAACATAAACATTAACCTAGCCACAAAACAATTAGTCTATATTTTGTTCTGCATGCAAAATATGCTAGGTCAATGGTAGCACAGGGCTTGTAGTAGAAAACAACCAATGACTGATTTGACTTAAGGCCAACTTCAGGAGATAGAGCCTACAAATGGCACTGTTTGTGTGACCAAGAAGCATAGCCTGATAGCCCAGAGACCTAGGGTAAAACCAAATACTGCTGGTTTAAAACCAAAGGCACGAGTAAAATTATTCCTAGTGATATTCTGCTATATTCAGAAATGAACATGATATTGAACCATCATCAGATAAGCTTCCTCTAGCAACAAATGGGAACAAATACATAGACCAACATCTAGACATCACACACACACACACACACACACACACACATACGCACGCGCGCGCGCGAGAAAACTTGGTATATGCAGTTCTAAATAAAATGTCTCTATTAAACACCTCTCTTCACAGCTTAGGGAAACTACCAGGTGAGGAGGCACAAAGAGTGTAAGAGCCAGGATAAAGGACATCAGGAGAACAAATACTTCTAAATCAACTGACCAAAGCTCATTTGAACTCAAAGATTTAAGCACCAAGCACAGAGCTTGCATGTGTCTGTTCCAGGTCCTCCAAATATATATTATTGCATATATATGATGGTTTTTGTTTTATTGTATTATATTTTATTTTATCACATTTAGTTGTTTTCTCTCCGAAGCCTATTTTTTGTAACAAGAGGCAGAAAGGGAGTGGAATCCAATGAGAGAGAAGGTAGCTAGGTACTAGGAGGAGCATAAGGTGGGGAAACTGTAACCAGGAAATGCCATATGAGCAAAGCATCTAATTTTTAAATGGGGGATAATATTCAAAAGAAAAAAGTCTCATAGTTTATTTTCCCTGAGGTTGCATTTTATTTTTAAAATAAGATTTGGACTTAATGAAAGTATTGTATTTTCGCAATTGACCTCCACATCATTGTTGTAGAAAACATTTTACAAGAGATGAAACATTTTATCTATTCTAAATCAGTGTTTTCACTTGCTTTATTGGCTAGATCAATAGGAGTCTTAGGTGATCCAGCTGCAGGATGTACCTTATTCATAGTGGTTTCCCTTTATGTGGACATAAATTCTCCATCAGAGGAATCCATCCTTACATCATTTCTCCCCCTCACTTCCTCCAAAGCCTCCAATATTCTCCTCAGTGTTTATTTTCAAATCTGCTTTTTTCATTAGTTTTTAATACACACATATAGGCAGATTTAATTGATCTTGTTGTTGCTTTTATAGTTTCCCATGTTTTTATGTTTTATATGCTTAGCCAGGTACTACTATATTTTTAAGATACCACACAACTTGCAAATATCCTGCCTTTACCTCCTGCACCTTATGATTGACTGTATCCATTTTTTTTTGTGTTATGATTGATTGTATCCAGGCTTTTGTTCTATGCAATAAACAATAAAACACTGTTTGGCTGCATATATCCACATCTGTATTGATCTGGCTCTGGCAGAGCCTCTCATGGGACAGCAATTCCGGGCTGCTATCAGTAAGCATTTCTTGGCATCAGCAATAGTGCCTGGGTTTGGTTTGAGCAGATGGGATGGATCCTTAGGTGGGGCAGTCTCTGGATGGTGTTTCCTTCAGTTTCTGCCCTGCTCTGTCTCTGTATTTCCTTTGGACAGGAGGAATTCTGGATTAATGTTTTTGAGGTGGGTGGATGGCTCCGTCCCTCAACTGGGGGCAGTGCTTATCCACTGGATATGGTCTCTACAGGTTCTATCTCTCCTTTGTTGGGTATTTTGGCTAAAGTACTCCAAGCTGGGTCCTGGGAACCTCTTGGGTCCCTGGCATCTGGGACTTTCTAGTGGCTACTCCCAGTTCCAACTCCCCCCACTGCTACCACCTACTTTCAAAGTCCTGACCCTCTGTACTTCTCCCCCATCTCCTCCCCTATTTGAACTGGTCCCCCTTTTCCCTCCCCCCTTCTTTCTCCCTCCCAGATCCCTCTTTCCCTCTACTCCCCAGAGAGTATTCTCTTCCCCCTTACTGAGTAGTACTGTAGCATCCATACTTTGGTATGATCTTCTTTCCTCTTGGGTTTTGAGGAGAGTCCCTTGGTCCTATGGAAGCTTGATGAACCAGGATAGGGGAATGCTAGACTTCTGAGGCAGGAGTGGGTGGGCAGGTGGGGGAGCACCTCATAGAGAGCATGGGAGGGGGTAGGGGATAGGTGGCTTGTGGAGGGGAAACTGGGAAGGGGATAACAGTTGAAATGTAAATAAATAAAATAACCAATAAAAATGAAAAAAAGAGAATAAAGCACTAACTAAGGAATAATTTTGTTAAAAGACGAATAAGGAGTTCAGACTATCCCAATTTTATGAAGTTTACATAAGCAAGTGTATAATTATACTTATTATATATTATTCTTATTGTTATTGGAATGGAGCAGATATAATACATTTATACTACATACATACATTCATACACACATACATGCATACATACAAACATACCTGTAGTTGGAATAGTCCAATAATAGCAACAATATTTTTCTCCCAACAAAAATGCTAAGGATCCATATTTGTACAGTTCATGAGATTGTGTGTCTCAGAAGTCCCATTCTGGTGCTGGAGTCCAACAGAAATCCAAATAAGCTGCTGGTCTTCAGTATGTGTAGGAATCACAGAGAAATGGGTTCTAATATCAGTGAAGTAATACTTCTACAACCCTGTAGATAAACTTGCCAGCAAACGTAAGCATAAAAAGGCCAAACCAAGTGCTTCCTCCTTCCTTGTATTTTTGTGTGGACTGATTACTTTCAGGTGTGGCCTGGATTTGGAACAGCTCTTCCCAACTCAATGGCATGCTTGGGGTGTGGCTCCCAAATCAAATTGCTTAATTAAGAAAATCCCTCCTAGGGTGACCGGCTATTTTGGTTTAGTTGATTTTCGATGTGGTCAAGTTGACAACTAATAACAATCACAGAAAATCAAAATAAACATTGTAGAGGCGAGCCCCATCTCAAACCTAGTATTGTTCAGATTGCTCCACTCACCATATGTACAAGTTTTGTTTATCAGCTGAGGATTAAAAATGACATGCAGTAATCACCTAATTGTCTGCATTGGATATTTGCTTCATATATTCCTGTTTTGGAAGTTTAAGGCTATGATTTTTGGAAACTGAATTCCTTGGTTACCAATCTGTGTTTTTAAGTATACTTAAATTATAACTTGTTTATATAAGATAAGAAAAATTTTGTGTACAAATGCTAATTTGGAACATACTGATCTTCCAAGTACATGGACTGGTTTGTAATACGCTATTTCACTGAAGATACAAAAAGGTTTACAGATTCATTATTCTTATCTGTAATGACAGGAGTAGTACACGATCATTGCTTTAATAGTATATAATTAATTGAGATAACTTGTATTATATTCCTGAGAAAATATTGGATATTATGTTCTAATTGACTGGTTTTCTAAATTTTTATAGAATTTTCTCACTTTAAACTGCTCTTTTTGCAAAAGTACATTTGGCTCTAAGTTTCTTTCTTCTATATCACCTTGTACAAAGCAACCACATACCATGTTCTACTGTGAGTATCAAATGAGAACTGATTTCTGCTTATATCACTACAGTAAAATATTGAGCATTTTATATTTTTAATAAATAACCAGGTTTCCCATAACGTAACTCATCAAATGAATAGTTTCCTATACCAGGTGTGAACCATTTCCTTTACATATTATGAGATAAACCTTTGTGCTATTTTGTAGTAATTATAAAAGAACTAGTGTTCCCTTCTTTGTCAATAACCCTGATTTTACATAACCTTAGGCTATTTATCATACAATGAGCCAAATTCATATTATAAAATTCTTATTGGAATAAAATAAATTCTAAGTTTTTAATGTAAATATTTAGCTACCTTTTCTAACATTGAGTTTGCAGACATCACATATGAGAATTAAGAGCATGGAAAGAGAATTTGAATTTTTAAATTATAAAGAAAAATACCCGGAATTTGGCAGATATTTTTAAATATATGTAGTAAACATCTGATCAAATTATTAGGCAAAAAACCTCCTTCTCATACATAAAATAGCCAAAGAAACCCAGCAACCTCAGAGAGAATATCTTCCCCCCCCCCATCAAGGAGTTTTGTGGCTGGTCACATGAATGCAATAGAAAGACTCAATGTCACTTTCACTGCCAGGTCATTGTGAAGCTACCACAGAGCCAATCCATATTAAACAGGAGAAGAATTAAACCTTAGTTCTTTGTGGAAGGGAATAATAATTGATTTGTGGCCCACTTAACTGACTGCATTTTCCGTTATGGTTGAATTTTATTCATATTCTTGATGAACAAAATATAGGTATCCCATTTCAAAATCTCCAGAGTTTCACTTAATTATCCTACCAGCTTTAAGGACTATGTCAGATCATCTAAATCTGGCTCATGGGGAGATCAAAATCCTGAGGAGATGCTCATATCAATCCAAAGCTGGGCAGGGAAAAGGAGAAACCGGGTGAATAAAGTGCAGCATGGAAGAGTGCTTTCTCCACAAGCAAGATGGCCCAAGTTCAAATTTCCAGTACCCACATAGAAAGTGAGTCTTCTTTCTGAGTACCTGTAACACCAGTGTTGGGGGGTCTGGTGACAGAAAGATCGCTGGGGCTTGCTAGGGTCAGGAACAGACACTGGCTGGCTGGAATACTATGGGGAGAGATAAAATAGAAGATTCACACTCCTCCTCTAGCTTCCACACAAGTATATGGATGTACAACACACACAGACACACACAGACACACAGACACAGACACACACACACACAGACATACACACACACACACACACACATCAAATATGTCTTCTAACTCATTTAATATGTAGCTGGACTCATATGACATGTATAGGAAATCTGTCCTAGATCTCCCTATTATGAAAGGGAAAGCATAAGTATGTTCTAGGTGATGGTCCCCAACATTTCTAAAAGAGATGGACACATCCCACAGATGTTAAGGCCCAGTTTTATCCTCATGTCTGAGTCTCCACTGTTTTTTTTTTTTTTTTTCCTTCTGTTCCCTGAGTGTTTTGTCTTTTTATTCGTAAGACCTGGCTTTTGTTATGTACATGTTCTAAAATAAAAGGGTGACAGTCCAAAGGCATCTTTACGTGCTTTTGTTCAAGGAAACAATGTTTCCACTGGCAAAATTCCTTTAAAATCTAAACTCAAAAAGACTTTCTGGGCATCCTTTAAATTCTTAGAGTTATAAAGTACCCAAGCCTAAACTCTGAATCTTTGCAATAAAAACAATCATTTGCTGTATAATATGACAAGTCACAGTATGATGTGGTAAAATAGCAACATATTCTTGGTAACTTTTTTATGTTCTTATAAAGCCTCCAAGACATTGCCCTGAATCTGTCTGAGGTCCTACTAAAGGATTTTACAACCCTATTCTTGATCCTGATATCATCACAAAATGAGTAGGACATAAGCCTTGATCTTTACCCTGAGTTCCCAACAAACTACCTTAACCTACAGACTTCAGATTCGCCATTTTAGGTCATATGAGGCAAACAATAAATTCCCTTCTATATGTCTGTACATCTTCATGTAGGCATGTAGTATTGCTACATTATAAAAATGCATACCTCATATATATGAACACAGATACATAAGCAGTGTAATAACACTGAATTTTAGAACAACTTTAAATTGGTGTTTCTGACTCTAAGCCAATGTTGTAAATTCCATTTTTCAAAGGTTGTACTATATTTGTAGCATTGTAGCCTTCAAGGTGACTCTGAACACTGATGCCAAATTCCTTTGAAACGTAAACAATGTAGAATTAAGTAATAAACTACACATAAGAAATAAAATCTGGTGATATTTTTCCTAAAACAAAACACCCAAAATTCTATCATGGATCCACCAAGCTGCACAAACAGAAACAAAAGAGAAGAAAACATGTATTTGTAATTTGGCAGTAAGAAACGTATACATGTACAAAACAAACACTCTGAGCAAATTAGGATGTACTCATGCCAATATCATATCTACATAAAAGTGCCTTTGTGGGTTTGAGCAACTCTAGTCACAAGCTTAACCTAATTAGGATGCGGAACTGCCTAGCTCTTGGCGAAATGCACTGAAGTAGTAGAAGGTATTGCTGCAGCCTGGGGGTTTTGTATTAAGCTCCAGCTGGGCGCAACAGACACTGTCCACAAGATGACCTCCAAATAATTGAATGATTTCCATATGTTTGCTCATGTATAGTCTTCTCATTTAAAACTCTTTGCATCTCCTTCCAAGTCTACTGCTTTCTGACTGTGCTGGCTTAATTCTTAGAGGACTCTCACCACTGGGAACCATCAAAACCCCCACAATTAAGAGAGTGAAAAATCCAAGACTATAATAGAGATCTTCTGTGTCTGCAGAACAAAGGCCTTCCAATTCTGATACTGATTACTTTCTGGTCCTTTAGAGAAAAAGTTTGCTACCATCATTTCATATTGATATAGGGAAAAAAAAGTATAACTGGCGGCTCTTGAATCTTTAAAAGGATAGTAAGAATAGGACTTTCTTATTGGCTTAAAATATGATGCATTCTTTATCCGGGGAGAGCAAACTAAATGCGTAGTTGGTGCACAGAGATGGAACTGGGGGGTTGATTCCTGCATTCGTGTACTGACTTGGGTTTGCAGTACATCTCAGAGTGATTGATGCATGCTCTCAAGGGGCTTAAGAATTATAAGATCTTTTTTTATAACTTAAACGACTTGGTTATTCATTCTAAGCACACATATTAAGTACTTAATTGCTTCAAAGTCCAGCCATACTAATCCTTGGAATTTACTCAAAGTCTTACAAGTCAACATATCATATATTTACACAATGATATTTACTTCAACAGTTTTATAATAATTAAATTTGAGGGCCAACTAGTTTTCTATCAGCAGAGATATGAATAAGAAAATATGCTATATATTTACAGTGGGCACATTTTCTCAGTTGTAAAAAATAATAGCCATGTTATAAGAAAAATGAGATACAACTGGAGATAACTACATGAAATAAATTAAACCAATCCAAGAAAGAGAAATATGTGTTTGTACTCATTTGTTTTCAAGGTTTTATACAGAAATGTACAATTGGTTATTTATGTGTGTGTGTGTGTGTGTGTGTGTGTGTGTGTGTGTGTGTGTGTGTGTGTGACATGAAACAAGAAAAAAACTTGGCTCTGGTTCTAGAGAGTATGAGGGGGTTAAGAAATGAAGCATAGGTAAATGCAAGGTAGAATATGGTAATTATACACTATATACAAGTACAGAAACTAAAATCAACTTAAATTAATGTATTATACAATATATACATAAAGATCAACAAGAAACCAATGTTAGCCCTAAGGATCAGATATATCTCACAGAGAGCCTGTCAAGAATTAAAATCTAATGTTCAATATGATAAATGGTAAGACATAACTGCATTACAGGAAGGTTTAAAAAACTATCTTTGGAATATAGATTCATAATGTTGGATAAGAAGCAAAATCTCAAAAAAAGGGAATTACATGCCAATGTAGAGAAGGAAGAAAAATCATATGAATGTAGAATGATAAATATAGGGGTTAGAACTTCAAACTCTGCAACCGTCAATAAGATGGGAGAGGTTTTGCTCCATGGCACCCATTCACAACCAAAGCAGTCATCAAAGAGTACCAAGGAACTATTACAGTGGTTGTTTTAAGACTACATTAATTTGTATCTTCATGTCTGTGTAGATGGATGTCCTGTTGCAGATGTCTGTAGAGGTCAGCATAGGGCACTGGATTTCCTGGACTTGTATAGTTACAGGCAGTTACTGAGAACTGAATTCAAGTCTTCTGGAAAAACAATGTACACTCCTAATACCTAACCATTCAAAGAAGCATTTGAAGAAATGAAGTAATATGATAGTATTTACATTTTGGAATTTTACATGAAAATATCTAATGAGCGACAAAAATGAAGGCAGGATAATAGCCAGAAGAATCTAGAAGACGGTAAAGTATTAGTATTTTGTAGAGAAGTTACAAATTTCTAAAATTAACTGGTTAAATTCTCTATTTATTTACATGCTTCTGTTAAACCACTCAACTACTATGCACTGGCTTACAAAGTAAAAATGACTGTTTTTCTCTTGAAACATTTGAAATGAGAAACTTTAATATGTATTAACTCAAAGTCATACCAATAGGTTATATAAGTCCATTTTTAGTTCCCCATATATTCATTAACTGAGAATTTAGTATGCCATTTGTTGCTAAGCAAAATGGGAATGAAATGTTGGAGAATATGTCTGAACCCTCAAAAATCTCGTTATAGCATAAGTGAAAGAAAAACTCAAGTTGAAAAATAGATAAGAAATCTCCTTTGACAAGACAAAGAGAGAAACAATTAGATGACTTAGAGACTTCAGATTGCTTCCCAAATGTAGAATTCTCCTAGTTGAGGCTTGAGAAGAATGAAATTCAGCCTGAGGATCAGAAGAAGCCTGCTGGAGGTAGACAAACGTTGAAGCATAAAAATATATGAAAATAAGGCTGGTTCACAGGAGAAGGTATAGAAGAGGAGTTCAGATTATGTGTCATAGTTGGGAATGAAGGAGACAAGTACCATAGTAAAAAACTTGAACTTTGTTTTGAGGGAAATTGGGATCAATTGAATAATTTTAAGTGAGAGAATGTTATGATCAACTTTCCACTTTAGAACAAACACTCTAATTGCTATGTATAAATGAGTTGTCTCTTATTTCAAGTGGTTTGTAGTTAAATTCTTTATTTCAGTTCAATGCATAAATAGTCTCAGTGAAGGCACAATGTTATTTTTTCTCTGCTTAGTCACTACATAAACATTCTGAGGTTCTGCTACTTTCCTTGTTTGAGAGAGTTATTTAGTACCTTTCAGGATTATTTTGAAACATACAATGTACCCAACAATTGTACAATGTGCATGGAGCGAGAGACTTCAGAATACTCAATCCTGAATGAGAAGTCTTCATAAAATCCATTCACTCATGGCTCAAGAAGTCATGCAGAAGAAAGGGGAATGGCTACTACCAAGAAAACAGTGTTTTCCATTCAATACAAGACTGATACGGGAGAAGTTGAGATGAGTTCCTGACATTAACCAAGACATTCTCTCCAATGAACAACCACTTGCAATGAAAGCAATTAGCTTTTCTAACAGGGTCTTACTGGGTATATAAGCCATATACAAGGACAGGCCTTACACCAAGTATGGCATAGCCAACACCAACCAAACTCAATGATGTTTATCAATTTGTTGCCTCATATTAAATTGTTTAGATATTTTTTTGCCTTTATATTATGGTTTGTGATTTTGAGTTTTTCCGGGTTTTGTTTTTATATGTGTCTATGTGTGTGTTTCTTTGGCTTTCTCATCATTAATTTATTGCTACTATTATTATGACTATTATTCATTTGGGTGATATTTTCAAAAGAAACAGAGAAAGAAAGAAGTAAAGAAAGGAAGGAAGGAAGAAAAGAAAAGAAAAAAGAAAAGAAAAGAAAAGAAAAGAAAAGAAAAATGAAACAAAACCATGGAATTAAATAGTTGTGACAGGGGAGTCTTGGAGAAGATGGAGGAGGCAAAAACTTGATCTGAATATATTGTACAAATTTTAAATAAAAAGAAAAGATTAGGTCATACAAAACGACTTCTAATCAAAATAAACACATATAAAAAATGTAGTAAGTTGCCTGTATTTTTTTACCATGGTCATTATGAGTCACTTTTCAAGTATGCTGACAGCCTTTTTATTACAGGAAGAGTCTTAACTATTTAACATGTTCCGGCAACAAAACACTTGATGAAGTGATTTAAGAGAAGAAGAGTTTGATCTAGTTTACTGCTCCAAAGGAATTTCTTTCAGAAGAAGGAAGGCATGGGAGCAGGAACATAAGGCAGCTTGTCCCACTGCATCAATAGTTAGAAATCAGAGAGAGAGAGAGAAAGAGAGAGAGAGAGAGAGAGAGAGAGAGAGAAAGCAGGAAGAGGTGACAGGCTATAAAACACCAAGGATTGCCCCAGTAAAATACTTCCTCTAGTGAGTCTCTATGTCATGATGTTTCCAGAACCTTACTGGAAAAGTCCTGCCAGCTGGCACCAAATGTTTAAACACACAATCCTTTGTGGGGAACTTTCTCATTCAGAACACGTCATGAATGATGAGCAAGCAAAAGACAGAGAGAAAACACAATGAGAAAAATGCCCAGAGAACAGACAGAATTTTTACTGGAATGAATACAAAAACCTTTACAAACTTTACTGAGAAAAAATACTTTTTTTTTTTAGTTAGGAAATGCATCTACATCCAAGATAAAGTGAAACCACGGATTTCAACACAGTCACTCTGCAGGGGAAACAGTACTTTAGTCAAACACAATTGTAGGTATTGGTGCTAATCAAAACATATTTCAGGTAAAGATCATAATGCGTGCTTTTACTGCCTTAATTAAGAAACCAAACTATTATCTGGAGGCAAATTAAAATGAGGAAGCTATTCGATTAAAACTCCTATGGAGCAACTATTATACATAACTAGACTTGTCGAATCAAGGAGGAAATAGGAAATGAGAGATAAATACCCACCGGGACATAAGTTTGTCTAACTTTATGATTTTCACTAATGAGAGAATAGCCCCTTGGTTTTATAAAGCAAGCTACAAGCATATTGATAATTAAGGTTATTTCCTATCCCTACAAAGAGTCTCAGAGATATCATTTGGGTAGAAAAAGACTTCATTAAGATGCAAATGGCTTTACTCAGGATGTTTTTAAAATGTCTTCCTCCCTTGAATTTTTGGAATTTTTATTAAATATGGTGCATTGCATATAGCACATAAATGATCTGTCACTAAGCTATAGTCCCAGTCAGCATTCCCAACCCTATACTGAAGCCCCTGTGTGTTTCTGGGCTAGAGCCATGATATCTGCCCCGTGTTGCAATACTTCTCCTTTTAAATTGACATTTAAATTGAATTTTCACACAAAATGTAGACCTCAACTTAGATTAAGGAAAATGGATAAATAAGATGTAGAGTTATTCAAATTATATTCCTTAGTCTCTCAAAATGCCCACTTCACCTGAAAATTTCCCCCCTTGATGGATTTCAAAATAGCTATATATTAATTAGTTTTTTAAACTGAAGTTGCTATTATCTTCCAAAACCAACAATAATTAATTTCATCCAGCAAATAAATTTGTTAGATCTATTATCTTAAGCACAAACCTGACTGAGAACAGACAGTTGTATGCAAAGGGGAAAATGCCAATATGAGAGACTAGGAGAGAAAAACCATCACAGTCTTTGGGAAATAGGAAATAATCTTTATATTCATATAGATAGGTAGAGAGAGAGAGAAATATATATAGAGAGAGATAGCTATAGATGTACGGACAGACGGATGGACAGACAGGCAGGCAGGGAGACAGACAGACAGACAGACAGACAGATGACTGATTGAAAATTTGTGGAAGTATGCCCAAAGAGGAAAGATTAGGGCAGGCAGCCATATGGTTTATCTTTTGCATACTAAATGATACCTATTAAATGATTTTATACAAGTAATGAGCAGCAATGAGTATTATAATGAAAATCCTATATTTAGACACTGCAGAAGAATTCTCATTTGGATTAGTAATGCCTGACATGATCATTCTTTCAAATTTCTTGTCTTATAAAACAGATTTGCCTTTTCCCTTTCATATTATTCTTGACCCTAAAGAAACTCTAAACTAATTATTAATGCTCCTAATATCCTACCAACTCTCACATATCTTATGCAGTTTTTTCCCTTGACTATAGTTATTTCCATTTCCATTTTGACTAATGTTTTCTCCAGGAGAAACTTAGGAATTGAAGCAAAGGTGAAAGATATTATCACAAAGAATGATCTAGCCCTGAAATTCTCTCATATTTCAAAGCAAACACCAAAGGCCAAGTCTTCACACTCATTGCTTTTACTTTAATCTGAAATGTTCCAACTAGGCTCGTATTTTAAATGATGGGTTCCAAGATGGCGGAGCTTTGTTGATGAGAGTGAATCTTTAGAGGGCTGGGACTGTAGAGGATGTATTAAGTAGATCACTAATGGGGGTCCTTCACATATTGTGTTCACCTCTGGAACTAACCTCTTTTCTCTGCATCTTGTTTCATCTTGATAAAAGTGCTCATTCCCCTACTTGAGCTTCGACTGCCATGAATCACAGCATATCTTCTCTCCCCCATCTTTGATCCCTATGAAACCATGAAGAAAAATAATTCATTTTTCTCTTAAGTTGTTGAGTGTTTTGACCTACTAATAAGGAAATAGTATATCACTGTTACATGATTGTGTACTTCATTTATAATAATAAATAAAGGAATCTGCAAGATATCTAGTTATCTTCACTAGTCTACTTGTTGACTTCCACTGATTAGAAAAAGAAAATAAAACCCTTTGTCTCAAGGAATACAAATCTTTCTGAAATGAATATCTGCAAATTAAAACAATAGGAAGAACCTTGCCTCTGTGACTACCTTTCCTTCCACTGCATTCTCACAATAGATTGGGAAAGAATTCATTGACACCAACTTTTTGTCTGTAGAGAAGAGTTAAAGTGCTCTTTTCTTCAACGTCTTGGGATTCTTACATTGGGTGGGATTGAACTGAAGATTACAAATGGTTTACAGATCTGAACAAATTCACCCACGTTCAAACAGTTCATGCATATGTAACGAATTCTTCCAATGCACTGCCAGTTCCAGGTGCTTAATCAAATCACCAGCCATGTGGACAATCATTACCTTTTTTTCGGTTTTGTAGATTCTGAACCCCTTACCTGTGTTTAGTGGTCTATGGAAACAAACTGAGAGGGAATTTAGATCCAGAGAAGTAAAATGAGGGATTGAGAGTGGATGCATCTCTGCTGTCCATTTGGAAGTATAAGGAGAGGTATGGTTGTCTCAGCACCTAGGTTCCAATCACAGTTCTATAAACACATGGCTGTAAAGGAGCAATATCCTTAAAGAGAAGGTCTCAAGATCAGGCTGTTATTTCTGGAAAAGGCTAGAACCACAAATCATATACCATAGGAAGCAAATCATCACAGAACAAATACTTTTTAACATATGTTCATAAATCAGTCCATTTCATATTACTGTACACAGTACAGAAAGACATTCCAGGCTATCACACACACACACACACACACACACACACACACACACACACACACACACACACACACAAACTTATTTAAAGTTTATCTTCTCTGGACTTCTATTGTCTGAGCTGACTATGCAAACACATAAGTTACATGCTAAGTGAGTAAGAACCAAGTCTGATTCAGTCTGTATTTTACGATTCAGCATGGAGTTACCAAAAGCTGTAGATGTTTCTATCTTTGAATTACAACATATTTAAAAGGGATATAGAGTGTTGGTAATGGATAATATTGGAAAGCAAGTTGTTTTATAATCTATGGTCTATGTCTAGTTCTAGTCTGTTGAATGCAGGCTGTAGCCCCATCACTATACGTTAGAAGTGGATTGGTTCAACCTCAATGTTATTGTGTGAGATGGGCACTCTGTGCCCTGGTGTCATACCAAAGGGTGGATCTGAACGATTAATTGTGAAACTGACTAGCTACACATCCTTCATGCTTGACTGGCATGCTTTGCTGTCATACTTTCTGGTTTAAAATAGAAATTCTATAATGAGATAACAAGCAGTTTTAATTTCTTCTCTCAAGGATTTACTCAAAGTGCTCATTTTTAAAAAAAATCCATTAAATACAGGATGTATGGTTTAAATAAGCAAAGTCATAAAGAGAAATAATTGTTGTATTTTCAATGAGATTGTGTTAATATTCAAACATTAATAATATGCATGTATCCCAAAATATAAATAGCAGATTTGAAAAACAAAATTTACAAAAATGATGATCTTCATACAAAACTATTTAAAGATAGAAGCAAATATAAATATTTTGAGCAAACCTCTCATATTTACTAATGTCGTACATATACTAAATAATCCAAAGTATCAGATAAAATCAATTGCACATAATTATTTTATAATTTAGTCCTATATTGGTGGCCATTATGTATCCTTACACATACCAAATCTACAATAATTTGTTTTCCCCTAATTAGTACCTGCAGGTCCTTGAAAGATTTACTAAAATAAATCCTTTAATTTACCCTACATTTCCCATTCCCCTCCAACGTCCTTGTCCATGCCTCAGGATATCCAAAACATCTTGAAAAGAACGCAAACAAATGGAATCACACAGCATGCTCTGACCTTCCTTACGCCTGGCTAGCTCCCACTTGAATCAGGGAAAGAATGCATAGCAATGTAAGCCTGCACGCACAGCTTCTGATTTGGTCCATGAATTATAGATGTACTTCTGAGGGGCCATTTCCCTATGGTTTCTGATGCAAAAACAGGCAGTAAATATCTAACATCCTTCACCCAATATGCTAATCAGGCAGCAAGGTAGACATCAGTGGCCCCTCTGTGATAAGTTTAATTAATGATGTGTGTAGCTATGTGGCCCCTCGCTCCTCCCCTTAATACATAACGGGAAACATTATCCCATAAGGATCCAAAAGTTTGTGTTTTCTAGTCATTAAGTTTTGCTCACTCTTCTGAGGTCAGCCCATTCATTTCTCTCAGCTCCCGACTGCTATTTAAGATGTCAGTTCATTGACTTAATCTGTTATGGGCTTGCTTCAACATGCTTACCAAAGGCTCTGAGATCTGTTGCTACTTTGAATTTTCTTTGTGCTAATGAATCACTTTGAACTAGTGAGATAGACCCTGGCCACTGACTGTAATTCCTAGTGTAGATTTAGTTGGTAAAACTAAGCTGAATGCCTGCACCTGCCAACTTGGCTATGATACCGGCTTTGTGTTATGGGAAATTGCTAGGCTAGGAGAGAAAACTAATTGCATTGTGAACATAGAATAAGATATGCTATGTATACAAGTACTGAAATGCATCAGAATATCATGAGAGGGATATGGTCAGAAATTCATAAATTCAGAATTCTCATTGGACATGAAGGTGCCTGATTTCTCAAATGAAATAATGCTAATATAATTTTAATTCTGTTAATTATTATTACAATTTGTTTAGTACTGAACTCCTCTGGAGTCTTTCATCTGCATGGGAGTAACTGATTTGCCATCTGTATTTTATAATATTTTAAAACAATAGACTGGTTATGATTTCTGTAACATGGAGACACATTCATTATCTTCATTTGTATAGGTATGGACAAATCTCCTATGCCCCTGTAAATAATTCCACACCCACACTCTTAAAAGCAACCCTAATTATATTCATCATCAGGCACCAGACACACAGACACAGACACACACATACACACACACACACAAACACACATACACACAAACACAGAGAGAGGGGGAGGGGAAGGGGAGAGAGAGGGGCAGGGAGGGGGAGGGAAAGGGGGAGAGAGAGAGAGAGAGAGAGAGACAGAGACAGAGAGAGAGAGAGAAAGACACTGAGATAAAGAAATGCAAGCAAATATAAGGGAGACTACCAAATAAGGGAGATTCTAATAATAGAACTTTAAAAAAAAAAATCTCCTTTGTATTTTACAGAATGCACATCAGTGCCCTTTCGTAGAATCTATTTTCACTTAAGGTCATAAATTTAAAGCGACCATTCCAAGTAAAAGTGATTTATATGTCTCTCCATGGTCCTCAACAATGAAAATTCCTAAGTATTAAAGTAAATATGAAATCTATAGCTGGAAAATATTCAAGTTACAGAAACAGTAGTGAAACCAGGGCTCCTATGCTGTGTAACTTGTTGAGACCTGGCTTCTAAGAATCAAGTTATAAAACCTCAATTGCTTTGAGTTCAGATAAAAATTATTTTTCTGGAAGTTGTTAGATATTTTTTGTTTCATGAAAGGCATGTTCTCTTCATTGTAGAGTCACAGTTGTGCTTGAATTTTATGTCTATGTATTATTATGGTAGTGTACCTTTGACCATGGAAAACCTCTCCAAGTAGAGAAACAACAGGAAAAAATAGACAGGGGACTGTGGAAGGTGATATCTAACCTGCATAGGCCCTGATTGTTCTTCTTTAACTCACCTATCTGAACCTGACAAGGCTTAAAAGTACAGAGTTGACCCAGTGTGACCACCACGAGGGGAATAAACAAACATATGATTACCAATGCATATCGACCTGCCTATTCATCAAACATTTCTAGGGATACTGCAACCTACAGAAGTGAACAAGATCAGCCCAGTCTTCAACAGACACCCTCCTTTCTACCAGCACTCCTCTGCTCAGTTCAGGTTTTCTTTTAAAAGGCATTGGCTCTTCCAAGTTTCACCAAAGAGCATCATGTAACTTTTCTATTATTCATGGAGAGTGAGGGATTGGGAATTTAAGCAACATGAATTTACACAGTGTGGCTATAGAAAGCAGAACATTGTATCAGGTACTGTAGAAAAAGAGGGATATATACGGAAGTGGCAGAACACAAACAACATAGTGAAGTGTTGCCTGCAGTGCTCACCAAACTCTAGGTATAGATTATAATGTCACAGCATGTCAGTTGTATGTTCTGTTTCGGCTCCAGTAAGTTACCTTCACACTCTTTTGATATTTGAATATTTGAAGGAAAATACAGTACAAGTAAGAAAGGCTTCTGCATAAAATAAATACATCAAATGTATTTTTCTATTTTAAGATGTATTTAAAATTTCAGTGATAATATCTATCTTTCACCATTCTTAATCATGACTTCCATACATTGATTCAAACAACACTATTAACAAATCTTTACATCACCAGAGTTCTTGAGTGTGAGAGTAACATTAAACATTTTGATATTACATGATAATATTAACATTAAATACCACCCATGATATTCTTATTAAAGATTTAAAAGATATAGATTTCTTTCCTGGTCATCAAAACTCATTTGCAAGTCAGCATATGGAAAGGTTAAAATATGACTCAATAATTTGAATTTAGGGAGAATCTAGCCCTTCTTTTTCTTTCTTTGACGGTCTATTACAAATTCCACCAATTTATATTTTAAGGCCCCAGCTTCCCATGCCTGCCAGCCATGTCACAGCCTTGAGGAATTATAGCCATTTAATCAGGGTTGAACATTTCCATGCCAACCTTCAAGCAGTGATGTTGTGTCCATGCTTCTGCTAGTGATGAATGAACCCACTTACTGCACTGCTTCCTGCGTGACAGTACTTTAGAAGTCCCCAAAACCTTCACATTTCTCACCTATCACATTTTAGCAACACAATGACCTTCCCGTATTTTTCCAGCTGTTCATAACCAATAGCTCATTATTTTCCCAAAATGCAGAGGAAGAAATCAACAGATATTCACCCCAGAGTTCTACAGAATACCCTGGGCCACAGAAATTGACTGCACGGATCCAATAAGGAAGGATATCTGAAAATGTTGGATGTTTAAGTCTCCAAAGCTATGAGAAGCAAAGAGTCAGTTTTCCAAATAGCTCATTAAGTCTTTAGAGTATCACTTAAAAAAGGATGCCGGTAGTCTGCTGCTTTCTGCTTTGAAACTGTGGATCTGCAATCTCTCTTCAACATAGTCATCTAAGGAACTCCCAGACCTTTTCAGAAGCAAAGCCTATTTTTCATTAGGACTGTAATCAAACATGTGTTGATTTGTTTTGTTTTGTTTTGTTTTGTTTTTTCATTCTGCAAAAGCCCTGTGATCATACACTACCTCATATTTAATTCTGCAATATAATGCCAAAGTGGTTTTAGTGTTTTACTTTATTTTTATTTCAGCTCAATATCCCAATTCATTTACTATCTTCCTAACAGACAAAAGAAGTACATGCAGATAGATACATAAAAATTAACAATACTCATGATTCACAAGGCAGATTGTAGGCATCATTCACAATTCCACACACAGTGGAGACAGGCAGCAGTATTATCTCCATATTGTAGAAGAGTTGACTAAAGATGTTGGACCTCAGCTGGTCCATCTATGTGAAGCTAGGCTCATGCAGCGGTGACACTCTGCCTGGTGGTTAGTGTCTCCCCATCACTGTCCACAATTCAACATAGCCTATATGCCGAGGGTTGTCTAAATTGGCCACAATAAGCTGGGCAGTGGTGGCACACACCTTTAATCCTAGCACTTGGAAGGCAGAGGCAGGCGGATTTCTGAGTTCGAGGCCAGCCTGGTCTACAGAGTGAGTTCCAGGACAGCCAGGGCTACACAGAGAAACCCTGTCTCGAAAAACCAAAAAAAAAAAAAAAAAAAAAAAAAGATATTTTAAATTGGCCACAATATTTATTCTTGCCCTAGAGCCCAAATCAGACCAACAGCCTTTCATGGTTTTAAGTTTTATGGGTTTTTTGTTTTGTTTTGTTTTGTTTGTGTGTTTGCTTGGGTTTCTTTGTTTGTTTTTGCTTGTTTGGTTGGTTGGTTTTTGTTTTGTTTTATGGAGGAGGAACAAAGAATATTCTATGAACAGCTTCCTTGCTCCTAGACTAATAATATCAATCTGCATGATATAATATGGCACATGAAGCAAAATGAGAGCAAGTGAACTCAAAATTCCCACCATAGCCACCTTATGGATAACAACTGGATTTTCCTCTAGTTATTTCTGTTAAGAAGACAAGAATTAATAGTGTTTATCGGGTCTGGCATGATGGCTTCATCACCCTTAATAATTCCAGTTGAGTGAAGTTCATTACAGGAAAAAATATGTTAAAACAAACTGTGAGTCTATGTTAGCACTCCGCAAGGAAGTGTGGTTATCTGGGAATAATATCTTCCATTGTATTAACAGAATAAGAAGAAGCATGATTCTGAGTACCTAGCATCTCTACACACACTTTGGACGTAAATGAATCTCTCTGGGAAATGAGGGAAAGATGTCACTCTTACAGTCATCCTTGAATGACTCCTTTGTTTTCTACTGTTTTTTGTTTGTTTGTTTGTTTGTTTGTTTGTTTTTGTTTTCAGCATGTCTTCTGGTGTCTACTATACTTTTAATTAATTTTAAATATACAGAAAGAGAAACGCCATCGTTAAGATTCCCAAGCCAAACCAAGATTCTCAATTAGGTCATTGAAAAATCTTCAAAAGATGTTAATTTGTCTCCAAGCTCCTAACCCTAAAACTGAAGTGGGTATATGAATGACCTGAGAAGTTTATTTCAAATGGGCACTGTGTTTTCCCAAAACAGATTTGGATTCACTTCAAAGGTCAGGAACCACAGATCTCCATTTATCAGGTAGGCATGCCCATACCATGGAGGCAGAGGGATTTAGACCTTAATATGAGCAGCACTCACTATTATTAACTGGGATAATAACTTTCCCTTTCCAGGAGCTTCAATAGGAGATGAATAGCTGTAGCAGCTGTCCTTTTCTGTCTCCCAGTTCTCTGATACTCTAGCATTAACAAGTCATTGGGGCATGAATTTGGGGACACATCATAACTATGATTCACTGAAAAAGATGTAGTTCTCAGCTCAGTGGCATTTTCTCTTACTGTTTAGTTGATTCATTTCATTATTTATGCATGCATTTTCCCCTCTCTCCCCCATGCCACAGAATCATGCATTATTTATGAAGTCGAATTTTTGTCTTCTACTTATTTAAATTGTCCTCTTGAGCAAGCCCATTCACAGGTCTAGGTGTCTATCTATTATAGTGATTCATGACGGTGATGAGCATAACAGCCAGGACCATTAGCTAAGCAACACAGCACCTACTGTTTGCTGAGTGCTTTTCCACTTTATTTAGTTCTCATAACATTTTAGTTAGGGCATCAACAGAGGCAGAAGGAGGATTGTGGGCAGACCTTACTACTAGAGGTCACTCAATTTGTTAAGAAAAAAAAAATGGCTATTGAGCACACATCCAATCAAACCAAGCCTGCTAATGCTACTGGGTGCTAAGACATAGTCTCTGGACATTAATCATCCCTGAATATGAATGAGGTGCTTGTGTAGAAAATTAGTTAATTTATAACCACACAGACTTCTCCCCTGAAATGCCACCTTCAGTCCTTATGAGACAGAAGGGTGGGTATCTTACTTTCTTCTTTTTTTTTTTCTTTATGTCTTACTTTCTTTTTTTTTCCCTTAAATTCAAGCAGTTGTAGGCTTCCTGCCTGTCTAGGAAGAGTGATCATTTTGCTCTCTAAAAACTTAACTCCTAGGCTTAATTATTATGCAAGTGTGCCAGTGTATTAAGCTTATAGGCCAAAAGTAATTTAAAATCTATGCTGCATTGACTTTCAAATTATTTCATTTCTAACCTAGATGCTTACTTTTTTTTAGGCATTTATCACTTTTACATAATCAACCAGATTTTCCCAAGACTATGGTCCTTCAAATTTCTTATCCTACTAGGTCTCTCTCAGTAACTGTAAATGATATGCCCCCCTCCTATTAAGAGAAACTCCTTCCCCAGTCTCTCACTTCAATCTAGCCTCCTATATGTAGAAGTATATTAAGTACCATAGAGCTTGTCAGCAAGGTCACTAGCTCTTAATTATCAAACCATAGTGATGCTCTTGGAAAAGTAGCCACAGGTACACAGCTACCTCCAGAAAAGTGAGACACTGGTCAAATGACTTTCTTTGTTAGTAGATCAGAGATACTTGTCCCCTGACTATGACAGACTCTTAGAAAAATTAACACATGTAAATATGCCGTCATTTTACAACCTACTGTAAATAGGGCTGCAAAGACAGGGAAGGCACAGAAATTCAGACCCCTGTGGATTCTGATCATGGAGTGTGCAAAGACTTGGAATACCACTGCAGGTGACACCAAATTACTGTTGCTCTCAGTCTTCATCAGGAGACCTTCTTTTCCAAGTGAACAGGAGTTGGCATAAATTCACAGCTTGAAAGGTCAAGAACATAAGTATCTACGTAGTTTTTGGCCCTAAGCAAGATATCTATAATCCCTTCTCCCAAGCTTCTGGAGCACTACTGAAGATGAGGGCATTAAGACTTAGAGGCAGAGGTAGAGCTGAGTGATGCAAAACATTATCTCCCCTAGAAAATGTGACCATGGAGCTCGTGAGTTCACTTCTGTTCTGGTTACAACCAGCACGAAATCAGATTATTGTTTTATCGGGAATAGGGGAGAAGCTCATGAGCTTTGCTCTCCACCACAGTGCAGTTAATGAGAGCCGAGGAAAGGAGAAAGGCACTCACTAGTAAGTTGTCCAGGTTATGGTGCATAACTTCCCACTCATCTTTATCCAAGTACCTCTACTAAACTCAGGGGGAAAAGAAACAAGCAAGGGAGAGAGAGGGAAAGAAAGGGAGAGAGAGAGAGAGAGAGAGACAGAGACAGAGAGACAGAGAGACAGAGACAGAGTGACAGAGAGACAGAGAGACAGAGACAGAGAATGAATGAATGAGAGAAAGATAGACAAGAGAAAGAGGGGGTACTTAAAGGTAGGAGCAGACTGGCAAGAAAAAAATTGGTTTTGGGGCAGTGGAGATACAAAAGTGTAAGGGGTTACAACTCAGGATATACATGTGAGAAACTGTTTGAAAAATAAAAGAATATTAAAGAAAAGCAAATAAGTAGATGCTTCACTATGGAAAATAGAACCTCAATTCCTGAACAGCAAGATCTCTTAAGGATCAACTACAGTTTCCTACATAACAAAATCTGGGCAGACAGAGCAGTACCTTCTCTGTCATCATAGGCCACATTTAAATGGTTTTATGTTGAAACCAGAAATCCAGTCTCTGAGAAATTTAAACATGTTTGATCAGATATTTTATAATAAAAAAACTAATAATCTTAAAGGGTACAAGCTCTCTGTTTCTGTCTCTCTGACTGTGTCTATCAATCTCTCTCTCTCACTCACTTTCTCTCTCTCTCTCTCTCTCTCTCTCTCTCTCTCTCTCTCTCTCTCACACACACACACACACACACACACACATTTTTCTTATTTGATTAAGTACACAATTATCTTTTATTGGCTGTATAATGATATAAGCAGTGATGCCTGGAGAGTTGTCATGTTGGTTCACCTCATATTTATTTTAACGTTGTATATGATTTATACTGGTTAAAAGATTTTTATTTTTAAATATTTGTATTTCAGATTAGTATACAAAACCATAGGTTACTCTTGGCATCTTCTCACATTCACGTCACTGTCCTTTTTGCTTTCATCCCCATCCCACCCTGGCCTCACCCTTCTTACACCCACCTAATCCCTTCTCTCTCCACAGGTAGGAGTTAGCCTCCCTTCTGCTTCCATTACCTGTCCTCTGTAGCTCTTTACATCTCCTATCTTCATTAAGATTATATCCTTCTTTCTCATGGTCCACTTTCTAGTTTTATGGCTGACAAACATAATACACACACACACACACACACACACACACACACACACACACACACACACACACACACACACACACACACACACTGTTGGCATCTGTAAGATTGCCTCCCCTCCCTGCTCCAGGCCTGCTTGTCTTAGGTGCACATAGCCCTGCACCCCACTTTTGCAGCACCAAACCTGGTAGCCACATTAAACTTCCTTTTCCTTATTAGGTCAGGTCTAGCAGCACCTGGAATTCATTCTAATGCTAATAAGGCATCCCCAGCACCCTGGCCCTAACCACAGATGTACACTCATGCTGAAAGCCCCTATACTCCACCCAAAGGTTTAAATGGCCTTTGTTCCCCGAACTATCTCACTGAAGCTTGCCCTGAGAGTCTGTTCTCACCATGCTCACGTACTACCTTCTGTTTCTTCTGCTCCCATCCGGCTCAGCTTCCCCTCTCAGGATCCACTGGTTGTGATCATGGGCCAAGCGGCTACAGGTGGAGAGGCAGGGCTTGAATACCAGCTGGTACAACTACATGGGGCACAGAGACAGCCAGGACATGCAGGAAGAAGGTAAGGGATTTCTGCACTGCCTAGGGGACATTGATTGGCCCTGTGCAACTTGCCTACTTATGATGAGCACTGGCAGTCTTTTATTTTTTTCGGTTTTTTTTCTTTTTCTTTTTCTTTTTCTTTTTCTTTTTCTTTTTCTTTTTCTTTTTCTTTTTCTTTTTCTTTTTCTTTTTCTTCTCTCTCTTACTCTCAGTTTGCCCTGTTGCAAAGGACTGGTTATAGTGAAGGAGCAGTTGACACCTTCTGACACCTTAACTTTGCACTCCTTGGCATTGGCCCTCTGTCCAGACCTTAACAGCTCATTTGGGCATTGGTCATGACCCCTATTTTCTTTTCTCATTGGGAAAAGCAAAGTACTGTTACAACCAATTAAAAGTCATTTGGTCAGTTGCTGGTTTCTCTGAAATGTACTGGGAAGGCTTGCATCTAGGACTTTGGCAAAATCCCCTGTAGAAGCTGCCAACCCCCAGAACGTTCACCTTTGGCCTCAGCAATTCACACACTTTCTCTATCATGAGAGAAAATCTTCATCTCCTCAAATGAATCCCAGATCATGAGGCTAAAAATATTACTCAAAATTCTTGGCATAAAATTGACCCCAAGCCACTTCCTTTGGGAGGAAGTCCTCAATACAACTCCCTGGATGGTGGTAGCTGGTCCTCAGGATTCCCTAACACATGGCCTCAGCTCAATTATCCCACCTGCCACTAAGAAAGCCAAAATGGAACATCTCCCTTCCTCCTTCCATTTTCTGCCAACCATTGATGCCATCCATCAGTTTGTGAAGCCATCTATACTGGAGCCCACTGAGGGTGCTGCTCCCAACTCAGGTAAGTGTAAGGATGATTGCGGACCATCCCATAGTGGACCTTGCACCACTGGAAAAAAAAATGCTCCTCCAATAAAAGAAAGGAAGGAAGGAAGGAAGACACTGGGGAGGGACAAAGAATTGAAGGAAGGAAAAGAGAGAAGAGAAAAAAAAGAAAGAAAAGAAAAAATCGATGTCAGCTGAAATATAAAGCTCTCCAGCTACAAGATAACTGTCAGCTCTTAAATTAAGGGCAACTAATTAAACAATGCAGGTTTGGGGGATAAAACCCCCTCCTCAAGGAGCTCTCTCTCCTGAGGGAGTTGAGACTTTAGGTGCTATTAATGGAGCCTTAAAAGCCATGATACTCGCTAGGTACGGCCCAACAATGCCAGCTTCTTATTTTGACTCCTCCCCTATTCCCACAGTAGCATTGTATCTGTCCCAGGAAGTGCCAGAAAGGCTGCCGAGTGGGTGGATGGGGCATGTAGAATTCTAACTGAGGTTGATATACTTGATATTATGATGAAATATTGCAGGGATGGAGCCCTCCAAACCTTAGGAAAAGAACTCAATATCTTTGTCACCCCTTTTCTCTCTTTTATATTCAATGGCTACTCAACAATCACTTCTCCTTTGCTAATAACCTAATGGAATTACTGGAACAAATTGATAATCATTAACCTAATGAAAGGTTTCTGTTCACCTCTGTTGCAAATGGTTACCCTACCACCACCACCACCACCACCACCACCACCACCACCACCACCACCACCACCACCACCACCACCACCACCACCCTAGCTCTTAGCAAAGAAGCCCCTCACTGGGGCCCCATCAGTATTTAGTAATAGAGGAAAGAGCAGAGCTGCAGCAATAAAATACTAATCCCCGGAGGATGAACCCACCATTTTTGATTCAGAGAGTTGCCCCATTACTCCCTACATTATAAGGAACTATATGCTATTTATTAAGCCCCTAAAGAAGTCAATGGGCCGTTTAATGTTTACTGAGACAGTGTATAGGCTGTAAATTTGCTTACCTGGTTATCAAGATCCATTGTCCAACTAGAAGCCAAGCTGATATCCCCTCTACTTGTCCATGTCTCCGCCCTCTTACAGAGAAGAGGCACTCACCTGTACATCCTGCTTGTCATATCTCACTCTCTCCTGCCAGGTCTGATATCCAAGATGAACACCCTTGCTAATTAGACTGCCTCTACAGAAGCATTCACAGCCTACATCCAGCAAGCCGATCAATTCCATTCATCTCCTCCCCCTAACTATTTACTTCTCAGTGCTTTTTTGTGCCTCTTTTTCCTGGCCATTGTTCGCATCTGTTCTCATTAATATCTAGCTTGATGAACTCCATGGACACTTACCCACATGAAAGTTAAAAAAACCACAAATCCCTCTTTACTATCAATTCTTCCCCCTTTACCTCTTAGAATCCTCTTGCAGGTCCCATCTTGAATGTTCCTGCAACATCATTGTCACCAAACCAGTATGTGTTCATCACCCCCACCTGCACCACCTCTCTCGTCTGGTGAAATAATATCAGTTCTCAAATTGCCTCCTCCCTCCAAGGTTTTTATACCCCTCCGTAATGATTACCCCACAGGTCCAAATGTACATGTCTAAAGAAATCACCTGAAAGCCATGATGGGACTGGAGACAAAGAGAAATTGTCATTCCCCTGATTTTCAGAAGTGGCCTGACCATCTCAGCAGGAGAAACAAGGGCCATTGGGGTGGTTCGGGCACAGGCACAACACCTGGCTGAAGACATCCAGGACAAACTTAACTAGGCCTTGGCCTCAACCTTGAGTAGACTGGAGTTCCAGCAGCAGCAGATAACCTCCCTCCAGGGGCATTGCCTTAGGCAACAACCTGCTGAAAGCTGAGCAGAGAGGGACTAGTGTTGAACTATGAAGCAATGCTGTTTCTATGTTAATGAATTTGGGCTAGTAGAACAAAACATACAGGTACTTAAAGATCTCAAGCAAGATCTCTGAGCCCACTATGATCTGGGTACCTACACAGTATGGATGACAGTACTGAAACCCTCTAGTAGCTTGGCTTCTTCCCTTCCTTCACCCAATCCTGGCCTTGTAAGCTTCCTTCTCCTGGATTCCTGTTTCATCTAAATTCTAAAACAGCAAGTAAGCAACATTGTCAAAGTCACTACCAACCAGGTTCTGGTTCAGTAACAAAGCATTCCCATCCTAGAGGCTGGGAACTATAACACCTCCCTTTATAAAACTAAAAGGGGTAGGTGTGGGGCCAGGGACCCGTGGCACTGTGGAGGCAGGTAGTCAAGAACAAGAATAGGGTCAAGACATATCCAAACCCCAGAAATCTTGAGCTGAGTTCACCCGAGTAGAATCATTCTTTCCCTGCCATGGGCATGAGTATCTCTGTGCACATAACCCTCCTCCCCCACCTTTACCCACTAAAGGAGGCCATAAAGCCTGGTAGCCATGTTGAACTTCCTCTCCCCTTGTAAGTTCAAGCCTAACAGCTGCTGGAATTCCTTCTTATGCTAATGAGGCACCTACAGCACCCTAGCCCCAACAATGATGTACACTCACCCTAAAAGACCTTAATCAGCTCCCAAAGGCTTAAATCGCCTTTGTTCTCCTCAGTAACTACAGTTTCTAAGTGAAGATACAACTGAGAGTCTGCTCTCCTAACTGTAACCACCTCCAGTACTGCCTTCAATCCCCCCCACCCCCCCACCCCCCGCTGTCCTGCTCAGTTTTCCATCTCAGGATCACCTGGTTCAACCATGAGCTGGCTAATCACACCCATACACGCACTCACAAAATTAAGATGTAGGTTCTACATATGAAAAAAGAATTTGTTTCTTTGTTTTGTTTTGCTGAATCTAGCTTATTTCAATTAGTATAGTGATTTCAAGTTTCATTTTTTTATACTTTCAAAAAATTTATTTTTTTTATTTTTTATTCTTTATTTTTTTACACTCCAGATTTATTCCCTCCACTCCCTGGTCCACCTTCACACTGTTCCACATTTCATACCTCCTCCCCACCCCCTGCCTCCACGAGGATGTCCCCACGCCGCACCCCAGAATTTCACTATATTAATATAATAAATAGAATACACACACACACACATGTATATTCAATGTCCTCATTTATTTCTGTTAAGGACATCTAGGATAGTTTTGTTTCCTGACTTTTGTGAATAATGCAGCTGGGACCAAGCATCTCAGAAACATGTAGACTCAGAATGCCTCATGCATGACCTCAAATGTAGTGTGATTGCATCACAGGGAGTCTTGTTTCCAGTTTTTTGAGGAAATGCAATAGAATTTCTGGAGAAGCTGACACAGGCTTACATGCTCCCCACTAGTGCTTTCCCTGTATCTTCAGCAACACTGCTTTTTTCTCCCTAGTTTGGTAACCATTCTGATGGAGTCTCAAGCACTTTGGACTCATAGTTATCTAATATCTCTGGATCTTGAACACTTTTCAAGCACTTATTGCCCATTGGTATTTTTTCTTTTGAGAACCAACCAACCCATTAGTCTGTTTACTGGTTTACTGATGGAATGGGTGGTTTTATTTTCTTTGTGTGTTTAGTTTTTGATTTTTTTTATATATATCGCTGATATTAACCGCTTGTCTTGTGTATAGGTGTCTCTTCCCATATGCAATTACTTTTTTTTTTACTTTTCAAGAGCTTTATAATTAATATAGTTCCATTTGTGAATTCTTAGAATAATTCCTGTGTTTTTGGAGGCCTGTTCTGAAAAACATTGTGATTTCTGTATTTTGAAGTGTGTGTGTGTATGTATGTGTGTGTGTGTGTGTGTGTGTGTGTGTGTGTGTGTGTGTGTGCTTACAGTTTCAATGTCTGAGGAGCTAGTCACTAATAGTTATGCCTCTGTGGCACTAATGGACACATCATCTCTGAAAGGTTGGTAATATGGCACGTAGGTTTCAGCACTCATTCATAGGCAAGGGTCTCCTACTTTGGAGTGAGACTTTTGTTTAATAGCCTATGTCTTCTGAGATCAGATGTATTCACCTATGTAATGTGTCTTAGGCACTGCTCAATTGCTGTGAAAAGGCAGCATGGATAATGTAATCCTTATAAAAGAAAGCATTTGGCAGGAGGAGCTTGCTTACCATTTCAGAGGACAGTCCATTATCTTCATGGAGGGGAGCATGATGGCTGCCATGGTACTGGAGCAATCGCTAAGAGCTCTGCATACTGACCCACAGGCAGCATGCAGAGAGAGAGGAAGGGCAGGGGACAGAGGGCAGAGGTAGAAGCAAAGACAGAGACAGAGACAGAGACAGAGACAGAGACAGAGACAGAGGCAGAAGGAGAGGCAAAGTGGGCCTGGCATGGGCTTTTGGAACATCAAGATCCACTCTCAGTCACTTCCTAACTCTTCCCAATAGTTCTCAAATATATGAGCCTATGGGGGTAATTTTTACTCAAACCACCACACACAGTTAGCTTAGATCTTTCAAAAGTGTTGCTTTCAATTATATTTTGAAAGTAACTTAAGAGCCATTGGTTTTCATAAGGCTTGTTCATGCATCCTTAGTTTTGATTAATTTACATCTGTATGCAGCCTACCAACCCCCTCCTCATAACCCTGTTTGGTCCTTTAACTCCCAGTGTCCCCCCTCTTTTCACATCACAGATATTTTATGATTGTACCGCCCCTTTGATTCCATTTCTTAATTGGATTGTCAGATACTCAGTTTCTTCCTGTTTCTGATACTCTTCCTTTGGGTTAGCTACCACCCAAGTCATTTTTTTTTTCTTATTTTGAATAGTCATTCTTTGAGACCTTCCAGGGAAACCCAAATCCCTCTCCTTGCTATAATACACGACAAGTAGCTGAACATACAACTATGCAAATAAAGCAGGTATACTCAAATTTAAACAAAACAATAAAATTAAGGTATAAAACAAGATATTGGGTCAGCCTAACAGAGAGACACTATACATAGCTAATGATAGCTTGATTTCCTCTTATTTACGAATTATATATGGACAAGCAGTAATCTCAGTATTTGTTGGGGAATCTGAAGCTTTCAAAAATACTGAAAATACACTATAAAAACAAAAATGGGGAGAATAACAAGGAACGTGAAGGGGAAGAATGCAAAGAGGCAAATTAGTGTGACCAGTCCGTGAGTATATGTTTGAGAGATAAGAAAGTCACAGGGACTTCTGCCCTCGGGGCATGAAAGAAGTAATACCTACAGAAAAAAAATATTTATTTCGAAGTATTTTAAACATATAATCTTTATAATTATCCATTCATATCAGAGAGAATAGAATAAATTGAGTTGGCATGTTAAAGAAATAAAAATGGGCATCAAGGGCTTTGAAGTGGAGAGGTGTGGACCAGAGGGACATTTATTTCCTCCTACTCATAGACAAATGAAAGAAGGCTGAGAAAAGTGGGTAGTGAGTGCCTGGAGTTTGTGCATGGAGCATGAGTGGACTCTGCTCTTGTTGTCTGCTGTGTCTCATCTGGAACCTAAGCTAAAACTCTCTTAGGCGTTATTTCCAGGATTAATACTGTGGAGAGGCAAAGAGAGGTACACAGAGAGACTCCATTGACAGGAAAGTAAAGTAGGCCATCCATCCCTTGTGTCTGAGGAGCAAGCACTGCCCTTTGTGTGGGGTAATTAAGAGCCCATGCAACTCATTCTCTCAGCTGCACATATGCCCCTGAGAGCCCGTAGTGGAAGCATGGCAGTGGCTTTCATTAGTTTCAATAGCTGAAGAGTAACAATTGTTAACCATCTCTTGCTCTATTTCCCCCACAAAGGACTGAAAGGGAAACATGTGCTAGGAATGGCTTGATTTGACACTGTTGGCAGGGGAACGTCCAAGGAGAAAGTAAAAGCAAAGAACCAGACAAGTCCAGAAAGAATCTATAATTAAGCAAAAGGGAAAGTGGTTCAAAGGAACTAATTTTGCTCTTACCGATGTCCTTGCCAGCACCCTGTCCAGTAAAGCTGAGGCACACAGAGAAGCCCTGTGTAACCAAGAAGATTCAGTATTCTGAATATCCTGAGTATTACCTCTAAGTCCAAAGACTTAGGAATAAGGAGATGAATGCTTCAGGAACTATAAAAATAAGGGGGAGGGGGAGAAAGAAAGCTATGACATCATCCCTTCTATACTCTTCCGACAAACCCTGGCAACAGAGGTCTAAGTGCTCACCCTGGTTTATACATACACTCCGCAGTGATAAAAGTGGATCTCCTGTGGTCATAATTGAACCCTCAACATCTTATGCCAATGTGAGCATAAAATAATGAAATTTTATACACTTAGAGATTTATGACTTACGGGCAGTTACCTCTAGGGACAGGCAGTAGTAAGGCAGATAGGTTTTCACTCACTCCATGTTTAGAGAGTAGATTCAGCATGAGGGTTTAGTTTCTAAACACCCTGCCTGTGTTCCACAACACAGTGGGTCCCTGAGCCAATGACTAATGGACTATATAAAGGAATGAAATTGTTTTATAAATTAATGAAGGCTACCTCCTTATCCCCAAAGAAATCATCCTAAGGTTTATTTCATTCTGTCTAGAATAATCTATCTCTTTTTGAAGTGAGATGTCAAAGAAGCATCTGCAAAGGATAGACCCAGGAAAATGTGTTGTCTGTTGATACTTCCTTATGTCCAATAAAGATTTTTTTATGAAGTGAAAGGTTTTAAATAAAGATTTGGAGACTAAATGAGGTATTTTTAATATATAGATCAGAAAATAAATTTAATGTTGTTGTTTGTTATACTGAATGGCTTAATTTGCTTAACATGATTATCTCCAGTTGTAAATAATGTTCAACAAAGACCAACCTTTTTCTTAATGGATGAAAATAATTCAATAGTCTCCATGTTTTGTTTTGTCAACCAGCCCTCACATTGGGTAACTTTGAAATATTTGAATACAATGCTAACGATTTTGTTCCAATGAACTCTGATCATGGATTGTCAGCTCTTTCTCAACACATGCCGTGTAAAATAGAATAGGGTCCGCTGCTTACAATATTGTTAAGTATATCTTAACATGTGTTTAAGGAGAGGTCACAGAATTCACATGAGGTACCATTTAATGTTGGTCAAGTTTTGAACTCATAGAATGTTGAATCCATGGCTAGACACATAAAGTACTACCATATGAACTCTCTGAAAGGAATTAATGTTGAAAATGTTCTACAGCTTTAATTTTTGAGATAACTACAAAAGTTAAATAAGTAGCATGATAAAGATATTAACTATCTCTCTTGTCACATGAGCTTAAAATGTTTTTTTTTTTTAATTTTGAGTGAGGCAAGAGATAGAATAGACAGTTCTGGCTGACTTTCATCTACCTTAGTATTCTTCCTGCAAGCCAATAGATGTGCCATGTGGGGATGAATGTTCCAAAATCTATACCTTAATGTCTGGCAGTGGATCTCCATTATTCTCCACTCTGTTGCAGGAGGAAGCCTCTGAGCAAGACACTGATCTATTTTGCTAAGCAAAGTCCAAATAAAGTATGTTCTTGATTAATAAATTTAAATTTGGGAGTTATGTGCTTAAAACCAGTATGGGAACTGAGCTCACTAATTTCATATCAAAGGTGAGTAAGAATATGTGGGGCTGGGAGCAGAAAAGAAACTTCTGAGCACAATAGGCTGTCATGCCAACTTTCCATCTCCTTCCCCACTCAAAATAAAAATGAAATATTTTAAGCTCAGCTGCCAGGAAAGACATTTAATATATTTCATCAGGTTATTTACTTAAATTTTATGGTTATCTCATAAATTTAAGTTTTGAATATTTAAAAATTTTTGCAAGGCTAATACCTTTGCAAAAGTTCAGGTTGTGGTAGTTTATATATCTGAGCATTGATCCCAAGTTTAAAACTGAGTTTAAAACTTGATCACCTTTTAATATCATCTCCTGTGAATTCTGTCATATGGAAGGGTCAACAAATAAGGAAGAAATTGGATATTATGTGTATGACTATTTTCAAATTCAACCATTTGATGGTTGTGATGTATAAAAATAATTTCTTCAGTGCTTTCACTGGCAAAACAACTTTATTTGTTCTTGTGGAATACACTTTATTTTCTGGAGCAGTGTGAACTACATAGAGGAAAGCAGAAAGAATTCCCAAAACTATATTCCAATATTCCAACACTCAGCTACCTGCATTATCTTTCTTCTGCTATAAAATAGTACATTTGTGTAAGTCATCAATCAATGTTGACACACCATTATCATTCAAAATCTGTTTCACGTGGGAGATATATATATATATATATATATATATATATATATATATATATATATATATATATATATATATATATATTCTCTAAATGGGACACACAGAGACAAATAGATAATGGATAGATAGATAGATAGATATTTTCACACATATTTGGAGCTGAATTAAGGCTCCAGTTCGCTCATAAGTGGCATCTGGAAAAAAATATATATGGAACTGCTGCAAACTAGACTGTGTTGAGTCCATTTGGGTATCCAAATAAGATGTACTAAGGCAAGGATGGTTGACACAAGGCTTAGAGGACTTCACATATTGAAGAGCTACTATGAACCCTTGAGACAGGGAGGCAAAAGGACACTATCTATGTCTGCAAGAGCTAACTATACACACACACACACACACACACACACACACACACACACACACACACACAAAGAGAGAGAGAGAGAGAGAGAGACAGACAGAGAGACAGAGAGACAGAGAGAGACAGAGACAGAGACAGAGAGAGAGACAGAAAGAGACAGAGAGAGGACAGAGACAGAAGATAGAAAGACAGAAACAGGGAGAGATAGAGGTACCAAACCTACATTAAAGTGTTATACAAAATAGGTTTACTGCCTTAAAATACTTAGGAATATAATTTCACATTTACAACTCTCTACCACTTCTGAGATCTTCTTTCTACTCAAGAATCTAGAAGATTCATGAATCTGAGTCAGAGGTAGAACCGCGGCATTAATTTCTAACAATCTACTCTTAGAGAAGAAATATTCTTGTTATGAAACATTTAAATCTATCACCAGTTCCTTGCACTTGAAGGTCACAATTTAGGTATGAGCTGATGGAATATGCTGAAAATCTTGAGCACATGTCTGAAATTTACATATCAGTATAACTATTGATTTAATTTCAACACTAAATATAACAGTGGTACATGGATGTTATTTTTATGATAATACGTTTTTTTCTTCTCCAGATATAATCTTTATCTCCCATAGAAAAAATATTTTAATGTCTATATTTTTGTTATTGGCAGGAGAACTTACATGCAATGATTTTGAAACCCAAGCCAAACATGAACAGTCTTGCCATTCCCATTGTGCTTCTTATGATTATTACATAGGAGTCTTCTTCTGTTTTGCCCCTGGGAGTTTCCACAGACTAGTATCATGTGATCATGTGCTAAGTACTGTGTCTCTCTTACTGCTCTGAGAACTATTGACATTTGATTTTAAAATGTCTGTCCAACCTCCATATAAAACCAGATACACTGAATCTAATAGAAGAGAAAGTGGGGAAAAGTCTCGAACACCTGGGTACAGGGGAAAAGTTCCTGAACAGAACACCAATGGCTTATGCTCTAAGATCAAGAATCGACAAATGGGACCTCATGAAATTGCAAAGCTTCTGTAAGGCAAAGGACAGTCAATAGGACCAAACGGCAACCAACAGATTGGGAAAAGATCTTAACCAATCCTACGTCCGATAGAGGGCTAATATTCAATATATACAAAGAACTCAAGAAGTTAGACTCCAGAAAAACAAATAACCTTATCAAAAAATGGGGAACAGAGCTAAACAGAGATTTCTCAACTGAGGAAATTCCCAGGGCTGAGAAGCACCTAAAGAAATGTTCAACATCCTTAGTCATCAGAGAAATACAAATCAAAACAAGTCTGAGATTCCACCTCATACCAGTCAGAATAGCTAAGATCAAAAACTCAGGTGAGAGCACATGCTGGTGAGGAGGTGGAGAAAGAGGAACACTCCTCCATTGCTGGTGGGATTACAAGGTGGTACAATCACTCTGGAAATCAGTTTGGCGGATCCTCAGAAAAATGGACATAATACTACCTGAGGACCCAGTTATACCACTCCTGGGCATATACCCAGAAGATGCTCCAACATGTAATAAAGGCACATGCTCCACTATGTTCATAGCAGCCATATTTATAATAGCCAGAAGCTGGAAACAACCCAGATGTCCCTCATCAGAGGAATAGATAGAGAAAATGTGGTACATTTACACAATGTAGTACTACTCAGCTATTAAAAACAATGACTTAATGAAATTTGCAGGCAAATGGATGGAATTGAAAATATCATCCTGAGCAAGGTAACTCAGTCACAAAAGAACGAACATGGAATGTACTCACTGATAAGTGAATATTAGCCCAAAAGTCCAGAATACCCAAGTTTCACTTAGCAGTAACCGCTGGACTGAGAGTGAGGTCCCAGATGGAGGAGTCGGAGAAGGAACTGAAGGAGCTGAGGGAGTTTGCAGCCCCATGGAGGGAGCAACAGTGTCAACTGGCCTGATCCCCCTGCTCCCCTTGGAGGCTGGACCACCAACCAAAGAATGCACATCGAGGGACCCATGGCTCGGACCACATATGTGGCAGAGGAGGGCCTTGTTGGCCATCAGGGGGAGGAGAGGCCTCAGTAAAGGGGAATGTCAAGGTGAGAATACAGGAGTGGGTGGGCGGGTGGGTGGGAGGTGGAATACCCTCATAGAGGCGGGGGATGGGGAAGGGATTGGTGGTTTCCAAAGAGGAGACCTAGAAAGGGGGAAACAATGGAAATGTAAATAAAGTATCAAAAAAATTAAATTAAATTTAAAAAAAAAGTGGGACGGTGCTAACAATAAAAAAAAAAGTCTCTCCAAAATTTCAGAAGTTTTATTCCTAATGTATAATGAATAGTTAGCTTCAGCTGGCAACTGGACACAATCCAGAATCACCTAGGAGGAGAGAAACTTAACTGAGAAATTATCTCAATTAGACTGAACCATGTGTTTGCAGAATTTTCTTTCTTTCTTTTTTTTTCTATTTTGATACTTTATTTACATTTCAAATGTTTTCCCGTTTCCAGGTATCCCCTTTGGAAACCCCCTATGCCATCACCCCATGCCCCTGCATGTATGAGGGTATTCCCCCACCCACGCACCCTCTCCTGTCTTTCCTTCTTGGCATTCCCTATATTGGGGCATCTAACACTCTCAGACCCAAGGACCTCTCCTCCCACTTTTGGCCAACTAGGTCCTCCTCTGCCACATATGTGGCCAGCACATGGGTCCCACCATATGCATTCTTTGGTTGGTGGTCCAGTCTCTGGAAGAACCGGGAGGGGGGGCTGACCAGTTAACACTGTTGCTCCCTTCCCATGGTGCTGCAAACTGCCTCAGTTCCTTCAGTCACTTCTCCTACTCCTTCATCTGGGACCCCAGGCTCAGTCTAACAGTTGCTGTGACTTGAATCATGGGTGTTCCGAACTTTGGGCTATTAACCACTTATCAGTGAGTACATACCAGATTTGTTCTTTCATGACTAAATTATGTCACTCAGGATGATATTTTCAAGTTCCATCCATTTGCCTGCCAATTTCATCAAGTCATTGTGTTTAATAGCTGAGTAGTACTCCATTGTGTAAATGTACCACATTTTCTGTATCCATTCTTCTGTTGAGGGGCATCTGTGTTGTTTGCAGCTTCTGGTTATTATAAATATGGCTGCTATGAACATAATGGAGCATATGTCCTTATATGTTAGAGCATCTTCTGGATATATGCCCAGGAGTGGTATAACTGGATCCTCAGGTAGTATTATGCCACTATGAGGGTCTGCCAAACTGATTTCCAGAGTGTTTGTACCAATTTGCAATCCCACCAGCAATGGAGGAGTCTTCATCTTTCTCCACATCCTCAACAGCATCTGCTGTCACCTGAGTTTTTGATCTTAGTCATTCTGACTAATGTGAGGTAGAATCTTAAGGTTGTTTTGATTTGCATTTCCCTGATGACTAAGGATGTTTAACATTTCTTTAGGTGCTTCTCAGCCATTTGAGTTATCTCAGTTGAGAATTCTCTATTTAGCTCTGCTCCCCATTTTTTGATGGGGTTATTTGGTTCTTTGGAGTCTAACTTCTTGAGTTCTTTGTATATATTGGATATTAGCCCTCTATCAGATGTAGGATTGGTAAACATCTTTCCCCAATCTGTTGGTTGCAGTTTTGTCCTGTTGACAGTGTCCTTTGCCTTACAGAAGCTTTGCAATTTCAGGAGGTCCCATATGTCGATTCTTGATCTTAGAGCATAAACCATTGGTGTTCTGTTCAGGAACTTTTCCCCTGTGCCCATGTGTTCAAGACTTTTCCTCACTTTCTCTTCTATTAGATTCAGTGTATCCAGTTTTATGTGGAGGTCCTTGATCCACTTGGACTTGAGCTTCATACAGAGAGATAGGAATGGCTAAATTTGAATTCTTCTACATACTGAAAGCCAGTTGAACCAACACCATTTGTTGAAAATGCTGTCTTTTATCTACTGGAGGGTTTTGGCTCCTTTGTCAAAGATCAAGTGACCGTAGGTGTGTGAGTTCATTTCTGAGTCCTCAATTCTATTCCATTGATTTACCTGCCTGTCAGTGTACCAATACCATGCAGTTTTTATCACTACTGCTCTGTAGTACAGCTTGAGGTCAGGAATGCTGATTCCCATAGTTCTTTTATTGTTGAGAATAGTTTTTGCTATCCTGGGTTTTTTGTTATTCCAAATGAATTTGAGCATTGCACTTTCTAAGTCTATGAAGAATTGAGTTGAATTTTGATGGGGATTGCATTGAATCTGTAGATTGCTTTAAGCAAGATGGCCATTTTTACTATATTAATCCTGCCAATCCATGAGCATGGGAGATCTTTTGATCTTCTGAGGTCTTCTTCAATTTTTTTCTTCAGAGATTTGAGGTTCTTGTCATACAGATCTTTCACTTGTTTGGTTAGAGTCACACCAAGATACTTTATATTGTTTGTGACTATTGTGAAGGGTGTCATTTCCCTAATTTCTTTCTCAGCATGTTTATACTTCAAGTATACGAAAGGTACTGATTTGTTTGAGTTAATTTTATATCTGGCCACTTTGTTGAAGTTTTTTATCAGCTATAGCAGTTCTCTGGTGGAGTTTTTCGGGTCACTTAAGTATACCATCATATCATATGCAATTAGTGATGTTTTGATTTCTTCCTTTCCAATTTGTATCCCTTTGACCTATTTTGTTGTCTAATTGCTCTAGCTAGAACTTCAAGTACTATATTGAATAGATAGGTAGAGAGTGGACAGCCTTGTCTAGTCCCTGATTTTAGTGGGAATGCTTCAAGTTTTTCTCCATTTTGTTTGATGTTGGCTACTGGTTTGCTGTATATTGCTTTTACTATGTTTAGGTATGGGCCTTGAATTCCTGATCTTTCCAAGATTTTTACTATGAAGGGATGTTGATTTTGTCAAATGCTTTTCCAGCATCTAATGAAATGACCATGTGGTTTTTTTCTTTGAGTTTGTTTATGTAGTGTACTACATTGATGGATTTCTGGGTATTGAACCATCCCTGCATCCCTGGTACGAAGCCTACTTGATAGTGGTGAATGATTGTTTTGAAGAGTTCTTGGATTCAGTTTGCAAGAATTTTATTGAGTATTTTTTCCATTGATGTTTATAGAGGAAATTGGTCTGAAGTTTCTTTCTTTGTTGGATCTTTGTGAGATTTTGGTATTAGTGTAACTGTGGCCTCATAGAATGAATTGGGTAGTGTTCCTTCTGTATCTATTTTGTGGAATAGTTTGAAAATTATTGGTATCAGTTCTTCTTTGAAGGTATGATAGAATTCTGCACTAAACCCATCTGATCCTCGGCTTTTTTTAGTTGGGAGACTTTTAATGACTACTTCTATTTCTTTAGAGTTTATGGAATGGTATAGATGGTTTATCTGACCCTGACTTAACTTTGGTATTTGGTATCTGTCCATTTCATCCATAATTTCCAATTTTGCTGAGTATAGGTTTGTGTAGTAGGATCTGATGATTTTTTGAATTTCTTCAGATTCTGTTGTTATATCTCCCTTTTCATTTCTGATTTTGTTAATTTGGATACGGTCTCTGTGTCCTCTGGTTAGTCTGGCTAAGAGTTTATCTATCTTATTGATTTTCTCAAAGAACCGACTCCTGGTTTTGTTGATTCTTTGTACAGTTCTTTTTGTTTCTACTGGGTTGATTTCAGCCCTGAGTTTGATTATTTCCTGCCTTCTACTCCTCTTGGGTGTATTAGCTTCCTTTTGTTCTAGAGCTTCAGGTGTGCTGTTAAAATACTAGTGTATGCTCTCTCAGTTTCTTTTTGGAGGCACTCAGAGCTGTGAAATTTCCTCTTAAGACTACTTTCATTGTGTTCCATGAGTTTGGGTAGGTTGTACTTTCATTTTCTTTAAATTCTAGGAAGTCTTTAATTTCTTTCTTTATTTTGTCCTTGACCAAGTTATCATTCAGTAGAGTGTTGTTCAGCTTCCAAACGTATGTGGGCTTTCTGTTGTTTTTGTTGCCATTGAAGACGAGCCTTAATCCGTAGTGATCTGATAGGAGCCATGGGATTATTTCAATCTTCTTATATCTGTTGAGATTTGTTTTGTTACCAATTACATGGTCAATTTTGGAGAAAGTCCCATGAGGTGCTTTGAAGAACGTATATTCTTTTGATTTAGGATGAAATGTTCTATAGATATCTGTTAAATCCTTTGGGTCCATAACTTCTGTTAGTTTCACTGTGTCTCTGTTTAGTTTGTGTTTCCAAGATCTGTCCATTGATGATAGTGGGGTGTTGAAGTCTCTCACTATTATTGTGTGAGGTGCAATGTGTTCTTTGAGATTTAGTCAAGTTTCTTTTATGGAGGTGGGTGCCCTTGCATTTGGAGCATAGCTGTTCAGAATTGAGAGTTCTTCTTGGTAGATTTTTCCTTTGATGAGGATGAAGTGTCCTTCCTTATCTTTTTTGATGACTTTTGGTGGAAAGTCTATTATATATGATATTAGAATGGCTACTCCTGCCTGTTTCTTGGGACCATTTGCCTGGAAAATTGTTTTCCAGCCCTTTACTCTGAGGTAGTATTTGTCTTTAACACTGAGGTGCATTTCTTGTATGCAGCAAAATGCTGGGTCCTGTTTATGTATCCAGTCTATTAATCTATGTCTTTTTATTGGTTAATTGAGTCCATTGATGTCAAGAGATATTAAGAATATCGATTGTTGCTTCCTGTTATTTTTGATGTTATTTTTATGTTTGTGTGGATATCTTCTTTTGGGTTTGTTGAAAGATTGCTTTCTTGCTTTTTCTAGGGTGTAGTTTCCCTACTTGTGTTGTCATTTTCCATCTATTATCCTTTGTAGAGTTGGGGGTTGTGGAAAGATATTGTGTAAATTTGGTTTTGTCATGGAATATCTTGGTTTCACCATCTATGGTAATTGAGAGTTTTGCTGGGTATAGCAGGCTGGCATGGCACTTGTGTTCTCTTAAGGTCTGTATGAGATCTGTCCAGGATCTTCTAGCTTTCATAGTCTCTGGTGAGAAGTCTGGTGTAATTCTGATAGGTCTGCCTTTATATGTGACTTGACCTTTTTCCCTTACTGCTTTTAATATTCTTTCCTTGTTTTGTGCGTTTGGTGTTTTGACTATTATGTAACCGGAGGAATTTCTTTTCATGTCCAATCTATTTGGAGTTCTGTGGGCTTCTTGAATGTTTATGTTCATCTCTTTCTTTAGGCTAGGGGACTTTTCTTCTATAATTTTGTTGAAGATATTTACTGGCCCTTTAAGTTGGGGATCTTCACACTCTTCTATATCTATTATCCTTGGTTTGGTCTTCTCATTGTGTTCTGGATTTCCACCATGGAACATTTTGCATTTTGCATTTTCTTTGACTGTTGTGTCAATGTTTTCTATGGTATCTTCTGTACCTGAGATTCCCTCTTCTATCGCTTGTATTCTGTTGGTGATGCTTGCATCTATGACACCTGATGCTTGCATCTCTTTCCTAGGTTTTCTAACTCCAGGGTTGTCTCCCTTTGTGATTTCTTTGTTGTTTCTATTTCTATTTTTAGGTTCTGAATGGTTTTTCTCATTTCCTTCTCATCTGTTTGATTGTGTTTTCCTGTAATTCTGCCTGTTTGATTGTGTTTTCCTTATAATTCTTTAATGGATTTTTGTGTTTCCTTTTTAAAGGCTTCTAGTTGTTTACCTGTGTTCTCTTGTATTTCTTTAAGGAAGTTATTTATTTCCTTCTTAAAGTCTTCTATCATCATTATGAGAAGTGATTTTAAATCTGAGTCTTCCTTTTCTGGTGTATTGGGGTATCCAGGGCTCACTGTGGTGGGAGAACTGGGTTCTGATGATGCCTTGGTTTCTGTTCCTTATGTTCTTGCCCTTGCCTTTCACCATCTTGTTAACTCTGGTGTTAGCTGGTCTTGCTCTCTCTGACTGTGGCTTGTTTCTCCTGCAAGCCTTTGCATCAGCACTCCTTGGAGACCAGCTCTCTCTGAGAGAAATTTGGGTTTGGAGAGCTGCGGTACAGGGTCAGCTCTGGGGTGCAGACAGAAACCAGAAGGTTCCTGTCCCCAGCTGTTCCTGGGATCCCCTGTCCTAATGGCTCTGTGAGGGTCCCTCTTGACCGAGGAATTTGAACAGAAGTGATAGTCTTCCTGTGCTCGAAGGTGTGTTGGCACTCCTGGGAGACCAGCTGGCTCCTGGCACTGAGGATGGAGCCCTGTGTCACAGGATCAGCTTCCTGGCCGCAGAAGGAAACCAGAAGGCCACTCCTTAGTCCCTGTGTCCTGATGGTTCTGGTGGGGTCTCTCTGAGCAGAGGTACTGGCCTTACCCCAGATCACAGGCTTGTCCACATTCCTGAGGGTATCTCTATTTTGGGTATGGAGTCGAGTGGCACAGACCACAGGTGTAAACCAGAAGGCTCCTATCCCAGGCTGTTCCTCAGTCCCTGTGTCTTGCGGATTCTGGGTTGGTCCTGCTGAGCAGTGGTGCTCCTCTTACCTTCACTCACGTGCTTGTCCACACTCCTGGTGCTATTTGGTTATGGATCTCTGTGGCACAGACTGAGGTCCCTGGCCGCAGAAGGCCAGAATTTTCATAATGGATAATTAATGGCGGAGGGTAGCCTAAAGTAGGTTGTACCCTCCATACTGAGACTGGGCTAGATAAGGAAGGTAGAGGATAAAGACAATGGGAGTGTGCTGATAAGTAACCTTATTACTTTCCACTCTACTTTTTACCTGCAAGTTCTTGTCTTCAGCTCCTGTCCTGGCTTCTCTTAATGATGCTTTTGGGTGTGGCGTTAATCACCACAATGTAAACATACTAGACCTAAAAGTTGTGCCAGAGAAATGAGATATTGTTGCCACAGATATTACCATGTTGATTTGGGGAGAATTATGGAATCATTTAGAACTTTTGAGTTGGAAAATTTCTGAGGGACGCAAGACTACTAGAACTCTAAATGTGATATTTTCAATTAAGATTCTGTCGACCTAAAATCTTTTGTTTTATACTGGGACAAGATTGGTTCACTCGAGTTGAAATATAAACTGTTATTAACAAATCAACAAGAGAAACATTTAAATAAAGTCTTCTGGAAAATATTTCCTTAAGGTTGGGACACACAAGCTGTTGTTCAGAGGTAACAAAGGAAACATGACAACCTGACATCTGAACTCAGTAATGTATGAGGATCATACATGGGACTCATATGATGACATGAAAGTTGTAGAATTTAAGGAATCAGAGGAAAGCAAACACACAAAACATGTGGAAGAGAGCTGGCAAGGGCCTACTAAACAAGACATATCTTGAGGATGCCTGAAAAGTGGAGCTGTCTAAGTCTTTTCAAGAACAGAAGTTCATGAGCAAGTCACAGTCATCAAAATTTAGGCTATAAAAGGTGTACCAAGACTGCTAGACTAGGATTTTGCTTAAATATCATTGTTTAAATGAAGAAACCTTGAGCTTTTAACGACACATTAACATTTTTACATACTGGAGATTTCAAAGACTGTAACATGTAAGCTTGTACCATATTTGATATTACGGCATAAATGTATGATCTTAGGGCTAAGGAACAAAGAAATATAGATGGAAGAAAATTATTTGTTAGTGTGTCAAAGTTGACAAGAAGTGGAGTGTGATGAATTGACTTGTAAACCTGATATAATTCAGATTTACCTGAGAACAGAACCTCAAATAAGGAGCTTCCTAGATTAGGTTGGCCTGTGGCCTCATGGGTGAGTCAATGTTTTAATTGCTAATCAGTGTAGGAGGGCTCAGCCTACAGTGAGTGGTACTATCCATAGGTAAGTGGTCCTATGATGTATACTAAAATTACCTCTGGCTAGAGGGAGCAAGCCAGTGCATAGCCTTTATACTTTTTACTTTAGATCTTGCCTCCAGGTACCTCTCTTGAGTTTCCAACCTTAATAATGAACTATACTGTTTAAAATGAAATAAACCATTTTCTCTACAATTTTTGGTTGGTGTTTATCACAGCAACAGAAAGTGTATTTGCATACTGACACATGGGTAGCACTGCTCGATTTACTGACTGTTGCTAGAGGATATGCAAAGAAATGTCTATTTACCTGAGATAGAAAGTGCAATGAAAGGCTGAAGGAGCAATACTATCTAAGTCCTACTATGTTTGTGAGGTTATATTCAGGATCATGGCTGAGTGATTGCTTACAGGACATGGCTATGTGATTACTTACAGAGCATACATGTGGGCTACTTACAGGGACACGTGTATGAGGTTTCTCCCAGAATCATGGCTGAGGAGCTACATATAAGAGCATGGGAAACTTACTGTCAACTGCATCACTGAAGAAAATTATGTCTTGTCGCTGAGGAGGGAGGAGAGAGGATCTAGGTGCACAGTGAGTCTTCTGAGCTGCATGGGCCTCATGAACCATGTATGTTCCCATTGCCTTCCAATGAGAATGTTGACTAGTCCTGGTCTTGTGAGGTGTCCTTGATGATAATCAAGGCTACTCTGATTTGAAGATGGCTAAAATCATGCAACGCCAATGTTACTTGGAGAACAACATCTCTTAACACTGTTCCGGTTCAAATGAATGATGAGCAGGATGTATAAGTTGTCTGTTTAACAAGTGTTCTGATTAATCTTCCATTTTTCTCACCCTGACTATCATAATAAACTAGGCGAAGTCTTTTATAAAATTTCAAGATTCCCAAGATGTCTGTTTCCTATTTGTTTAAAATGCAGATTAGAAGAAGCACTTGATCCCAAGCCATGTGCCTAGAGTCAAGTGGTAAGCTTGGGCTTATGACACACTTTGCTAAAGGGTTTCTTGCATCACCTTCGGTCCTTCAGAGTTGTCATAAACAGATGGTCTCCAAACTGAATGCCTTCCTGTGGCTTTCCCCACATCTGTTCTGTGTACCCAGTTTCCATAAATGTTATCCTGTCTCTGCTCATAAACATCTGTTATTAATTATTGAAGTAAATATTAAAAATAATCATTAATCTCTTGGACCCACTTTTCACAAGGAAACTTTTGGCCAGGTTCCTTCATGGTGATTTCACTCACTTTTTAACAGAGATGAATGGTGTGTGGGCCTCATCAACTCATCAGTTCATTTGAAGTCTATTTCTTGAACCAATATCAATCATTAAAATGTGGTATGGTCTTGTGGGACTTATACTAATCCAAAGGAGAGTTGAGCTTCTATATTTCCAGAATTGGGCGTCCAGTTTCTCCTGTCCTAACAAGATCAGAGACATAAGAATGACCTGTGATAAACAGCAGTGGCTATTCATGCAGAAAATGATGGGCTAACAATGGTAAAGTGATACTAAATATTCAAAACATTTTCCAATAACTACTTACTGGCCTGTTAACTTAAGCAATAGTTACAGTTAACCAGAGACATGCTTGTATTCAAAACTGTATTTAAAGATTTGGCTGCTTTTCTCCTTATATCCTTAAACAAATTTTTATCCTTTTATTACTGAAACATTCCCTTTGTTCTGAGTCCTTTGTAGAGATGTATGAATATTTACTAATAAGCACAAGATAACAATACCACCTTTATATCTTTATAGGTAGAAGCTACTCACCTTGAAACCATGGAGCCAGAATGTTGATCTATTCACAGCATGTTTTGTGTATGTGAGTTATTAGAACAGGCGTTTTCAGCAGCTTTCTTTGAATAATCTGAGCCATGCATTCTTGCATTCTTGCAGATGGAAAAGAGAACATATGGGCTATTGTTTTGTGTTACTAATGTAAATTCACTGGTTCCCATGAGATCCACAGTAACAATTATTTGAGGTTACAGTGGTGACAAGAGTTATAGTTTGTCCCATAACAATACGTTTTAAACGTATTTCTAGGAACTTACATTTTTAAATTTTTCTGTGTCTGTTGAAACTGTGACATTTAATGGGATACTGTCCAAGCTTTTGCAGTAATATTCTAATTAACACACATTTCCCCAGGGATTCTATTATTACAGATAGAAGTTGTATTTCATGTACTAATACGAAACTCAATAACCACAAGTTGAGAAATCTAAGCTTCCCATCAACAATTTAGTTCAGTATTCATATATCATTAATAGGGTAAGGCAAGTGTTGAAAGGCCCTCAAATTCCTTCGCTTGTTTAGCTACCAACATTTTTAATGCAAAGTATTTATTTTCTAATTCTTTAGAGAAATAAACAATAATTGGAAAAATGGAATTTTAGAGCTAAGAAGGGGTCTTGGAAATAACAAGCATCAAGTTTTCTTGAAGAAACTGTCATTTTTAATGGGCTTTGGAGAGGTTCAATGATGTAGTAGATCAGAATGTGCCTGAAGAAGTAGTCTTTGCATATGTCATATAAACAAGCAGCTGTTTGAAAAGTGAGGAAATCCTCTCATGGACATGTTACTAGTTCCTAGGATCACACCAGTGAGATACTAAAATTATCAAGGCTAGATCTCAGAAGCCAGGCTTTGTAATTCAGTGCTGTTTTAAATGCACCAAAATCTACAATACAGGTTTATCCACAGCAACTAAACTGACTCTTGGAAAATCCACAACTATATGTTCATTTGAACTTTCTTAGCTTAGTATATTTATTATGAATACAACTAATTGGATAAGGCATTTTTCTTTAGATTAAAAATTAATCTTGCAATCTGAATTCTAACACTAAGAATAGTTTTATTTCTGCTATCATACCCAAGTTTTAATTAAATGAACTTTCTCTTTTCTGAAACAACACAATATCCTTGATTTCACTTATTTAAAATATTCACTTCTTATATATTTGAAATTCTCAAGACGTAAACCTCAGAAAGTCTCATGCACAGTTGTTAAGTCCTCAGGCATTTTTTATTTGACTACTACAGTGTTTATTGGGAATATCAGTCATAATTACAGCTTGGAGAGTCTCTTAAATAAGAAGTGTTGATCGCTATCTGGTAGATAACAAACTGAGCTAAACTGAATGGTATAAAGTATTATCTCGAATGAGTTTCCTATGTCTCTCCTGTTAACATTTATATCAGGACTTCATAAACTAGGTTTACTTGTGCGTCCCTGCAATCAAGTAAAAGTTTACACATCTCTCATTGCATAAAAATACAAAATAAGTATATAAATCAAACATATGACAATATTAAATATATCGTGGTTACTTTGTTTGGGGGAATGAGGGCTTGAGAGATGGATTTTTTTGTTAAGAGTGTTCATAGGATCTGAATTTGGTCTCAAGCACATCCATCAGGATGTTCAAAACTACTTCCAAATCTAGCTCCATATAATTCAACACTTCTGGCCCCTGAGGGAACTGTTCTCACATGTACTTACACAGGAACATATATACATATATTTCAAACTAAATAAATCTGAATAAAAATAATTGTATTTCGAAAACTTCTCAGTGCATACTTCATGTTATCCTCTAGTAAAATGGGAACAGGTTTTCATACTAATAAGTAATGTTTTTATTTATTTTATGTAAAATTAAATCTTGGCAGAATATGTGATAAACTGAGTTAGTTCAGTGTTTCTCTGAGTCATTAGAAAACAAAGATTCAAGGAGAATTTCTGCAAAAGAATATCAAAAGTCAACTTTCAATTTCAATAAACTCTTTAAACTTCTCATTCTTTAGAGGAGACTTGCCTTGACATATTATAAGAAGAATTTGTAAGTAGAGTCCATTACTTTTCACAGGCTTAGAAGTAAGTGACATTTAACTGTGAAGTTTTGTTTTTGTTGTTGTTGTTGTTGTTGTTTTGGTTTGTTTTTGTTTTTTGTTTTTGTTTTTGTTTTTTTTGGTTTTTCAAGACAGGGTTTCTCTGTGTAGCCCTGGCAGTCCTGGAACTCACTCTGTAGACCAGGCTGGCCTTGAACTCAGAAATCTGCCTGCCTCTGCCTCCCAAGTGCTGGGATTAAAGGCGTGTGCCACCACTGCTCAGCTAACTGTGAAGTTTAGTCAGGTTAAAGTTTTTGATACCACTGGAAAATACATCTAAGTCTGGTGACATGACCGTGTAGTATGTTAGAGTGGTATGTTTGCTCTCATCCTATTTATTTATTCTTAGAATGTTCATTCGCATATACATACATGGACAGATCTTCAGATTTTTGGTAAATATCACCATCTCAGTTAAAACTTTTCTATATTTGCTTCTGGGAAATTATACAACCACCAAACCAGAATCACTTTTCTCTTCCTTTCTGATTCTCTTCCATAACACTAGTCACTCATTAGAACATTCAATATTTCTCTTATTAAATTGACTTCCCGAGCTGCATTCTGACTATTATAAAACAAATTCCAGGGGGTGAACATTTTACAGATTATTCTACAGTGCAGTCTTAGAATAGTGGATGAGGCCCAGGGAAAAATAAATCTCTAAGTGAGATGTGTCTGTCTAGACTTGTTTCTGTAATACCCTCAGTACCATCGAGATTCACTTATCAAGTAGCAATTTCCAATTACTGAAACTGTAAACGTTCCAGACCATTGAAACATTATCAGAAAAAGTGGAGATCCACAGATTTTTATACTCCTGGGTCTCTGTTTCCAAAAGTTTCCATCTTTTGTTATCAGTTCTCTTGAACATTTTCCATTAAATAAACACACCAAACTAGATATACAATGAACAAAGTGCCTAGTTTGTTTACTTCAGAAGTTATTTAAAAGAATATACTATGCTCTTGTTTAAAGGTAATGTAAGATGAAATCAATATAAATTAAAATATCTAGAATACACACAATGCAATGACAGCTATAGAACATGAGACCCCAAGACCAGGTTTGCCATTTTATTCAATTATTTCTATGGACTAATCCTGCATTTTGAAGAAATGAAACTTTTCCTAATATAATCTATATTTTTCCTTTTCATTTCTTTATGCAAAACGGCTTTCCTGACCTAGCCTAATATTGACTTAGGACACTGGACCTACTGTGTTCTGATGATAGCTATACTTTCCTCTTTTTACTACATATTCATTAAGCAACACAATTGTCTCTTTATTACAGAAACAAGCAACACTAAGTGACTAGACTCTTTAAATACATGTGGTAACTGAAAAATCTGCGGAGAGTGCAAGAGACTTAGAAATACACATTACTAACTGGGATGTCTCCATCACTCTCCTCTCTTCAGGGATCAGGCAGATATGAAGGGCTGCAGTAGGAAGATTTTAAGAGTCACAGGGAATGGAGGACAGCAAGAAAACTGTATCTTTCAGACACAACGGGTCTGATGCACACATGAACTCACAGAAATGTGACAAAATGCCCAGTACCTGCACAGATCCAAGTCAGATGGGATCCTCGTACTAAGAGAGGAAAGTGAACATCGTGGCCAAGAACAGATCTCTAATTGATGACCACTTACAAAAGAAAAATGAGTTTTCTCACATGGAGTCTCACATAATAGTACACCCTGTGCCCAAGAGTAGAAGGCCTACATAAAATAAACGTAATGGTGTTTTCATAGATTTGTGTCTCATATTGCTTTGTTTGAGAACTTATCTTTAAACTCACTGCTCTTTTGCTTTTATGTAATAGTTTCCAATTTTGTGTTTTTATAAATTTGTGTGTATGTGTGTTTCTTGTGTGTTTTTCTCTACTTATTTATTTATTTGTTTTTATTCTGGTTTGAGTCTTATAAAGACAGAGAGAAAAAACACCTGGAGTAGGAAGAGTAGAGAGGTGGCAAAGATCTGGAAAACGATGGGGAAGAGAAAACAGTTATCAAAATGTATTATATGAATGTTCAGTGAAAATAAACGGGGAGGTGTTGGTAGAATGGATGAAAACAAACAAACAAACAAACAAACAAACAAATGTTTCTCCCACTACTAGCATCTCAGCTATAGTCACCCCTATAAACAACTTAGGGCCTCCCCCATTCCGGGTCTCTGGTATGTCCTAGAGATTTCGCCCTCTGCCGACTTCTGTTCTCTCTCTTCTATCCCCACCTTCCCCCTTCTCAACCACCCCTCCTGTGTAGCGACAAAGATAGAACAGAGATGGAGTTAAGGGCCAACCAATGACTGGCACAAATTAAGACCCATCCTATGGGCAAGAACCGATCCCCTGCACTATTAATGATACTCTTGTTATACATGCAGACTGGAGCCTAGCATAACTGTCCTCTGAGAGGCTCCACCTAGCAGCCAATGGAAAGAGATGCAGAGGTCCATAGCCGCATAACAGAGCTGGGATTGATGGACCCAAAGAGGATGGGATTCTACAGGAAGAACAACAGTCAACAAACCCTGACCCTTGGGGCTCCCAGAGACTGAACCTTCAACCAAAGAGCAAGCATGGGCTGGACCTAGGTCCCTTGCACATATGTAGCAGAAATGAAGGTTGGTTTATATGCGGGTCCCCCAACAACTGAGGCGGGACTGTCCCTGAATCTGTTACCTGCCTGTCTGTGTATCTTGTTCCCCTAACTGGGCTGCCTTGTCTGGCCTCAGTAGCAGAGGATGTGCCTAGTCCTGCAGTGATTTTTATGTGGTGGGTATGGGGGTGTGATACCCAGAGGGGGCTCCCCTTATCAAAGGAGAAGGGGAGGGATAAATGGGGGAAGGATCTTTGTGAGGGGATACTGGAAGGAGAGGGGGGACAGATGTTGGGATGTAAAGTGAACAAATAAATTAAGAATAAATATGCTGGAAAGAATTTAAATTGTTGAATGATACCAACAAAAATGATAAACTATGAATTGTGACGATAATATTTGAAGATATAGTTTTCTTAGTGTTAGTTCCTATCAATAATCACAGATTATTGCTATGCGAGTTCACTAAATCTCAGCAGAATTCTACAAGGAAAATGCAAAGAAGAAAGAAAGAAAGAAAGAAAGAAAGAAAGAAAGAAAGAAAGAAAGAAAGAAAGAAAGAAAGAAAGAAAGAAGAAAGAAAAAAGAAAGAAAGAAAGAAAGAAAGAAAGAAAGAAAGAGAAAGGAAGGAAGGAAGGAAGGAAGGAAGGAAGGAAGGAAGGAAGGAAGGAAGAAAATATTGTTGAGAGCTTCCTGAAGCAAGCCAGTAAGCAGCACCCCTCCATGACTTCTGTAACAGCTCCTGTCTCCAGGTTTCTGCCCTGCTTGAGTTCCTGTCCTGACTGCTTTTAAGGATGAACAGTGATATACAAGTGTAAGCCAAATAAACCATTTCTTCCCCAAAATATGCTGTTTTCTTTTTTCATTAACTTACCTCAAGGTATTCACAGTCTGTGACTATAAAATTATAAAAATGTGTTTGCAAATATGGACCTAGTATTAACTTGGAGTGAATTGAAATCATGGTCTTTATGATATTTTATTTGACTTATTGTCAATCTCCAAAAATACTATGCACATAAATAGACACATAAACCTTATCTAGGTGATAGGTTCTTCCCAAAGAATGAAGTTTTGATTGCTTTAAGTATATACCAGCACTGCTTTCTTGACTAAGCAACTGTCTGGAATTTCACAGTTTAAGTTTCTTCCTATAGTCCATAAACATTGCCAGAATTTCTCAAGTGACAAATTATATCTTCCAACGGGATCTAGATAGTTTGTCTCTGTCCCTGACTAGTTTTCTTCTGACCTTATATGGAATGTTAGATTTTAGTTCTTCAGAAATACAAGTGTTCTTAATTTCCAGAGAAGACTTTAGACTTCCCATTAGGGGGAATATTTGTACTCTATGATTCCAGCTAATAGGATACCACATTCTTTGGGTGTTTGGATCAGAAAAGAAGGAGAATTTAAGTGGGATGATGAATATATTCATTCTTGTCTCACCCCAAGGTTACAACTGAATATAATATTTATAAAATGAATGTTTTATACATGCTGAAATCCACACTTTTCCTATTATGGTAAAGAAGCCAAATAGCTCCAGTCATAGCTCACTGTTTTGGACATTTGTTTACACGATATGGAAATGTTCATTTATTTGTGCATATATACCAACATCTCTGTGCAGAGGAATGAAAGCTTATGCACTGTTAAGCATGTTATTCTCACATATCCACAGGCTTGTGCAGCTACAGCAGTGTGACGATTTATATACAGCACTTATTATTTTTGGCTTTGTATTTTCACTAGGTCTCTGTATACATTCATGTATAATTTCTTGATGTACAGGAAGACAGAGTTTTCCATTTCTTTGATGTGTTGGTTGAGTTTACCACAATTTTCAGCTTATAGAAAATATTTCAATATATGGATCCTTGGATGATTGCATTGTGCAGCCTGTGGATAACGTAAGGAAAGGCTGTTGGGGAGAGGTTCAAGAACTTGGCATTTATAACAGCACTTGTATGTGTTGTTGATCCTTGTAGCTTTTTGCTGTACTCAGGAGAGAGGGAGTGATTGATTTTAAGGCTCTGCTTTTCCTTTCCAATTCAATGATTTATTTTTCATTTAAATTAAAGACATGTTGCTTCCCCAATAAGAGCCATGATAGAAGCATGGGGGCGCCATACATCTAAGGAGAAGCATTCAGGGAGAATAACATTTGAATCGCATGCATTTCCATACCACAGCAGACATTTTGACAAGCAACATTTTTCAAGTGCAGTGCACAGTCCTCAGGTTGTTGATCACAGAGTGAAACTCTCTACCCTAGAGGAACAGCATTGTATTGTCCACACATGGAAAACCCTCAAAGGGCTTCAGCAAGTGACGTGGCTAATAGAAGTCATGGGCTACATCTAGCATTACGTGTGCAAGTGCTTTGTGTCCAGCAAAAAAAAAAAAAAAATCAAATGAGTTAACATTTTGTGACCAGAGAAATTTTATTAGTTATGCTTTCTGATATTTTTCTATTTCATTTTTCAATCAAGCACAATTCAAAGCTGAGCTAAAGTGGCTAACAGTTACTCTGACTTAACATTTCTTAAAAGCTCTTAAGAAAATCAAGGACATCACTGAGATTCCTCCCTTGACTCCACCTATGGCAACTTCAGATTTCTATTCATTCTCCTGTCCCTCTGGGTGTCTTTCTTGTCTCTCCCCACATCTGATCCTTACTCTCCATTCCCCTCCCCACACCCTTTCCTACTCAGTTCTCTTACTCCCTCTGCCTCCTTTGACTATTTTATTCCCCTACCTAAGTGAGATTCAAGCATTCTTACTTGGGCCTTCCTTCTTGTTTAACTTCTTTGGATCTGTGGGTGTATCATGGGTATCCTGTAAGCTATGGCTAATATCCACTTATCAGTGAGTAAATATCATGCATGCCCTTTTGGGTCTGGGATACCTCACTCAGGATGATATTTTCTAGTTCCATTCAAGGAAGGGACCTGAGTGGGAAAGGGGAGGGGGATGTAAGGGGGGGCAGGATCAAGTGTGGGGAGAGACAGGAGAGGGGCCCATCATGCCAAGAGAATGAATGGTGATCTGCAGTTGCTTGGGGTGGGAAGAATCTCTAGGAAATCATAGTGACCTAGGATGGGGGACATCCACACTAGTCAGTGCTGGTGATTTTAGCAGAGATGCCTAGCAGTGGGGATTTGGAACCTGAATTGACCACCACCTGTAGCCAGGCATGACCCCCAGTGGAGGGATAGGGACACCCACCCACCCATAAAACTTTTGACCCTAATTTTGCCCTGTCTAAAAGCAATGTAGGGACAAAGATGGAGCAGAGACTGAAGAAATGGGCAACCAATAACCAGTTCAACATGCAGACCCATCCCTTGGGCAAGCACCAATCCATGACACTATTAATAATACTCTATTCTGCTTGCAGACAGGAACTTATTATCACTGACCTCTGAGAGATTCTACCCACACCCAAACATTGGATGAAGGTTTGTGACTCTTATGGAAGAGTTGTGGGAAGCATTTAAGGTCCTGAAGGGAATAGAAATTCCACAAGAAGACCAGCAAAGTCAACTAACCGCATCCCTTAGCAGCTCTCAGAGACTGAGCCACCAACCAAAGAGCATACATGGGCTTGACCAAGCTCCTCCCCATCCCACTGGACACATAGTGCTCCCTTTTATGGTCACAGGAGGAAAGGATGCACCTAACCCTACAGAGGAGACTTGATGTGTCAGGGTGAGGGAATTGGAGGGCTGGGAAAGCCACTTGCTCAAAACAGATGTGTAGGGGGCTCAGGGGAAAGACTCTGCGGGCAGGAATCTGGGACAGGAGACAGAGCATTTGGGATGTAAATGAATAAATAAATTTTTAAAAAAGAAAGAAAGAAAAAGACAGAACAGAAGAAAATGTGATAGCAAGCTATTATAATATAGTAATTTACTCTTTACTCTTTCTTTCCACTTAATATTGTGGTCATAATCAGCTTTTCTGTTAAACCTCAGTTGCAAGAAAAAGTCCTAATATAATCAAGCCAAATCACTGTTACTATAAAGTGTCCTGTGGTGGTATGGCCTTGTTAGAGTAGGTGTGGCCTTATTGGAGGGAGTGTCCCCCTGGGGGTTGGTTCTGAGGTTTTAAATGCTCAAGCCAGCCCTACTGTCAGTCTCTTTTCCTCCTGCATGCCAATCTGGATATAGAACTCTTAGCCTACTTCTCCAGCACCATGATGACAATGGTCTAAACCTCTGAACTGAAAGCCAGCCCCCAATTAAATATTTTCCTTTGCAAGAGTTGCCTTTGTCATGGTAACTCTTCACTGCAACAGAAACTCTAGCTGAGACATATTCTTTTGAAGTTTTACATGCATGTAGAAAGCTTTTTGTGATTTTGGAAACATCTCTCATTCTAACTATGTCTATGCCATATCTATGTGCAATTTGTGCAGTAGCATATTCTGAGAAAGAGAAGCACACCGATATTCTATGACATAGAGGCCATGTGCTTTCATAAGACACTATCAAAACTTAAATGATGTTCCATCCATTCTAGTCTACTATTTCAGTTTCTCAAAAGAATTGAAATTACAGGCTATAGAACCCAGGAAGAATCAACTCACGTAATGAAGTATATTTTTTAGTATTAACCGAAATCAGATTTATATATTATTTAACAATTTTAATGATATTATAGAGATTACATTAAAGTGACATCATTCATTCTAAACGATCAAAAGTAAAAGGATAAAAATAAAGCATTAAGAATGATGTCAGTAAGACCTATATGTTTTTATCGAGTAAACTAAGTTAAATGTAAAAATTAAATAAATAGATTAATAAACAAATTAAGTGCCATGAAAGATGAGTGATTGGATTATTTGATATTTCTTGTTCTGAGAAATTTAGAAGAAACACTGGTGTTATTAGAGGCTCATCCCAGTCCAGCATGTCTACAATAAAGTTTTAATAAAATCCATTTTTGATTCTGTTTCGTTTTCTATTTTAATGGTTCCAAGTACTGCAAAAGCAGATATGCTTAACAAAAGAATGAATTATATTTGCTATTGTTTAGAAATCAAGTCTTTTAAAACATATATCTCTTAAAGATTTTTTTTGTTTATGTGTATACATGTGTCTGTGTTTGCATGTAATATGTCATGGCTGTGTAGGTGCCAGGAAAGCACCAAAAGGGAGTCAGATCCACTGGATCCTGAGTTACAGTTGGTTGAGAGATACCCTCTCTAGGTGTTGGAAACATAACTTATGTTTAAGGAAAAGATGCATGAGCTCTGAAATGCTGAGCCATCTCGACAGACCATATCCTTGTTTGGTAAGAGTTTATCTTACTTAGGAGATTTAAACACGTATCTAATACTAGTGATGTGAAAAATATATTTATGTTATGTAATATATATTAAGGTAAAGAAAGCTAATTTTGGATCTGTCAGAATAAAATATTCCATTTAAAAAGAAGTCAACTTTCAGTTACATGTAATAAGATAATTTGCAGGGATATTTTTTAATTATTCACTTTTGTTTCTTATTATTCTAGAGAGTCCCTGATTTTAATATAATCTTAACCAAAATGTAGTTAGGAAGATAAATCAGCAGAAAATATATGATTTGAATGACAAATATAAGACTATATTTCAAAAATAGACACCAAAAGGATTAGAATGTTGTTACTTTAAATAGTTTAAAATAAACTATTATTTTAAACTATTGAAAGTTGAGCCTACAAGTTTGTCTAAGTAGTGTGGTGCACTGTGCTTACATTTTCTTCTTAGAATATTGTGTGGTAATCTCCTGGATCTGTGACCTACTATTTTTCATATTTATATAAAACTGTCTTGAGTCTCTGGACTCACATGCTGGCCACAAACTTACATCCTTCAAAATGATGAATTGGCTTCTTGCTTTTTCTTGTGCTTTACTCCACACTATACAAGGTGCTCTAAACATTTAGAATCTCTGAAAAAACAAGAAATTCATGTATTAGGCATCCTTATTTAAAGTTCCTGGATATATCAAGGTCTGCAATCATAATTCCTCCAAATTTAGAATTAAATGAAAGCCACCAGGGTCCAAAAGTATGTTTGGTCACTTGTCTACTGGCATAATCTCTTACTAAAAGAAAAGTAATTCTATCTTTGTGATATGAACCTATTTATCTACCTATTCCTCAGAATTCCTGGTCTATCACTACTTTCAATATTCTTTAATAAAAACTCACATTTTTAATGCTGATAATTCCACAAACTTGAAGAATTTTTATAATACTTGATATTTGCCATTTTTTGTATTCTAGTATCCACCTATGTTTTATATAAATGTAAATGCCATTTGCAACCAAAGGAAATTTACATCATCCCTCTTTTTCCAGGCCATAAAAATCCACAAGAAATTTAAAAATACTAATTTTTTTCTGTAATGTTTATGTCCAGGAAGAGTTGCAGGACACTGAAAATTTGAAGATTAGTTATTGATTGTGAAAGTGGCCAAAATAAATTGACTATTAGCTGAAAGAACATATATATGGAAATATTTTAACCAATATGCTTAATTCAAGTAATGAACTATTCCTTTGATTTCAGAGACCTATATTTTATTAAATATTACCCCAAGTTAATCAATTTCATTGTATCGTAATGTACTTAAAATTTTAAATCTCAGTGTAAGTTACATTTCTCAAACAAACATTCTTCACAGCAAGGTCTGGGGCAATTTTTATTCCTATATACTTCCATGTTGTATATTTTCTCTTGTTGATTACACATAATTTTAATTTTACCTTGTTTAGCACCCCTGTTTTTATTAAGCATACATTGCCTGATACATTGTGTGTACATAATTAATTTACTAGATAAAAAAATAACTAAAAGAGGTACAAAATAACCTCGGCCTGGTGGTGCATATGTGTGACGCAGCACTGGTTAATGATTAGTCAAAGTAATTTTCAGTTGTAAGTGTCAGACTAGCCTTTGTACATTGGATAGGGTGGAACAGAGCACGGGAAAAAAGCAAGAAGCCAATTTATCACAGTACAGAAAGAGAAGAACAGAGAGGCAGAGAGAAAGAGAGAGAGAGAGAGAGAGAGAGAGAGAGAGAGAGAGAGAGAGACAGTGAGACAGAGATAGACAAAAAGAGAATGACAGAGAAGGGTAAAGTAATAAGATTAGACAGACAATATATAAAATTATCAATATTAAAACCCATATTAGCAAAAAGTATTCCCACATTAACTTTAGAATTACTCACTATCTCCAAATACCCTGTTACTTCATGCATAGTACATATTGTCTTATCTTACAAAACTATGACAATCCACCTATCAAACTCTTTCCAATGCTAACTAAAGAAGTACAGGATGGACAATTCAATTATGTGTTTTAGCTAGCATATCTCTTTCAAGTCATTTCACTCAGTTTTACTGTTATATAATGTATTACATACTAAATAAAATAGTAATTTTGTCTACCTTCATAATAGGAGCTATCATGAGCTATTTCATAGCTGTACAAGGGCAGGTTTCAAAGAACTTTCTGAAGGATATTCATTTACCGAAACTTAATGGTCAAGAACATCTGAAATAAATGTCCAGAAATCACAAGGAAAAAGTCCGTAATTGAGAGAAACCTTGGTGTGCAGCATTGAGGTCTGCCAAGTTTCCCGTTACACCATGTGACAAGCATCACTTGGCTTGAGAGAAATCAAACCAGAAAGCAATCTAAACATTCAAATTGGTTCATGGCTTTATGTGTTAGAGAAAGAAACTAAAGCATGGAGATATGGAAATTTTTTAATTTTCTTTGTTTAAATGAAAGTCCTATTATTTCAAAGAGCTTATTTTGCTATAAGCCATGAATCCAGGCTGCTTTTTGGCATCATGAGACTGTTCTCTGTACCATCTCTTCAGAGGAAGTAAATCCAAAATGTGAATAGTGTGCACTTGTGCACAATTATAACTTGAGAACTGCATAGGGTTGAGGGATGGCAATAAACATTTCTCAAACGTTTTTCTGTGACAGAATTAAGTTTTAGAAAGTAATAAAATAAAGATTTTTTTTTACTATAAACATACAACTTTATGGAGCTTGATTTACAGAGAACATATTTCAAGCTAAATAAAAAATTAAGCACAACTTCATGAATTATTTGAAGACACTATTTCAATTTAGAATGAAAACCTTAATTTTGGTTACCAAAAATAAATGTTATTGATGTGTTCAGATGATACTTTTATCTAGCCAATTCACCTCACTTGCAGCACTGACATCTATTCTCCTGAGATTATTAGCATTACTGCCCATTCTTTACTTGCTTTCAGTTTATTGTCCTAAGAAATAAAAGCTTTCTTCTGAGGTAGGAAGGCATGCACCGGTGCTCTCACCTATGCATAAGCACAAGGCAGCCAGAGATCAACACTGGGTGCCCTCCGCTGTGATTCACCATCTCATATTTTTAACAACAGTCTTTCTCTGAGAAAAAAGCTCAACAGCTTCAGCTAGGCTGGTTGGCAAGTGAATTCTTGGAATCTATGTGTTTGTTTACATCCCTGTGATGGTGGTTATTGGTGCATGCATAGCTGTTACATTAGTGCAAGGGCCCCAATGCAAGTCCTTGTATATGTGCAGCAAGCACTTTACTCCCTGAGCCATTTCTCCAGTCTCAGTTTACAGTAATCTTCAGTTCTTCTCCTTGGTTATTGGGTAAGTTACAATTTGGAAAGGTATAGGTACTGTAAAATATTAAGCATATGCTAAATTCTTTTAAATACACTTCTAAAATTATCCAAATCATATGTATACATGTTGGTATGTTATACATGTAAATGCAAATAGCATGTCAAAGAATATGGTTTAATGTGATACTGCTCAGTAATAAAACATGAAAATTGTTTTACATGATGTCTCTATTCCTGAGCCTTTTGATTCCCTGCCTGGAGTGTTCTCATTCTTTTGTACCTCTGCATCTTACTTAGAAATCTAGCTTAATTTTAAGGGACAGCCATTACAATTCTTCACAAATTGGTTGTATAGAAGGAAAAACAGAGCCTCTGTTGGCACTATACTGAGTATCAGGCACATACTAAAAACTGCAAGTAAATTCCAAGATATCACTACATGTCCTTGTTCTCCCTAACTTTTGTCTTCAGAGAATGGATTGTAATATGAATTGACCATCTGAACTGAAGACTTGATGAAATTTATCTTCTGATGGACCACAAGTTTCAAAGTATTGAAATTGTAATAATATCTATTTCCGGTTGTAGGGATGGATCAGTAATGTGTGCAACATTATAAAGATCATTTGGGGACATTATTTTCTAGAATTGTGCAGACTCTACATATCAAGGAAAACTCACAGAAAAATTATTTGTTTTTGCCTTTTATGACAGGATACTTGTATGAAGTCCTGGAACTTGCTACCTATACCTATATGGCCTCAAACTTGTGAATTTTTAGTCTTGAGCCCCTGAGTATGATAATTATGCAAATCCTGCAACAGTCCCACTTATTCAAGAATTATGAACTCACTCCTGCAACTAGAATTGAACAGAAAGATATGAGTAAGGACACTCTTACTCTTTCATATAAGCTACTGTGAGCCCCACACTAATACTGGCTCAAAGTTAATTTCCAAACTCATAAAAGTATTATGCACAAAATGAACACTTTAATTTCTAACATGAGGTTCAGGAGGTTCACCATTCCTGTCGTGTCACATTTACTTCTGTACACCTGCGGTCTTGATTGTGCTACAATGGGAGTGTAGAGGTCAGAGGACAATTCGAAGCAGTCACTTCTCTCCTTTCACAGTGTGGGTCCTAGGGGTTGGTCTCAAGCCTTCAAGCTGGGCAACATTTACCTGCTTGTGCCATCCCATTGGTCCTTGCTAGTAAGATTGTAATAGTACATTATAAAAGTTCGTAGAATACTATTAGGTATTTCCAAAACACCCCAAGGAAAAAGATTTCTTTACAATAAATTTCAGACCCTAAGTACTCTAATAGCGCAAATTGAAGCTATTCCGTGGGAAAATATAAGCACACATGTGTTTCTCTGATAAAAAAAAAAAAAGACCAAAAAGAAAATTGTTTGAAAGCAAATAAAAATACTGAAAATGATACCACAATATAATTTAATTGGTACATTCTTAGGAGCACTATAAACAATGAACTATCTTAAACAATGAACTATCTTATCACTAAATCATAGCGGATTCAAGAAATCTTAAATGGCTTTTGCTATTGAGTGCAATAATGTTAAGCCCTCCTAAACTGCGGGAGAGAAGAATTACAAGCAGGGAGATTATTTACCAATTTAGGAGAAGACTACAGAGGTCAGTGTTGTATTACTGTATGGGAGAAACAGTTTTAAAAACACAACTGGAACATCACAAGAGTCATGAGGCCCAGTGCAGACAGCCAGGGAATGCACTCCTGATTCCATCGATGCTCTTATCGTTTGGCCCTTGTACTTCTCATCTTTCATATTCGCTATGGATTTGCAAGTGTTTAAACCCCAGTATTTACAGAAAATATACCAAGTGTAGTATTTTCACAAAATAAAATAAAATAAAATAAAAGCCTGTTACTCATAAACAACTATCTGGGAATAAATTTATTCCAGATGTGTCCTTTCTAAAAAGCATATATTCAGAATTTAGGGGACAGGCAAGTTAGGTGGCAGAAATTATGTGTGTGTGTGTATGTGTGTGTGTGTGTGTGTGTGTGTGTGTGTGTGTGTGTGCGCGCACGCGCACGCCCACGCCAAATCTGTGCAGAGCAACATAGTCTTGTCTTATTTTCTTCCTTAAAGCTGGGGTGGAGATCCATGCTTGCATGCATTTTCCAGTGTTAACTTCTTGAAGGGCAACTGTATTGTTTGACCATTCATAGTGGAGTGTTCTTCAGAATCTAAAAGTCTGATAGTTACCATTTCAAGATTTTCCAGGGTCTTTTTTTCCCCATCTTTGAAATATAAATTATTCATGTGGTTACATTAAACTACATGTTATGCTACTTTTTCTTTCTTTTGCTATTGACGCCAGTATTCAGGAAAATTCTGATATAAAAGGAGAAAGACTTCATGGCTCTATTCAAAACTTGGCTGTGATTCTTTTGAACTAAACACCTGAATACTGATAGGTATTCCGTTTCATGTAGTAACAAACGTGACAAATGGGGACTGCAGGCCAAAATCAATGGTCAAATACTTGTGATATGATTATGAATCATATCCAACCAGTAATAGTTTTAAGGAAATGAGCACAAACATGAGAGTCACTAAAGTTTCAGAACCCAGAGTATAGATTTCTATTCCTGCAATTGGTCACATTGCAGTTGGAAGAACTCATGTGACTGCATCCACTTCAGAAAAGAGAAGCAGGAGCTTTGGAAGTGAAAGCCGTGGGGCCATTTTATCACGTGGCATTTTTAAGAGTTCTCCACTGCATGCTCCTATCAACAACTGACCTGATTCTAAAAATCTTGTGCAGTATTTTCAATGCCTAAGTAATTTTTTATGTTAGTTACAACGGTGCTGGAGACATAGAAAAAATAATAGAAAAGACAGCAAATACCTTAAGCCAAAAGTTTGTAGGTAGTCACTGTTTCCTATAACTAAGTAAATTAAAATTAAATATATGACTCATTTGAAATTGTATTTGATGGTAAAAACTGTAGGTATGAACATTGGACCCTTTAGTATATGACAGTTTTATACTCATTTAAAAAGTGGTGTGATTATGTGATAATACCACTTATAGAATCTATTTAAGTATGATGATAAGCTGAAGAAAATGTGGGTCTGTAGTAAGTGGAACTGCCCAGTAATGTAGTCTCTCTAAGACCATGGCACACCACGTCTTACTTGAAAAGTAATCAACAAATAATACTGACTTAGATTATTTTCATTTTCATTTTTCAGAAAATGAATGAACTCTTTCTTGTGCCGTGAAAGAACATAAATAGTATTGTTATTCATTTTTCTCTGAGAAAATGAACATTAAAGTTAAAATCAGGACAAGTTTTGACAACTTATGTCAGTCACTATCAGCTTCTTGGATGTTCGGAGGCAATATTAGCAAATATTTATCTCATTAAACAAAGCAATATGTCTAAGCAGAATGTAATGTGCCAGGGTTTTTCCTTGTGCAGTGTATCAAAGACCTTCGGAAGTAAACAAAATCCCTAAGATTACAATTCCGCACAGCAAACATGCTTCTTAGTATATCACTTTGATTATTATAGTAAACTTCAATAGAAAAAAACCAAAGAAACAAACAAATACCATCACCTGCAGACCCCACTAGCTGCATGACTTCACTCTGTTAAACAAAACCAATAATGTAACAACAGGGTAAAATGAATGGTCCTCCTAGAATTCTACTTTCATTAAATCCTTTCTCAAAAATCAGTAAGGACAAGACAGTGTTGGTAGTTGTGAACACTGTGAAAATTTAAATAGAAACTTCTGAGTGAGTTAGTGAGGTAGTAAGTTTACTGTTTGGACAGAAATGTGCACCCACATCCAGGCATGTGAACCCACATATGTGGACATGCACCATCAGCTGTGGAACTGCGCATCATTAAACTCTAGTTATTACAGGAAGGCTTTTACTGTGTTAATACGATGTACTTTTTTTTTTTTTTTCTTATTTATTTTTTGATATTTTATTTACATTTCCGATGATTCCCCTTTTCTTTAGAAACCCCGTGTCCCCTCCCCCTCCCCGCCTCTGTGAGGGAATTCCTCCTCCCACCTACGCGCCCACCCA
>CM052705.1:98003080-98022839 GCA_028551405.1 Uromys caudimaculatus | reverse complement strand
TGTGGGGCGTGTCCTTGGCCCTCTGCTGGGTCTTGTGATCTCCGGCGAGGGATCTTTGTGGCGCTGATCAGGTGTGGGGCCCTGTGGCCCAAGCTGAGGTTTCGGGCCGTCGCAGGAAGCTGCTGGCGGTCAGTCTCTGGTGAGCTGTGGGGCGTGTCTTTGGCCCTCTGCTCTACGATGTACTTTAAACAGACATTGAACTATAGATGGATCAATTGTAAAAATCTATGCTAAGAATTTAACTTCATATTTCCCCGTAACTTATGATATCAAAAGTCATTTATGGTCTCTTTTCTCTTGCCTCTCTCTTACTTCTCTTATCTCTTACCTTTCCCCATTCCCTTCCCCCCCCCCCCACGTGGTCATGGCTGGCCTCCATTTCTCTACTCTCTCCCTCTCTCTGCCTTTCTCTGCCTCTACTACCCTCTTAACTCCCCTCCCCATGCCCTAAATAACCTCTGTTTCTATACTAAAAAAAAAAAAAAAAAAAGTCGTTTACAAAAAAAAAAACCCAAAAAACAAAAAACGATTGAACTTTAAAGTAAAAATGATAAGCTATTTATTTTGACATAGTTATCAGTATTTTGTCCTTTTAAAATGTCTTCATTATTTCATTTGTAGCAAACTTCTGACATTACATTCACCCTGCTTGTTTGGTATGAATAAGTGAGTAAGTCAGTAAATCTTATGAATGTTCTTAGCTTTTCCTTCTTTTTTTTAATTGGATAATTTATTTATTTACATTTCAAATGTTATCCCCTTTCCAGGTTTTCCCTCCTCAAAGCACCTATCTCATTCTCCCTTCCCCTGCCTCTATGAGGGTGCTCCCCCACCCTCCCACCCACCCACTCCTGCCTCTCCATCATGGCATTCCCCTACACTGGGGCATTGGTCCTTCTCAGGACCAAGGGCCTCTCCTCCCAGATGCTACACCACTGAGTGTTCCATTCAGATACTGAGTGATGGAGTTCACAGTGTGAGTGTCTTTGGAACATTCACATTGGTGACCTGGACCTGGGAGCATGAAGACAGTAAAACCAACATATATTTTGGCATTGAAATCAGCAAATACAAATGATCTCCTTTCTCAAGAGAATAGTATTTAACATTTAAAATATACCATGGTGCATAACTTATGTAATCAACATCTCTTAAAAACTCAATAATTTTTGAGAATGAAACAATTTCTAAAGCCAAAAGAAGTCTGAGAACAATACTTTTACTCAATGTATTTTTTAAAGCAATTGAGAATGAAGATGGACAGATAGATAGATGGCTGAGCAGTGTAGAGTGTTTGTTGTTCTTGCGAATGACCCAGGACCAAAGTGGTAGCACGTCAAATGCACACTTCAAGCACCAGAAACCCACCTAGTGCACATAAACGCATACAGAAGACACACACATATGCACTCATAGATCTACCCAAGGAAATTAGTAAAACTGTTGTTTCCTAAAAGTGGGCACTCGGTAAAGGTACAAGCGCTGACAGCTGGAACTCAATATTCAAAACCTGAAACTCTCTCATGGTAGTGTGAGAAGAACAAGTCTGGGGTTCACATGTGCAAGCAAACATACATCAAAATGAATAAATGTAATAAAATGTGCAGCACTAATGCTCGCCAACCAATTATCTACTTCTACTGCTTCAGGTTCTCACAGCAGCCTTTTAGGTTCAAATTAAAAATCTGATTGATTAGTTCATTTGTTTTTAATCCAGAGTCTATTATATTCTCCAGCTCACAAAATATACAGAAACACACACAAACACACACACACACACACACACACACACACACACACACACACACAGAGGGAGACAGAGACAGAGACAGAGACAGAGATAGAAAGACAGAGAGAGGGTGAGAGAGAAAGACAGAGACTGAGAGATGCACAAACACATACAAACATGCACGCACACACAGATGCAGAAACACATACACACATGCCCCCACACATTACACATACACCACACACACACATCACACACACACACACACACACACACACTGTCAACCTCTCTGTCTCTGTTGGACCGAAGAGGGGAAAGGAAAACAGTCTTTGATGAGGCAAAGTTTCTTATAAAGTGCCACTATTATAAACACTTAGTGATGCATGATTTTAGCATCAGCACGCGAGCTATTCATGTAGAGCACTTCTAACCTGAACAACATGTCACAAAGTGCACACAGTTTGAAATCATTGCAGGAACCGTTGTCAAAGCTTTACAGTGAAAGTCTAAACAAAGTTACCCCTTTGCTTCTAACGCTCCTAATACTAGTCACACTGACTCTTCACATTTACAGCTTGATTTTGAAATTAATTACTGAAGTCCACAGCCATTCCTGAGCAAAGCAGCAGCAGCTTTGTTTCTTGTTTTCGCTGTTATACTTAAGCCTGAGGGATGATAGCAAAGTCTCTCAAAAGCCCCTCTATGTACATATCTGCAAAATGTGAAAATCTGTGTAATCTGTATACTTTTAAAAAAATAAATGAAAATTGGGGGAAATGTACCATGGTTTTCAATTGTGTTCAATTACCATTAAACCTTTCAGAGAGTGATTTGCATAATGTTTCATAAACATGTAGGCAGATTAACCTTTTTTAGTTAATTTATTCATTAGCAGTAAAAATTCAAAGCACCTCTTATGAGAAAATAATGTCGTGCTGTTAAATTACATGGAAACATAGCAATTGGGACATACTGGCCTAAGTTTGCACTGTGTCAGAGCACAAAAGGAGTGTAGAGAGAGAGAAAAAAACTTTGCCTGTTAGCAGAGTGTTGATTAAATTGCCAGTTTGTGAGCAATTAGTGGTATTACTAGAAGATTAGGTGAAGTATTAATTAGAGTAAGGCCAAATGACTCCTGAGGGGGAAAGATGCTTCTGCTTACTCTGTTGCAGATGATGAAGGCAGACTCTAGAACCTGAAGCTTGTCCCTTCAGCATCTTCTCTACTGTGGGTTTGAGGGAACACAGAACCCTAGCTCTGGTCTTGAAATTGCACATACCTGTAATCTTTTTTGTCATTTTATCACAGGTCACATAAAATATTATACGCACATTGGGGAATGAGAAGTCAGCACTCAGCCCTGAAATGGATTGATCATGGAAACAATGCTAAACTCTAGACTCTGTTCATGGACATTGAGAAGTAAAAGAAAAAATAGGAATTATTTGTGTGACGAGTCTGTGGGTAACTCCCTTACAATGTGAGATGAAATCAAGCCAAATTAAGGAGAATATGTCTTTTTCATAGAGGGCAAAGACTCTAGTTATCGCTAATGGCAGGAAGCTTGTCCTGCAAATTGCCACATTCTAGAAACATGTTACTTATCCATTGACTACAGTAGGAAGCTTTATTTAAACCAAATAAAATATTTTTCTAAATGATAGGCAACATAATGGTGATTTTTTTTGTAGCAAATAGTAATTTTTTATATGGATGGTTCTTTATTACAAAGTCAGGGTAGTCACTAAAGACAAATGGAAGAAATATATCTACAGTCAGTTGGTCACCTGTTCTTAGTAGCTTGGAAAAGTACCTTCCCAAATCAAGCCATCCTTCTAACTTCTAATAACAAGAGTGCGACTTCCTTTTTACCTCAAACCAGCTTTAATTTTCAAAGTGCATACCACATCCGGTACACATCTACCTAAGATCAGTTTTGTACTACCATCTTGCTTAATTCTCTGACAAATACAACACCCTCAAGATAGATTCCAAGTTCTTTAATATTTTTGCCTTACTCAATTAAAAGAAATCATAAAACCCAGACATCAAAGTCCGCAGTTAGGGTATGTGGATTCATGACCTCACTCAGCATTTCCATCAGTGATGATTCTATGACTGCCCAATAAAAGTTTTGATGCTGGACATGGTTTGGTGCAAAAACGGCAATTGTCACAAGATCTGAAGAACTGAGATTAATACCCACGGCTGACATGGTAAAAAGAGAACCAGTTCTAGCCTCCATATGCATGCGTGCGTACGTGTGTGCACGTGCGCACACGCACACACACACGCACACACCATCATAAATAAATAAATAAATAAATAAATATGTAATAGACAGATAGACATAAAGATGGATGATAGATAGATATGTAGTTAGATAAGATATAGATATTGGTATAGAGATGATATAGAGACAAAGACAGATATAGGTACAGATATTTTTATGGATGGATGGTGAAACCAAAGCCCACAGAGATTAAGTAAACAGTATCTGATTACAGCACTAATAAGTTAGTACACTTACTGAGAGAAAGGTAGACTATCTGGATGAAGAGCCCACTACCTAAAGCATCATCAGTCTCATTGCACTGAGCAGCGACAGGAAGAAAGCCCAGTACAAAGAGAGTGCAGCTTGGAGCACATAAATAAGGGGTTGAATCTGACTACACCACTTAGACAAACTGACTTTGAAATCTAAAAGCCTAGATTCTTCTTCGCAGAAATAGTGTTACTATTACTAGTTCTTAAAATTATGAGGATTAAATTAAAAAACCTTTGTAAGTGCTCAGGAAACCTCTTGACTAGACATTCTATTTTCATTTAATAAGTATAGCAACTTGCCCTAAGTATTTAAGAGGTAAAGTGTTTGCTTTGATCAAATGGCTGAATTCTATTTTAAAAACCCAAGTGTCTATAATTGTGTCATTGTGAAGCCATGACCCAATGTATCATGTTAAGCCAGCTTAGTTAGTGTAAGAGTGTCTTAAACAGATTCTCTAAAGAAGAGACAAAATATTGAGGGGGTGAAGATTAATGGTCATTTCACTGTTTCCTTAAAAGGTGCTCAAATTCTATCAATTGAATCAATTACTACCTTCTCTGATACTTCCCATCTATGAACATTCAAAGGTTTTAGCCTTCTTGTGTGTGTGTCTGTGTGTGTGTGTGTGTGTGAGAGAGAGAGAGAGAGAGAGAGAGAGAGAGAGAGAGAGAGAGAGAGAGAGACGGAGAGAGTCAGACAAGATTTTTATGTAGTTGTTTGAACAGTGGTTCAATATGTTTGAATATTTGGCCCTCATTAGTGGAACTCTTTGGGATGCATTGGAAGGTATAGCCTTGTTGCAAAAGGTTTTGGGGTTTCAACGGACTTGAATCATTCAGTTCCCATACCTAGCTGACAGCAGAAGATGGGAGGACTGATTGTAAGATTCAGAGGGGATAGATGATAGCAAGAGAATATGGTCCACCAAATCAATTAAGCAGGTCACATATATGGACTCACAGACTGAACCTACAGTGGAGCCTGCACTGGTCTGCACAAGGTCCTCTGACATTATGGTATGGCAATTAGTTTGGTATTGTTGTGGGACTTCTAACAGTGAGAACAAATGAATCTCTGATCCTTTTGTCTGTTCTTGGGACTTATTTTCTCTTACTCAGTTTCCTTTTCTAGCTTGTATATGGGGGCTTTGGCCTTGTTGTACCTTGTTCTCTTCTGTTTGACTCTTGCATTTTGGAGGCCTGCTGTTCTCCGAAGAGGAAATGGTGGAGAAGTAGTTATGAAAAAATAGGAGACAGAGGTAGTTGGGAGGAGTGAAGAGAGACAAAACTGTGATTGGGAAGTGCAATGTTAGAGGAAAATTCTTTTTTCAATTAAAAAAAATGGAGAGCAGTTTAGAAAAATGCTGCCTGTGCCCTGGACTACTCACTGCCCAACCCTCCGGGCCATAGGGGACTGGACGGGATATTGTGCAGAGTATGTGGGAGTCTGTGAGAAACGCTGCAGCAAGCTCATCTGAACGCTGGTGCGAGCGCCTTTAATACCCTCCACCCGGGCCCCATCGGTCCCAAGGAAGCATCTCTTCTGAACAGCAGTTCCCAATTGGCTGCTATTGACTGCATCAGCAATCCTTGGCCTCTCAGGCATCTTCAGTTAGGTCCTCCTGCAGGAAATGCTTTGCAGCTGCATGGCTCCCACATTTACATAGAGGTGACCACTGTCTTTCCTCTTAAACAAAAAGATGTGAGATTTTAACTTTTCCTGCCTGCATATCTGTATGCCAGTATTAAGGGCACTAATCTTTGAAGCCATAAGCCCAATTTTAATTTTATATTATAAGCCATTTTCTTTTATAAGTTGCTTTGAACGTGATGTTTTATAACTACAATAGAAAAGTAGCTAATATAATTACTAATACATAAATACAATCTGCAGAGTTGTTGAGGTTAGTCCCGATGGATTTTCCTCACAACACATGCATCTGAGGCTGACGATCCACTGGGGAAGAGAGGGGGAAAGATTGTAAGAGGCTGAAGAAAAGGGAATTTGCTGTGAGATTGTGTCAAAAACTATATGCATAATGTCTAATGAAGATGGATGTCTAACCACGACCTGAAAAGGTGCATGCTGACAGATGTGCTAATGTGCGTAGGTGAAAGCTCATGAGAAAAATGGGAGGCCTAAAAACTAGGAAAAGATGATGGGGAACTAAGGGAGTGTACGCTAGTACCAACAGTGAACCCTGAAACACACAGACACACAGACACACACAGAGACACACGCCCACAGACACATACACGCATACACACACACAGAGACATACACAGACACAGACACAGACACACACAGACACAGACACACACACACACACACACACACAGAGAGAGAGAGAGAGAGAGAGAGAGAGAGAGAGAGAGAGAGAGAGGGAGAGAGAGAATACCCTTCTATTGTTCTTTCAGTTACTCTATTGCCTCATGAATTTGTTCTCCAGCAATGTCCTATGTCTTTCACATGTTCATGCATGGTACATACTTACAAATACAAATTTCATTATTTTTTCTTTTCATTGCATCACCATGTTTCTTTACATTGGAGGAGAAAGCTTCATATGTTACTAGGAAGAATATGTTCCAAGAGCATCTTAGTCCTACTCTTTGATACATAATTAAATTTTCCTCTGAACTACCCTGCAAATTCTTCTTTTCCACACTGTCTTTATTAGTTTGTTGGTTTACTATGTGTCCATAACTTTGCCAGCCTTGTCTATCTCCCAACATTTTTTTTCCTGTTTCCATGAAGACTACATCAGTAGAACTAGTTATTGTAAAAGTAACTTTTACTTTGCCTGATGGAATTCTCATCTCTGAAGCTTACTGCTGTATAAGCTCACCCTTTCTAGTTCTTTCTGAACTCTGGCTGGCTGGTTCAACTCAGCTGTTCTGCCTTACACTTCTCTCCAAGCTGACTGATGGCAATCTGGCTCCTCTCAGCTTTACCCTAAATTGCTCTGCCTGGCCTCATACTAACTCTGGCAATTTGTTCTAAGCTCCTGACTCCTTCTTCTCTGGCTTCTTGCCTTTTCTGACTTGCACTGAACTGTATGAACTTACCAACAAACTCCTCACTGCACGTTCTCCCAACTAACTGACTATCTCTCCCTGTGCTGCTCTATTGAGAGTTGGGCATATCCTATCTCTGACTTATTCTGTCAAATCTTTCTCTGATTCACCATTTTGTCTACTTTGAAAGTAGACATCACCTTCAAGCTGCTTCCTTCTACAAACTAATGTTACCAAGGTGTGTGCTAAGGAAATGCCTGTAATCCAACCATAGGTATTAAAGGAGCATGGTGTGTCTTCATTCCAGTCAGATCACACAGGCCTAGGTCTTTGGATGTGATCGTTTGCCAGAGCAATCATGCTGTTGGCTTAAAATTCTTCTACACTCTATTGTCTAGTTTATCATCATCTACATACTGCAAACCAGAGAAGCCATGGTAGTAGAAAATTCTCTGTCAATGTTTGGCAATTTGTTGTTGAACAGGTATTGCTAAACACCATACTTGAAAGATCAATGTGGGACCACCCAATGCTAGAAATAAAGGCAAAGGTGGCATGTGTTAATGCGGTCCCAGCAGCTACTTATGGATCTCAGACTTGCTCATGAGTAAAATAAAGTAAGTTTGGACATTGCAGTTACAGAGTTTACAATCAGAAAGGTGAAAATCTTGAAGACAATTTAATTCATCTAAGAGAAAATATGGAGGAAGACAATAATGCATCCTGAAAGTAAATAGCAGGCTCATCTTATGATTCAGTGTTCAATCTATAAAGGAAGGGTTTTCTCAGCAATATTGTACCAGTGTGTGTGGAAGAAGGAAATTGTGGCATTGGAAACTAGTCTAGCTTTGCAGAGCACTGAATTCATGGGTATACAGTAGTGAGGATTTAGATCACAATTATATCCTTACAACTTTTCATCTGACTATTTGGCCTTACTCCCAATTAGAGGGCTTTGGAGATAATAGACACCACTGCCTGGCTTTGAAAACTCTGGTTCTGGAGCATAGCCTTTTCCTTTAATAGTTAGAGTCGTCTTCACTTTTAGGTGGTTCTTATGTTTCTGTCGATGAAGTATGCAGCTACTCTTCCATTGCCTGAGTCATTAACCCCATCTCAAACTTGGAAAAGTATTGTATTCCCTGACATGCAAAAAGATGATATGAATTTTACCACAAAAAGCTAAACCATTTGAGTTATCAAAATATCTTTTAAAAATCTTTGTTAATATTGATAAATCTAGTGTTACTGTTTTAATTTGAATTTTTCATGTATTTCATTTAATGCATATTTAGTACAAAATTAATCTTAAAGGGGTTTCTAATTTCCTTTCATTTCCAGACAAAGTCATTGCTCTGACATTACACACTGTGTGTGTGTGTGTGTGTGTGTGTATGTATGTATGTGTGTGTGTGTGTGATTCGTGTCCCTTTACATTTAAACCACATTTAAATAACATTTTAAGGACTGGAGAGATGAGTTAATCAGTAAAGAGATTATCAATAAAGCCCGATGGACTGAGTTAAGACCGCCAGCCCTTATATTAAAAAGGAAAGAAAGTGAAAACTGGTAAATCTACTGTGAAATCCATGCAGAGGTTATCCAAAAAGCTAGAAATTGCTCCTACTATGTAATCCGCCTGTGCTACTCTATACTCAAATATTGTATATTCAATTATAGACATATCTGATAATCCAGGTTAATTGAAACTCTGTTCCCAATAGCCAGAATATAGAAACAGTCTAGATTTCCATAAACTGATGAATAAATAATGAAAATTAGCTATAGTTGCACAATGAGATTTTATTCATCTTTTAAGAAATGCAATTATAAAATTCACAGACAAGATAGAGCTGAAAACAATCATTCTAGGTGAGGTAACTCATATCTAGAAACACAAAAGTCCCAAATTATTTCTCATAGCTGGATGAATATCTGTGGATTCAAAACTAGCATTCACATATGGTATAACATATAAACGACTTACCATGTTCCATTTGAAGTTAAGGTCCAACTCCACAGTATGAAACCCTCATGTAACATTATTATTGACTGAAGAACTTGTGGCTGAAGAGATCATAAACTCTAAGGGGAAATGCTAACTACACTGATTTCTATTGAGTTGTTATACTAATACATCAATGCCTTTCTCAAAGTTCATCAGAAAAACTCCGATTACGAGTAGAAGGATATTAAACTAAATGCCAACCACTGGTAAACATGAGGAGAAAAAAGATTGTAAAATGTTCGACTCTCAGTGGGCCATGTGCATCATACTTCCACATCTCAAGGCTCAGAGATCATGGCAAGAGATGTAAGAGTCAGAGGATACATGGATAAAAGGAAATAGTGTCTTCGGGACAAAACAAGAGCATCATGCCCATGTAAACGCACAGCACTTGGGATTGTGTAAAAACCTGTAAAAGCTCAACTCAGATCAACTTCCAGCATGAAAAGGGGGCATGAAGTTCCACCTCTTCCAGAGGAGCTCTTGCCAGTCAATTACTTCTGGTAGACAAAGTCAGTTCTCCAGAAGGCCACAGCACAAATTTGACTCAACAAGTAAAAAGAAGAAAAACAAAAACAACAAAAAAGAAAGAAAGAATGAAAGAAAGAAAGAAAGAAAGAAAGAAAGAAAGAAAGAAAGAAAGAAAGAAAGAAAGGATAGAAAAGAGAATACAAAGAAGATCTGGATGAGTAAAAAAGAGCTGTGAATCTGGGAGTTGGAACAAGAATAATATAATCAAAATATATTGCATAAAATGTTTAATTACATATTTCAAAAATAAAAGAAATGGATTGAACTAACATACATGTAGTCCTTGCAGTGACAAAGTGAAGACAGACTTTCTGGATCCTTTGGCAGCCACTCTTGGTGAATCAATGAGGTTTAGCCTTAGTGAAAGAACTTGTCTCAAAATATAAGATTTAAAAAGTGATTTAAAAGGCACACAGAATAAGCCTCTGGCGACACATTAATGTACATAAACATATTCTAGCATACACAGTATATGCACACACAGCATACACCAACACACAGAGGAAAATTTAAAAATTCCACAAATTACTGAGAAATTATTTTGGAATGTGGCATTATTTAAAATGAAAAATTCCACACATTCACAATTACCACAATAAAAACCACAAGTTTTAATATAGCAAAATGTTCTGACATTAAATATTTAAAATAGTTAAATGTATCTGTACATTAATTTGATGTGCGACTCATATAAAACTTCTCTCATTGGCGAATAAAGAGTGTGCAATATGACTTGGTAGAAATTCTTACTATCACAACTTGACTCTTTTCTAAGTATAGTAAATGAAATATTTTTAAATTGCTCCTGAGAAAAAGGTTCATCAGTTATCATTTTAGGTTTGCTCAAGGGCCTAGAAGCTGAGGGTTGTCCTAGATGACCTTTAAAGATCCCTCTAGTCCTCTGACTCTGAAATAAATTAAAGTTTTATGAGCACATTATGCATAAGCATCAGTGGATCTGGAAGACAATGAGGATGAAGTCTGTGCTCAGACTCTCCCTTCTAGTATTTATGCTTCCCATTCATTTCATGCATAACTAATTTCATATAGCAATTGGTAATCGCGTCTTGGTAATGACACTACAGGCATCACAAAACAATTGCAATCATGGCTGCAATTCATTGTAACTACAGCTAAATGCCAGCACTGCGCCGAAATACCTTCCTGATACACCCCAGAAAAAGGATGAGAATAAAATGCACCTATAAAATGGTCACCTTCAACTAACTAGCTTGGCGTCCTAAGTAGTGTTGATACCTGCTTCATTTTTTTTTCTGTCAGTATAAACGATATAATAAAGTTATATTAGGAGGATAAATCCTATAGCTAGAGTTCCTTTACAAAATCAAAGGGCATGTACTGCTTTGTAGTAACTGTACACTAATGTTACCATGTTGGCTCAGTTCTGCCTTGTATTCAGAACTTTGATGCATGTATGGAGCATGTGTGTTTTTCTATTCCTTGTTCTATTGAATCAACAGATTCAAGGGTAAAAAGGAACTACCATGGTCATGGTTAACACAACAAATTTGGCTCTCCTTTTTTTCCCTAGAATTAAAACCTAACCTCTGTCTACCAATGGCATCTTATAGCATGATTGGAGATGTTTTAATAACATTTATTAATTAATAGCTTATTCTCTGCCATTAAGTTCCCACAAACATTTTCAATTAGTTCTTTATTCTAACTTTTATGATAATAAAATTGCATCAACAGATGAAATAAATACTTTCTATTAAAAATAATAAATATTTCATCAGAGGCCAGAGAATCCAAATACTGCTCTGTTGGTATCCAAGATGAATTCATCATAACTATTAAGTTTAATAATATCTTTACAAATGTAATTGAGAATCATAGGTTTGTTAGCCCACGCCTTGTGCTGAAGATAGGTGCATCATGCCCTGATGTCCTTCTGGATGATGATAGCCTTTACTATGATAAATATCACTCTTCCCCAGATACTCAGAGCATTGCACAAAGATGGGCCAAACAAATAGAGATTGAAAGCCAACCTAGTAGGCATAGTGCTTTATGTGCAGGCATAAGGAGTAGAGCTCGGTCAGAGCATTCGTGTAGAAATCCAGACAGAGTGGTAAATTGAGGCTTGCTGGCAAACCAGCCTAGCTAGCCTAAGTAGTGATCCCTATATTTCAGTGAGAAACATGTCTCTAAAAGCAGGATGGATAAAGCCTGCAGACAGAAAAAAATTCTGATAGTACTCTGGCCCTCACACACAAGCATGTGCATATAGAGTTGATTCCACAGGTATATGGACACTTGCAGCCACAGAAATCTTTAACCCCCACATATACACAATGAAAAAGTAAAACAGATAGAAAGTTGTCGTCAATCTTCATTACTGTGTCTTCTCTATTCTGTAGAAAATTCTCTATTCTGGTAATAAAGACAATGGCTTAGTTAAGATAGAAATTTGGTGTAATCATTCTTTAATAGTCAACCAGTTGAGTCTTAGGCATACAGGGGTTCTTAATCTGCATGAAAGAACTGACCTGTAGACCTCTTCATTATACAGTATTGATATTGTTAATATATAAGTGATATTTCTTTGCTTTATTTAACACAAGTCTTTTGCAGGCAATCCATAAATTAATCTCTGAACAATACCAATGAAGGTCAGGGGTTTTCTGTCATTAAATGGCATTTCAATCTGAAAATTACAACCGGTTTTACTAGTGAACTGTAAATTTATCTGTTTGGTTTGGTAATCACATAGCAATTTTTCCTACTCACAGTATATGTTAATTATGTACTTTTAAAAAGTAACTTCATTACTTTAAGTACCTTGAGCATCTGTGATTCTGTAAGCTAGGGTGATATAGTGGATCAATGAATATATATATATATATATGTTGAAATGTTTGAAGGAACAATTGTTGTGAACCTAACTGCTTCCAGTGAGCCAGGTTTACTGAACTGCTTTCACAGAAAAACTGCATTGTAGCAACATTTATAGATATCTCTCAGCAAATATCAATCCTCCCAGGACCAAGGAAGAATAATGCAAAAACAAAAACAAAAAACAAAACAAAACAAAAAACATTGAAGATAAATGAGCTAGAAAGTTCAAGCACAAATAGTTTTCTCCAGAAAAAAAGAAAAAACTGAAAATCAGAAGGAACATTTTGGTTTCTGAATGGCCAGTAGTTTACATTACCAAATCCTGTACAAAATTACATTGAGCAGAAGAAATAATGAACTTTGAGGTGCCCAGAATGTGTGTGCATGCATGCGAGTGTGCCTGTGTGTGTGTATGTGTGTGTGCGTGGTGCATGTGTGTGTGTGTGCCTGTGTGTGGGGGGGGGCGTGCATGCGTGTGTGTGTGCCTCTGTGTGTGTGTGTGTGTGTGTGTGTGTATGTGTGTGTGTGTTTATATGTGTTTTAGTGTACATGCTGGTCAGAGAACACCTTGGGAGAACTGGCCATCTTTACCACCATAATGCTCATCTTAGGACTCAGACCCGTGTCCTCCATATTTACAGAAAGTGCTTTTATACTTTGGACCATTTTGTTTCCAATTTTTTTCTCTATAGTATTTTTATAAAAATAAAACTTTATACATGTATTAGTCATTGTAATACAAAATTGTTAGAGAAAGAAAATCACTTGGTTCCTTTTGCAAACAAGCAAGGTATTTTAAAACTTGTGCAATTTAGTGGTCACTAGTTATTCACTCAAAATAAGATTTAAATTTCATAATAATTCTCACACTTTTACTTAAAATTTGTATGGATATGGAAAATATAGAATACTAATTAATCTGCATATAGCTGGACTTCGGTGCAAGGCATATTTTAGCCAGAAAGGAATTATTTTCATTCTTAAATCCTCCCTTCATCTTTATGAACCATGAAGCTTCAGCAATAATCCTTGGGAAACACGAGCATTGAGCATTTCTTAATAGAAATAAACTTTCAGCGTGAACATTTCAGAGTTCTCCTGACATTTTAATTTCAATAAAGGGTTTGACAAAGCTGTGAGCCTATTAACTCAAGGGAAATGAATTCATGCATTTAGCCATAATTTAAAACTGAATGCTGAACATGTGTTTTTATAAGAACCATGTGTTTTTGACTTCCATACACAGTCTGAACTTCCCTAGAAAGGCTATGGGACATCAGTCTTTCAAGAAGTGAGTGCATCATTTTATATAAAGTGCATCTAAACAAGCTAAAAAGAGCTTATTGGATAAATCTTCAGCATTATGTATTACCAGTAAAGCTGATATAGAATATTTTATCCCATGTATTCGTTTGACACTGCGATGGGTAGTCTTGTTGTCAAGTGAAGTAGCTCTGGAATCAACTAAAAGGCAAGTTGATTTGCAAACGTATTATGTGAGGGCTTTTCTTGAACCAGGTTATTTGAAATGGAAGGAATCACTCTACACGTGAGAAATGCTTTGCAGAGGTAATGGAGACATAAAGAAGATGGAAGAAGGAAATTTAGCTTTCGGACTGCTTTCATTTTTTCTTGCTGGAAAGATTATATATTCAGTAGTTGCCACTACTGCGCTCATTTACCAGGGTTAGATTCAGCTTCTTCTGCCTTCCACTGTAATCGCCAGAAAATTCCCAAAAATCCTTTAATAATTTTGCATCAGATTGATAGTGTTGAGACATCCAACTCCATGGACTGAGAACTTTCAAAGTCTCAGTTTCTCTGGTGTCATCCAAGCACAGTTGGACCACCTGAACTATCCAGACAACAACATATAAGATTGCTTGTGTTCCTCTAGACAACCCCGAATTGTATACATAATATGAAACTGACTTAAAATATGCATAAACACAGATTTCTGTTAGAAAAATAAATTACTCCTAAGATTTTTTTGCAAAGGTGTGTGTGTAGTCCACAGAATGATAAACCATCTCTGTTTACCTCTGCTGCTGAATTGTAATGTATGCCAAATACACTTCTGTGATATTGAAGTAGCAGTCTATATCCCAGAGAAGGCAAGGGTCAGATTATATAGAGGAGTCTTGCTGTGGATGTGATTATCACGTCCCATCTTAATTTGTGTGTTTTTGAGATCATGGGAAAATAGCAACTGTCAATAAATACACACTCTTCCTACAAGAAAGTCAGCGTCTTTATTTGATTTGTTCTGCTATAAAATACCCATTCTTCTGTGCTCAAATGACACCCCATGATTTCATTCATTATATTAGGAAATAATGAACATTGAATCAAAAGTGAGCCGTATTTACTGGATAATTAATTTCCTAAGTAATATAGGATGTCCGATAAATAAGTAACTGGTGTTACCAAATTTTTCTTTCATCCTATTTGAGCCAAGAATTTTTATCCCCAGTTTCAATAAGACCATACTAAGAGCATGAAATCCTCTGGACATAACATAGCAATGTGCAAAATGAGCCAAAGAAGTAGTTGTCCTGCTCAGGTCTCTACCAGTGCTCCAGCAAGAACTACAAAATACTCATTAATGGAGAATAATATAAAACAAACCAACAAACATACCCTTGGCTCCTTACAGGCAAAATGTATAGTTCTTCCTTTTTCTCTTGGAGGAATTTCTTTCAGGAAAAATTCTCCTAGCCCCTGTGGATTTCCTCAGTTTCCTGGGAAAATGTCACTTTGCTGATCAGTGCGTTTGGGGGAAAGTGCAAATGATTTCAACTAAACACTCTTTCACTCCTGTTGTCACGTCTGAATCTTTGAGAAAAGGATGCGATCAGGCTTTTGTGTCTATATAGTTGTACTCCATTGTGATTCTTCTCTGTCTGGAATGAGCTGGTGATATCTGTGTGATTCCAAAGGAAAGTATCAGACAGAGAGCATGGACCACTAATCTAAAGCCATGTCTTATAATTCAAATGTTTGGGGCATATGTGATACTGGTGTCATCTTTTATCTCATTTTACACATATCTTTCAGGTAATTTTGAATGGGAATAAAAATTGATTATTAATTATTTATCATCGCCGGGCAGTGGTGGCGCTCACCTTTAATCCCAGCACCTGGGAGGCAGAGGCGGGCGGATTTCTGAGTTTGAGGCCAGCCTGGTCTACAGAGTGAGTTCCAGGACAGCCAGGGCTATACATATATATAAACCCTGTCTCGAAAGACCAAAAAAAAAATTATTTGCCATCAAAGATCAATGCACCCTCTTGGATATTCACACAGATACCAATTTGAATTTGAGTCTGGTTTAACATTTCATATCTTCAAAATGCCCAATGCATTATGCTAAGAAACCCCAGCTACTTATGAGTGTACATGTGTGTGTCTGTTGTTATAGTTGACTTCATTTGTACCTTACTACTAACTTGGATTTTTGAGAAGCAAGTCTCAGCAGATGATATTTCAGGCCAAACTTGTGATGAAAAAAAAATTTCATTTCCAAGTCCTCAATACTTTAAGATACTACCTTAGTTAATGCACTTACTTAATCTGACCTTCATTTGTTTTATATATAAATAAATGTACACCAATTTCAATAACAGTCTGCAAGCAGTCAATAAGAAAGTGTATATCCATTCCTCTGTTGAGGGATATCTGGGTTGTTTCCAGCTTCTGGTGATTATAAATATGGACGTTATGAATATAATGGGGCATATGTCCCTATTACATGTTGGAACATCTTCTGGGTATATGCCCAGGAGTGGTATAGCTGGGTACTCAGAGGAATGGATACAGAAAATGTGGTACATTTACACAATGGAATACTACTCAGCTATTAAAAACAATGACTTCATGAAATTCTCAGGCAAATAGATGGAACTTGAAAATATCATCCTGAGTGAGGTAACCCAGGCACAAAAGAACAAACATGGTATGTACTCACTGGTAAGTGGATATTAGCCCAAAAGTTCAGAATACCCAAGATTCAATTCACAGACCATATGAATCCTAAGAAGAAGGAAGACCAAAATGTGGATGCTTCAGGGTTTTTTAGAAGGGTGAACAAAATACTCACAGGAGGAAATATGGCAACAACGTGTGTAGCAGAGACTGAAGAAAAGGCCATCCAGAGACTGTCCCACCTGGGGATACATCCCATATATAGCCACCAAACCCTGACGTTCTTGTGGATGCTGGGAAGTGCTTGCTGATGGAAGCATGATAAGCTGTCTCCTGAGAGGCTCAGGCAGAGCCTGACAAATACAGAGTCGGATGCTCGAAGCCAACCATTGGACTGAGTGTGGGCTTTCTGATGGAGGAGTTGGAGAAGGGACTGAAGGAGCTGAGGGGGTTTGCAGTCCCATGGAGGGAGCAACAGTGTCAACTGGCCAGACCCCCTGGAGCTCCCAGAGACTGGACCACCAACCAAATAATACACATGGAGGGACCCATGGTGCTGGCTATATATGTGGCAGAGGATGGCCTTGTTGGCCATTAGTTGTAGGAGAGGCCATTGGGTCTGAGAGTGTTAGATGCCCCAGTATAGGAGAATGCAAGGGAGGGAAGATGGGAATGGGTGGGTGGGTGGGGGAAGACCCTCATAGAGGCAGGGGGAGGGGGGATGGGATAGGGGGTTTCCAAAGGGGAGACCTGGAAAGGGGAAAACATTTGAAATGTAAATAAAGTAAATATCCAAAAATTAAAAAAATAAAAAAATGCAAGTGTGTAGAAAATCTCCAACACATTAGATTATTTTCAGTAAATATTGATTTCTATTTGCACCAAACCTCCTTCATGCTTCCCCCTTAATACCATGGAATGAAATGTCTCATTTCATTATTTATGTGATTCTCCCAAGTTTTGCATCATACACTGCATCAAACTGTTCTGTCTTTAACCTCTGGTTTCAGAGTTCATTCCGAATGCCATACAATTGAAGGAAGCATTTCACAACAAAAACTAGCATCCTAGTCTCACTGTACTTTCTTTGCGACTCTTCTGTGTTGCTGCATTAGTTATAATTTTTAATATCAAATATATTCTTATAATTCCTTGCTTAAAGCTTATCCCCAATGAGTATGTAGTATTCATGACATGACATGACAATCTCAACCTACTTGTTTCAGAAATGTATTAGAGGCAAAGGGAAGAATGGATGGATGGGGAGCCTCCTGGAGTGGCACCTGGAACATTTGAAGTGTAAATAAGTAAAATAATTAATAAAAAAGAGTATCACTGAGAAGCCATCAAGTATTTCATTAAATAAATTACTCAAGGAATCAAAATACTGTTAAACAAATGCCACATATGGGTAGGAACAGGCAACATTTCAGCCTGTGTAATTTCAAAATTCAAAATGCTATGTAGGAATATGATCTTGTTAATGCAGTAAAAAAACAACAGCAGCTGAAAAATATCTTACCAGGCAAGCTTCATTCTTCTGAAATCAAGGAACATTATCCATAAAAGAACTAAAATGTGGCAGCTGAAATGATGCCACAAGGCTACAACCTAAGATTTATGCATGAGCAACCATATCCCTCATCATGTCTTGGGACTCAGTTGTACCACGAGTATCTTCTGCTATTCAATAAAATTGTCAATATTCATATTCAGTTTATATTTCCTTAATATAATTATGTTTCTCAGAAACTGTGTATTTGGTGCTGTAAGCCCCCCCAAGGGTATACAGATACACTCAAAGGAGGGCTAGTCATTCCGCTGTGTATGGTCTTCCTGGGTCAGAGACCAATTTCGTTAATGATGAGATCCATATATTTATAGTCTCTCGCTTTTCACTCCCAGACTGTTAATGTAGAAACTGCTGAGATATTTAAAATGTAATATATAAAATACAGATACTTTTACACAGGACGCTTAAAAGTGATACATTGTTTTTTTAAAAATCTTTAAGCTAATAGAATTTTTGTTAGCTACCATAAATGGGCAATCATAACAACTAATAATATGGTAAGCTCAGAAAGAAATCTAGCAAACACTTTTTTTTGTTTTGTTTTAAAAATATTTGATTAATTAGCAGTGCTCAACTTTATTTTTTTATTAATTTTTGATACTTTATTTACATATCCAATGTCCCCCCCCCCTTTCTAGGTCTCCTATTTGGAAACCACCTATCCCCTCCCCCTCCCCCACCTCTATGAGGGAATTCTACATCCCACCCACCCATCCACCCACTCCCTTATTCCCACCTTGACATTCCTCTTTACTGGGGCCTCTCCTCTCCTTGATGGCCAACAAGGCCCTCCTCTGCCACATATGTGGCCCAAACCATGGATCCCTCGATGTGTATTCTTTGGTTGGTGGTCCAACCTCCAGGAGGATGGGGGGGGGGAGAGGTCAGGCCAGTTGACACTGTTGCTCCCTCTATGGGGCTGCAGACTCCCTCAGCACCTTCAGTCCCTTCTCCAACTCCTCCATCTGGGACCTCACTCTTAGTCCAGTGGTTACTGTAAAGTGAAACTTGGGTATTCTGAACTTTTGGGCTAATATCCACTTATCAGTGAGTACATACCATGTTCATTCTTTTGTGACTGAGTTACCTTGCTCGGGATGATATTTTCAAGTTCCATCCATTTGCCTGCAAATTTCATTAAGTCATTGTTTTTTATAGCTGAGTAGTACTCCATTGTGTAAATGTACCACATTTTCTCTATCTATTCCTCTGATGAGGGACATCTGGGTTGTTTCCAGCCTCTGGCTATTATAAATATGGCTGCTATGAACGTAGTGGAGCATGTGTCTTTATTACATCTTCTTAGAGCATCTTCTGGGTATATGCCCAGGAGTGGCATAGCTGGGACCTCAGGTAGTATTATGTCCATTTTTCTGAGGGTCCGCCAAACTGATTTCCATAGTGGTTGTACCAGCTCTCAATCCCACCAACAATGGAGGAGTGTTCCTCTTTCTCCACATCCTCGCCAGCATCTGCTGTCTCCGCTTTTTTGATCTTAGCCATTCTGACTGTTGTGAGGTGGAATCTCAGACTTGTTTTGATTTGCATTTCCCTGATGACTAAGAAT
>CM052705.1:97989838-98002980 GCA_028551405.1 Uromys caudimaculatus | reverse complement strand
TTGATCTTAGAGCATAAGCCATTGGTGTTCTGTTCAGGAACTTTTCCCCTGTACCCAGGTGTTCAAGACTTTTCCCCACTTTCACCTTTAATCCAGGTCATTCCTTCTGCTAGATTGTAAGACAATGGAAGAAGGGAGGCTTCCTTCTTCTTTGTCTGTTTGTGCTTACTTGTCAGTACATCTACTTCCTCAGGATTCCAGCTAAAACACAAGTTGGTACCACGGACTGAGGTGTGGTTGTAATAGGCCTGCCCATACTTCTGTTCAGAAGAAGGTGAGTTTGGGGACTTCATATTTGGAAAGAAACGGAATGTTTTAATTGGGGCATAAGAAAACATTCTAGTAGGAATATGAAAGATGCTGGTGCTGAGGATCAATTGAGCTGTGCAATCCTTGCTCTAGTTTCAGAGGAGAGGAAATATAATGTTTTGGTGAAGAATGTGTTTTTTTTTTTTTTTCTTTTTTGCATTGAGTCTGCCTGAGGCTGATGTGAAGAGATTCATCAGACTAATTACTTTGACAGAGAAAGTCTCAAAACAATGAAGTTTAGACTCTGTTCTGTGACACTCTTATGAGTAGTGTTCTGAACAAACATAGAAAACGTAGAAAGGAAAAAGACAAAATGTATGGTTCAAGTATTAAGGAGGCACCAGGGAGTAAAATGTGGTAGTTTGAATATTCTTGGCCCGAGGAGTGCCATGGTAATAAGGTGTGGCCTTGTTGGAGTAGGTGTAAACTTTTTGGATGAAGTGTGTCACTGTGGGGGGTGGTTTTTGAGACTCTTCTCCTAGCTACCTGAGGATACCAGTCTCTCTGAATGCCTTTGAATTAAGATGCAGAACTCTCACCTCCTCGTCAGGCACCATATATGTCTGCATGCTGCCATACTTCCTGCTATGATGATAGTGTACTGCACCTCTATAAGTGAGTCCCAATTAAACGTTTGCCTTTACAAGAGCTGCCTTGGTTATGGTTTCTTTTCACAGCACTGGAGGCAGCTGGATTCTATACATGTATCAATATGAAGCAGTATGGATAAAACTTTAATTCTATGCAATAATGTGAATGAACAAACTAAAGATTCATGCTATATTATAGAAAACTTTGATAGATATAAGAAGAAGAGAAAAAAACCAGTAGATTTGATTCCAAACACAGTAAATTTTAAACATAGGTCAATCCAAATTATTACATTAGAAATTGTGAATTATTATGTTAGAAATTAAGATATTCTATTGAAAACAAGAAAAGTTAAAATTTTGTCAAGGCCTATGGAGTCATTTTATATATATATATATATAAATATATATATATTTATATATATATACACACACACACATACATATACACACACACACACACACACATATATATATATATATATATATATATATATTCATACACACACACACACATACACACACAAAGAAAAAGAGAGAGACAGAAAAAGACAGCGAGAGAGAGGGAGATGAACACAGAGATGGAGACTGAGACAGAGATGAGACAGAGATGGGGTGAGAGAGACTGAGAGAAAAACTCATAAATAAAATTCACACTCAGTAATGCTGATCAATCTTTTGTGAGGCAATCTTTTATTCCCTTGAATCAATCAATCTTTTTTGAACTAATAAAGATTGAGATGATTTATATATGTTATGCAAGGATCACCCAAATCAAAGTAGCAAATCCATCACCACCTACACTGCACTTTGTATGTCTTAAAGCTTCTCCTCTCATAGTTTATAGTTTGACTCTTTGATTGACATTTCTATATTTCTAGCAAGGCACAGCCCTTGAAAAATACTGTTATATATTTTTTTTAATCTGAGATTTAGAATCTAGACCTGAATGGGCTCATACTGTATATGATTTTTTGTGGCTGAAATATTTTATTTGGCATTATGTTCTAGGAAGATATTCACATGCTCCCAGATAAATAGACTTTCCTCTAAAGCTAAATCATATTAATATATCTGTGTGTCAGTCAGGATGGCCAATTGGCTATGTCAAGAAAATATTCTGAGTGCACCCACCATTCTTTTGGATTATATTTGTTCTGTCTATTGATTCTGATTCAGTTCAGAAACTATTTACATTGGTATCTGATGTAAATGCCTGGAGAGATTTTTTTTTTAATGTGATACCAAGATCCCATTGCCAGATCTTAATTTAATTGTTCCTGGTAAAATGGGAGTATTATGGGTTTTGTCTGTTTGTTTGTGTTATCTTCAACATTGCTTAGTGAAGGTACAAAACTACTGATTATCTATTTAATGCTTGGGAAGTGTATAGTCATTTACAATTATATGTTTCTGATTCCCTTTCATATTCATTTTAAAATTCAATTCATCTTACGTAATGATAAATTACCACCTCACTAAATGAAGGAGGTATTTGGAAAGCAGTAGGGTGCACTGTGGTAGACAGGGCTGGGGTGAGTGCCTCTGCATTCTCTGTCATCATCTCCAGTAGAGTCTATGACACAAAATGATACAGCCATCTACCCATGTTACATTTCAAACAGAGACATCTTTTGAATGACTGAAAGTTGCCTCTGTGCCAGAAGTCAGCTACTTTTGATGCAAAATTATGATGTGTCAGAATGGTATTAACAATGACAAGAAATCCTTCCACTATAGTTTTCACCAGCCACTCCTCTGAAAACCATGTAAGAATTCTTACTCCTCCCTCTAGATTCATAGTTTTGATTCCTTGCCAAGTACTTGTACCTATTTTTAAATTATCTATTCACTGTTAAATTGTTAGGATTTAAAATGCCTACCCAATGTAGTGCTTAAGCCTTTAAAATTTCTGCTCATGGAGTTTGTTAAATTAACTGACCATGTTTTTTAAAAAATCTACATATGATGGTGGTTCTTAGTATTCATTTTCTTTAAAAGAGAGGTGGGAAGATAATAACCCCTGGCAAACTCCACTAATTATATATAAACAGTAAGTAATTTTGTGTCTATAGTTAATAGCATAGTGTATGAAATTCATGCACACTCCTGCCACTACAGCTAATAATTATAATAGTCAACGTTTGTGAAAAAAATTAAGTCAGACACTATGGTACATGGTTAGAGGAAGTAAGTTGTTGGGTCCTCACAGTAAAAATAAAACGAGTGCTGATTTTTTTTTTCTATTTTTAAAAGGAAATCAACACATAGAGAATTGGTATAAAAATAATTATTTTCTTCTATATAAAATTAATATGGACAGAGATAGTCTTTAAACTGAAGAGATGTACTCTAGAATTATACAGCAAGCCCTTTAAAGCCTCCATCTCACAGAACTATTGTTTGTTTTGTAAGGAAAGGTCTTGCATTGCAGTCGGTGTTGTCATGAATCAGGTAATTCCTGAGTGTCACTTCAGCAGAGTTTTAGAAGAGAATACTTTCATTTATTTTGTATGGAAGCAATGATGTCAATATCTAATCCATGATATCAGAGTTGAATCAGAATGCTGTTCAAACTTAAATGAAAAACACAGTCTCCCATGGGCTTCTCATCCATAATAAAATCACCGAGATATGAAAAGTCCTGTGATAAGGGCTTTTATAGTTCTAGCCATTGGCAAATAAGAAATCAATTGAGATTTGTTTTTCAAGTAGATGGTGTAGTATTCCTATATCTTGATATTAGGAGGGGAGCCAAAACCAAAATTGTGCACCATCTGGAGAAGAAATATAATGAAGAAAGCCAACAAAAACATAATTACAACAACTGGCTTAGAAATAACAACTGCATTTACTAAGAACAGCCTGAGTAGATATTCAAGCAACAGAGTGACTTGAATTTCCATTACAAGTGTGGGAGCAGGATGAGAAACTATTCTTGGAAACTCAACTGTGAGAGCAGGAGATTTGAAGATATTCAGGAAAATATTACAGATCAAAGATCTACTGCTATAACTATCTTATTATTTATGAAATGAGGGAATATTTGGTGTTTCTTAACTGATAAAAAAAGATCTGTTGTTGAGTCTATCTGGGAATACATGAAAACAGTACATATTCATTCTTAAAGAAAGTGAAGTTTATCCCTGTAAAAAATTAAAAAAATAAAATGGTATCCATCCCAACAGGGAAAGACATTGCTGAAACTGTAGAACGTAATGTCTCCATTTAAGAATAATGTTATTAAAACCGACTCAGTTACAGTCATTAAGAGAATGTATCAGTCCGGATGTCAGTTAGACTCACAATTACAGTGTGCATACTTTCTCTCATTTTGTGTACAAAAATGTTTCATTCACTTAGTATCTATGCCAGGCACTATGGTAAATATGAGTATTGGGATGGATTGAATATTCCGGACCCATGGGAAGTAGCACTATTAGGAAGTGTGGCCTTGTTGGAATAGGTGTGGCCTTGTTAGAAGTGTGTCACTGTGTAAGTGAGCTTTGATGTCTCTTAGTGCTCAAGTTCCATCCAGTGCAGAAGAGAGATTTTCTCCCTGCCTACCTTAGGAAGCCAGTCTTCTTCTGGCTGCCTTCATATCAAGATGGGGAACACACAGTGCCATGTCTGCCTTGGTGCTGTCGTTCTTTCCACCATGATGATAGTGGACCGAAGTTCTGAAACTATGCCAGTCTCAATTAAATGTCTTTTATAAGAATTGCAACCCCATAGGGAAAAAAAAAAACAATATCAAACAACTAGACTCCCCAGAGTTCCCAGGGACCAAACTACCAACCAAAGAATATACATGGAGGGACCCGTGGTTCCAGCCTTGTCTGGCACCAAAGGGAGAGGAGGCCCTTGGTCTTGTGAAGGCTTGATGACCCAGCATAGGGGAATGCTAGAGTGGTGGAGCAGGAATAGGTGGGGGGGGGAGCACCCTCGTGGAAGCAAGGGGTGGGAGGCGGGATGGAGGAGTTTAGAGAGGAAACTGGAAGGGGAATAACATTGGAATTGTAAATAAAAAAATAACCAATTAAAAATTTTTTTAAAAATTTGAAAAAATATAATAAAAAGAAAAAAGACTTGCCTTGGTCATGGTGTTTCTTCACCTAGCAACAAAACCCTAGCTAAGGTAGATACTAAAATAAACAGAAAATGTTATATAGTTTTATTTTCAATTACCAAAATGGAATTGGAGAAGAGAACACAATTAATTCTAGTTAAACCACAAAGAAAAAATTAGAAGACACATTAGATGAAAGAGGAACTGAAGAATGGTGCAAGTGGGAGAAACAGTCTTCTCCAAGAACTCATCAGCTGGATATCCAATGCCAACAATTAGTTCTGAAAACATAAATAAAAGTAACATTACACAGACAGAACTGATTATATTTAGTGATTTACTCATATATAGATATATTCATGCAACAACAATCAGTAAAAAATAATAGCCATGAATTCAGAAAAGAGCAAAGAGAAGTATATATGGGAAGGATTGGAAGTTCTCAAAGGAATAGAAAGATGATGTAATTTTATTATACTTAAAGGGAAAATGAATCTATTAAGAGTTTGTATGATCAGGTTTACTTGAGTTGAAATACCACTAAATAAATAGTACTTTGAAGATGGGTGGGGGGTGAAAAGCCATGAACAAAAGTGCTCTAAATGGAAATAGTCCTTTTTTGGGAGGGAATAAAGAAAGATTACAGATAATTGAGTGCAGTGGAGTACAGTAGCCCACGAAAAAAGGAATGAAAGAAAGAAGAAAGGAAGGAAGGAAGGAAAGATGGTAAGCTGGAGAGAAAAACAGAGCAAGAAAGAGAATAAATGAATCAATAAATGAAAGTTGTATTTACTCTGATATTTCTGGGGAAGAAACTCCCTGTCTCTCTCTCTCTCTCTCTCTCTCTCTCTCTCTCTCTCTCTCTCTCTCTCTCTCCTGCTTGTTTTCCTTTTCTTTTTGCAAATAAGATACTCAATTCAAATCTGCTATTATATTAGTTTATGTAGTTTTTGGGCCCCATTTGGGCCCTGGTTTGGGCCTTGAGAACAAACCCGAGCCTGGCTCATGTTTCTGAGGCGTATGGGAGGGCCTAAGTCTGGCTCAAGTTTTGAGACATGTCTCAGTCACTTCCATACTGGGGTGACTCATCAAGACCAGTTTGGCCCTGCCTTTGCCTGCCATTTCTGATGTGAAGCTTTGCCATTGACCCTGTCAGTTACCCCTTACCCTCCGTCACTCTTTCCTGCCTCCTATATCATCTCTTCCCATACCTAAGTGCCCACTTCCTTGCCTTCTCTATATAAGCAAGTGCCTAGTTTAATAAAGTGAGTTCCTCCTTCTACAAGACTCCAGGGCCGTGTGTGTTTCTTTTGGGCCGTCAATACTCACCATCTCACTCAGCCCTGAACAGACCCAGCTGGACCGAGTTCTCTCCTCTTGCCTGGACCTGCCAGCAAGAAGCCGACATGTAGTGACCAAATCTTATCATTTTTATTTTCGATTAAGTTCAAAAGGAGTGTATTATATAAAAAATTCATAGGGGAAGATTGATATCTCAAGTCATAGCTAAAATCTACTCTTCTGTAATTTTACCTGCTTGGAAAACTTGGATATTTTATCATCTGTCCATTCTCCATATTTTGTGCTATATTACTTTTTTTGTTGTATGATCTGGCCAATACCTAACTATACCACATCATATTTACGTATGCACTTCTGTCCTTCACTATGAACACCATCTGGTTCTTGCTTCTTTAATCTCTCTATGCACTGCACCTTAATTAATCCTTTCTTGTGTTGTCCCTGTTGCCAGGCATGACAAGCCCCCTTATTTTCTATGAGTTCACTATGACACTTATGACATACCTATCCATCTTCAAGTTTCTTAGATAAAAACCTCAAGGAGTCCCCAATATGTGAGAGTTCTCTTTTGCAACACCACTGTAGTTGGTAGATCTTCATTACGTATATGATACTGACTTTTCAGCCTCCTTTGCTTTTGGAAGAAGAGACCTAGGAGGAGGAATATGGTCATCCAAGAAATCTTCAAATCTTTACTTAACCTGCCTTGAAAGGTTTCAGCTTATGTTCTGTGCACACAGTACAATGTCATCACGGTCCTCTGAGACTTACCAAGCAGATCTTTGGAAATATCCTGTGATTGGCATGAAATACAAAACATAGATGTTTTGCCAGGAATAAGTCTGTTTGTTTTCCTATCTTAACACAGAGAAGCCCCGAAAATGTATGGACTGGAACATGGTTTCTTTATGTTGCGTTTGGTTCTTTCTTGCATAATGTTTGCAAGGTTATTATAAAATCTAAGAACCTACATTGGTATCTATATGTTCTATACAGACTGGAGAATGATTTACCATAACTATACTTTCTGTTCAGATTGAATGAATTTGTTATATATACAGCAAGCTAAATAGCACAAAGCAAGTAGCAGATACAAAGATACTTGAGAAACACCATAAAATAAGGTGATCAACACAACCAGCAGAGATGCCTAGAGTAGACCAACTAAGGGAGCAATCATAAGGTAGCATTGTCAAATGCAATGCTGATAATAGGTTGGAAACACAGACTTGGGAAATCATGTTGAAGAAGACAACAGAAGTTCTCCATTAAGTGTCCAGGGCAGAAGAATACACCTCTGGTAAAATTTCTAAGTATACCAGCAATTTGGGCTTTACAGCCATCCAGCAGAAATGATTGGGAGGAGCTAGCAATGGTCTTGTAACTTTTTGTCATAGGTTTGGGCAGGGCAAAGAAAACATTTTCTTTATGTATAAGTTAATAGTTTATCTTCCCTTTTCAGGCACTTTTATAGCCTCAAATAAACAATATAAACTTCAGTTAGAAGTAGTTTCCCTTTTTCCTCTTGTCAGGAAGAATGTTTTTATATTCTTAGTTTCTTCTTGTTACTGAGTAAGGGGTCCAGACAGCCCCAAGACAGAGTTTCAAAGGAAACAAGGGACAGGCACCTCATTCCACAGTCTGCTTTGCTTTCAACAAGAATAAAAAACACATGAGAATTTTCCAATTACAAAGTATGTTATGCTATAGGTTCCTGGAGTTTTTATGGCACTGCTGTTTATTTTCAAATTACAACAATAATCAGTTTGGAAATATGATCAATTTGTGGATAAATTTACATTGTCATTTCAAAAATATTATTTATGGTTGCACACTTCAATATCTGTTGCAGGGGCTACGTGAATCTCTTAGAAAAAAGTGCCTCCTATCCATCTTTTACAGCTTACAGTGACTATCTAAAATTGAAATCATTTTCTTAAAAAGTATATTAGGTGATTGTCTAGACTAGAAGTTATTTTAGTGTCCAGACACTTACCCAAAAGAGCACAGTTTCCCACCATATAAGTAATAACTTGAATTTATTGAGAATATCATTATCTTTTGCCAAAGTATTGAAGTGCTAATTATTTCTCTTTTGCTTCCAAACATTTTCTCCAAACCACAGATCAGATCACACTATTGATCCTTTGTCACATTTTAAATACAGAGAGCTGCCATCTCATCATAGTAATCTCCTTATTCACAGCCTAGGTTACAGATACTCCTATCCCTTAAAATTTATCTTTCTACTCTACAACTGTCAAAGTTCTTAATATTTATTTTATTGTGTGTGTTTTGTTTTTTTCTTTGATTATTGCAAATAGCTTTTTTAAATATAATATATTCTGAACGTTTCCACTCCTACACCTCCCAAATCTTCCCCACTTGCCCACTCACCAAAATCCATATTCTTTCTTTCACTCTCCTAGTAGGATACAAACACACACCTAAAAATGTTAATAGCAAAGTAGAATTAGATAAAATAATAATAACAAAACAGAATATGTCAGAACAAGCAAACAGAAGAAAATAAGCCAAGGAAACTTTCAAGAAGCACATATAGACCCAAAGACATATGTATATTTACACATAACAATTCCATAAAAACACAAAGCTGGAAACCATAATGTATACCCAACAGACCTGCAGGAAGAAAGAAAGAAAGAAAGAAAGAAAGAAAGAAAGAAAGAAAGAAAGAAAGAAAGAAAGAAAGAAAGAAAGAAACAAACAAACAAACAAACAAACAGATTTGTATGTGTTTGTGTATGTGTGTGAGAGACAGACAGAGACAGACAGAGAGAAAGAGAGATAGAGAGATAGATATAGAGGGGGGAGAGAGAGAGGGAGAAAAAGAGAGAAAGAGGTCTTGACGAAGCACTATGAAACAAAAAAACTCAACATGAAGTCTCTTGTCCTGGAAATGGGTTACATCTATTTGGTATGTTGGTCAAAAAGGCCCACTCCCAAACTCCCAAGTCTATTTCTAAAGCTATTGGTTGATCTCTACACACTGACTACAATGTGTTAGTTCGAAACACCACACCTTCAAAATTTATGTAACATGCAGAAATTGATCTAGTGACAACCTAGAGCCTTCACTTATACTGACTCATGTTGAAAATACTATAAAGCACAGTGAACATTACAAAAGAAGAAAGTTTAGCACCAACCTGGTTACGAACCTTTGGATATACAATAGTACCTGCCTGCAAGAAGTGCTAGCATGAGAGGGGCAGAAAGCTTCTGAGACTAACCAACCAATGTGTAATTGAATTTACAGCACACTCAAGGAAATGATACCCATACCTGATGCTGTTTAGGGGCCAAAAACCTAAGACTAGATAGGCAGGGGGTATAAAGCAAAACAAAATACTAATGTTCTACTAAAGGAACACAGAAATAAAATGATTTCTAACCACCTTCTGCTATACTCATTGATCAGTGTCTTGCTCTTCCATCACCAAAGAAAATTTCTCTGGTAGTAGAGAAGAATAAATACAGGGTTCACAGCTGGAAAATGTACTGAGAGTGAGTGACCTTCCATCACTTCCCTCAGGGAACCCTGCAGAGGAACACGCAGAAAGATTTTAAGAGACAGAGTGGAGGAAGAACAATGAGGGAATAGGCCTTATTCATTTTCTTAACTAGTGATGAATGGGGCATGGCCCAGTTTATTATGGGTGGTCTTGACCCTGAGAAGGATGCCCTGGGTTCTTTAAAAAAGAAAGCCGAGAAAACCTAGCGAGATGAAGCCTGTAACCTGCACTCCAAAATGGCTTCTGTGTTAAACCCTGCCTCCATGTTTCTGCCCAGTTGGAGGTTGTGTCCTGATTTCCTTCAATGATGAATAGAGATTTGGAAGGTTAATACTAATAAATCCTTTCTCAAGTTGTTTGGTCCTGCAGTTTCATTACAGCAATGATAGTCTTAACTAAGAAAACTGCTTAACTACTGGCTCTCAACATGTGGGACCCGACCCCCTTTGAGGGCTTCAAAGACCCTTACACAGAGGTAAACTAAGACTATAAGAAAACACAAATATTTACATTATGATTCATAAAGGCAGCAACGTTGGAATTATGAAGTAGCAATAGAAGTAATCTTGTGGTTCTATTTTGTGCAGTGCCAGGGATGTGAGTGCTAGCTTTGCACATAGCAGTGCTCTGTGTCTAGTGACCTCCATCCCTACTCACATACCAGCATTATTTCTGAGCAAGTTGAAATATTTCTCTCACCATGGAGTTCCTTATCATATCTTCAATCAAAAAGTCTAAGTCACAGCAATCTCTGTTTTTTAACCAAAACTTGAAATATAGTGTTATTACAATAATACTTAAAGAGTTTATACTTTCCCTTCTGTTCTACAATTACTATGAGCTCAGAGTCACAAACCCTTCAGTCTGCCTTTTGCTTTCACTGATATTCAAGTTTTCCTCTCCTACATGGAGATAAACTCTTTACTCAGTGAGTTGGTATGAGGTTACAAACAAGCAATAGGAATATACTTGTGTGGTATGGCAGACATTCAATAAGTATTATTTCCTCAGGCCTACCTTCTCATGACACTTCCATTTAATATGCACACTTATGCTCTGATATAATATATCTTTTTTTAATTTTATTTTTGATACTTTATTTACATTTCCAATGTTTCCCCTTTTCTGGGTCTCCTCTTTGGAAGCCCCCTATCCCCTCCCCATCCCTACCTCTATGAGGGAATTCCACCTCCCACCCACCCACCCACCCATGCCCCAATATATCTTATACATCAACTTTTCTTAATACAGTTGTTTCATTTGAACTATGAATTAGAAATGACAAAATCAGTTTGCAGGTAATTTTCTAAATAGCACAAGGAAACCGAGACTAAAACTTGAGACACTACCTACCTAAATAGAGGCTAGATTCCTATTTCCCATATGTAGAAGACCTCATGTGACTCCCCTGTGTGCACTGCTTATGGGATTTTAGGATACCGAACAGCACATTCAAGCCAGAAGAGATTTTGGCCACCAGCGTTTAACACTGGCATCAGAAATGTTTTGCAAATGCAATAGATGGGGATTATGTTTGATTCCCATCAGTGTGAAAGTGAAAACTCCCATATTTTTGGTAAATGATCTCCGAGGGTCTCCTAGGTGACTAAGATTGATGAAAAGTGTGAGGGCAGAGTTCGATGCCTATGAATGATAAGAGATTTGCCTGGGGACCCAAATCTCAGCCAAGTCCAGGCACACACTAGTCTCTGATGAGCAACCCTAGGCTCAATGCAGGTGTTTTATAACATGTATTATGGTTACTCAAAAATTTTCCTTCCTCAGTGACATTAATTGAAGAATCATAAGCCAGAGTCCACAAACCCCATGAGGACCCACCAAGCAAGGACTGTCTGTAATAAGACCCAGTTTAACTCAGAGGGGATGCTTCTATTTCAGCCCAGGGAGGCCACTACAGAATGTTTACTTTCACTGACATGATAATGGTTCCAATTTTAAAAAATATTAAAAAGGGTACTTAATATGACTAGTGTATTTGAACTAAGCATGGGAACTGTCATTAAAGAAAATCTTTGTTTTGCTTACAATCATGGACAAAATATTACAGCTGTGATCACTTAGTTTTCACATATTCTGAAAGAAAAACATCCATTAATATATTTATTGTTAAATAATGTATAACTATTATAATTTGTTATATTTTATAAAGACTATAACTGAATGGGGAATAAAATTTACAACATATATTATTTGTAATATTGGTATAGTCTTTTAAAAATACTAAATTGTTTTTTTCTATTTTCAGCTATATAAATTGAATTTGCTACCAAGTGATAGTAGAGTTTTTTCAATCCATGCCTAATGGCCTGTGCATGTGGTCTAAGTTCTTAATAGAGAAAGGACAAGGGAAGAGGCCAGCTTGGCCTACATGTGACTCAGACTAAAAAAATAATTAATTAATTAATTAATTAATTAATTAAAAATGGGTGGTTGATTGTTGGAGGGTGTTTTTGTGCACTGCGTGTTCAAATTTCTGTTACCCAGAGATCTTGTTGTAGTTTGCACTTTGGCAAGGATTAAAAAAAACTGTCACATGGATTGAAAATAATGTCATTTGGTAGCAAATTTAGAGCAAGGGCAGAATCAGAAAAGCCCTTACTTTTATGGTTGATTTTTCTGGTTTTCTTTGTCCTGTAGTGTTTTCATATACCACAGTCATCTGGTAGACAACATGTCTCTGAGGTTCAAAGCTCTATGTGACCCGGACCTATGCCCTACATAGTGATACCATGTCTCAAAACAAAACAGAACACAATAAAAACATCTTTTTATTTTAAGATGTAAGAATAAAAATGAAGTAAAATTAGTGTTTGAACTGTCACGGTACAGTGATGGTAGGTTTAATAAATCAGGAGTAAGTCAATATGTTATGTCTAAAATTTCTATGTATGATCATATTATTAATTAACTTGGTTAATTTTTTCACAGTAAGTACAACATCCCATTGTTTATAGCATCAGAACTTTATTTTCTGTACAGACAAAGACTAAAACTTTTCAAACAGGACACATCTTAACTTCCTTAAGTAACTTCCTTCCTTCCTATTGTTTTTTGTTTGTTTGTTTGTTTGTTTCATTTTGTTTTGTTTTGCTTTGTTTTACCAAACAATTCAGTCTATTTCATTGTCATAAGCACAATAATAGTTTGGATCAATGATAGCAACAATAACATATCACCAGACTTAAAAAAAATAAAAATAATGTGTTATAGGACCAAGCATTTAAAAAGCATCTTCTCACTTTGATCTTAGTTGTTGTTGTTGTTTTTTTTTTTAGAGTCTTTTTTTTTTTTTTTTTGGTTGTCTTTTTTTTTTTT
>CM052705.1:97897891-97983917 GCA_028551405.1 Uromys caudimaculatus | reverse complement strand
GCGGGAAGTCAGGCCAGTTGACACTGTTGCTCCATGGGGCTGCAGACTCTCTCAGCTCCTTCAATCCCTTCTCCAACTCCTCCATCTGGGACCTGACTCAGTCCAGAGGCTACTGTAAAGTGAAACTTGGGTATTCCAAATGTTTGGGCTAATATCCACTTATCAGTGAGTACATACCATGTTTGTTCTTTTGTGACTGAGTTACCTCGCTCAGGATGATATTTTCAAGTTCCATCCATTAGCTTGCAAATTTCATTAAGTCATTGTTTTTAATAGCTGAGTAGTACTCTATTGTGTAAATGTACCACATTTTCTGTATCCATTCCTCTGATGAGGGACATCTGGGTTGTTTCCAGCTTCTGGCTATTATAAATATGACTGCTATGAACATAGTGGAGCATGTATCTTTATTACATGTTGGAGCATTTTCTGGGTATATGCCCAGGAGTGGTATAGCTGGGTCCTCAGGTAGTATTATCTCCATTTTTCTGAGGGTCTGCCAAACTGATTTCCAGAGTGATTGTACCAGCTTGCAATCCCGCCAACAATGGAGGAGTGTTCTTCTTTCTCGACATCCTCGCCAGCATCTGCTGTCACTTGAGTTTTTGATCTTAGCCATTCTGACTGGTGTGAGGTGGATTCTCAGACTTGTTTTTATTTGCATTTCCCTGATGACTAAGGATGTTGAACATTTCATTAGGTGCTTCTCAGCCCTGCAAATTTCCTCAGTTGAGAATTCTCTGTTTAGTTCTGTTCCCCAATTTTTGATGGGGTTATTTGGTTTTCTGGAGTCTAACTTCTTGAGTTCTCTGTGTATGTTGGATATTAGCCCTCTATTGGACTTAGGTTTGGTAAAGATCTTTTCCCAATCTGTTGGTTGCCGTTTTGTCCTATTGACAGTGTCCTTTGCCTTACAGAAGCTTTGCAATTTCATGAGGTCCCATTTGTCAATTCTTGATCTTAGAGCATAAGCCACTGTTGTTCTGTTGAGGAACTTTTCCCCTGTACCCAGGTGTTCGAGGTTTTTCCCCACTTTCTCTTCTAATATATTCAGTGTATCTGGTTTTATGTAGAGATCCTTGATCCACATGGACTTGAGCTTTGTACAAGGAGAAAGGAATGGATCAAGTCACATTCTTCTGCACATAGACCGCCAGTTGAACCAGCACCATTTGTGGAAAATGCTGTCTTTTTTCCGCTGGGAGGTTTTAGCTCCTTTGTCGAAAATCAAGTGACCTTAGGTGTGTGGGTTCATTTCTGGGTCTTCAATTCTATTCCATTGATCTACCTGCCTGTCACTGTACCAATACTATGCAGTTTTTATTACTACTGCTCTGTAGTACAGCTTGAGGTCAGGAATGCTGATTCCCCCAGAAGTTCTTTTGTTGTTGAGAATAGCTTTTGCTATCCTGGGTTTTTTGTTGCAACAAATGAATTTGAGAATTGCTCTTTCTAAGTCTATGAAGATTTGAGTTGGAATTTTGATGGGGATTGCACTGAATCTGTAGATTGCTTTTGGCAGGATGGCCATTTTTACTATATTAATCCTGCCAGTCTATGAGCACGGGAGTGCTTTCCATCTTCTGAGGTCTTCTTCAATTTCTTTCTTCAGAGACTTGAAGTTCTTGACATACAGATCTTTCACTTGTTTGGTTAGAGTCACACCAAGATATTTTATATTGTTTGTGACAATTGTGAAGGGTGTCATTTCCCTAATTTCTTTCTCAGACTGTTTATTCTTCGAGTATAGGAAGGCTACTGATTTGTTTGAGTTAATTTTATATCCGACCACTTTGCTGAAGTTGTTTATCAGATGTAGCAGTTCTCTGGTGGAAGTTTTCGGGTCACTTAAGTATACGATCATATCTTCTGCAAGGAGTGATATTTTGATTTCTTTCTTTCCAATTTGTATCCCTTTGACCTCCTTTTGTTGTCTAAGTGCTCTAGCTAGAATTTCAATTACTATATTGAATAGATAGGGAGAGAGAGGGCAACCTTGTATAGTCCCTGATTTTATTGGGATTGCTTCTAGTTTCTCTCAATTTAGTTTGATGTTGGCTACTGGTTTGCTGTATATTGCTTTTACTATGTTTAGGTATGGGCCTTGAATTCCTGATCTTTCACGGAATTTTATCATGAATGGATGTTGAATTTCATCAAATGGTTTTTCAGCATCTAATGAAATGACCATGTGGTTTTTTCTTTGAGTTTGTTTATGTAGTGGATTACATTGATGGATTTCCGGGTATTGAACCATCCCTGCATCCCTGGGATGAAGCCTACTTGATCATGATGAATGATTGTTTTGATATGTTCTTGGATTCGGTTTGTGAGAATTTTATTGAGTATTTTTACATCGATATTCATAAGGGAAATTGGTCTGAAGTTTTCTTTCTTTGTTGGGTCTTTGTGAGGTTTTGGTATCAGTGTAACTGTGGCCTCATAGAAGGAATTGGGTAGTGTTCCTTCTGTTTCTATTTTGTGGAATAGATTGAAGAGTATTGGTATTAGGTCTTCTTTGAAGGTCTGATAGAATTCTGCAGTGATCCCATCTGGTCCTATGCTTTTTTTGGTTGGGAGACTTTTAATGACTGGTTCTATTTCTTTAGGCATTATATGACTGTTTAGATGATTTATCTAATCCTGACTTAACTTTGGTATTTGACACCTGTCTAGAAAATTGTCCATTTCATCCAGATTTTGCAGTTTTGTTGAGTATAGGCTTTTGTAGTAGGATCTGATGATTTTTTGAATTTCCTCAGAATCTGTTGTTATGTCTCCCTTTTCATTTCTAATTTGTTAATTTGGATACTGTCTCTGTGCCCTCTGGTTAATCTGGCTAAGGGCTTGTCTATTTTGTTGATTTTCTCAAAGAACCAACTCTTGGTTTTGTTGATTCTTTGTATAGTTCTTTTTGTTTCTACTTGGTTGATTTCAGCCCCGAGTTTGATTATTTCCTGCCTTCTACTCCTCTTGGGTGCATTAGCTTCTTTTTGTTCTAGAGCATTCAGATGTGCTGTTAAGCTGCTAGTGTATGCTCTCTCCAGTTTCTTTTTGGAGACCATCAAAGCTATGGGTTTTCCTCTTAACACTGCTTTCATTGTGTCCCTTAAGTTTGGGTATGTAGTATTTTCATTTTCATTAAATTCTAGGTTGTCTTCAATTTGATTTTTTATTTCTTCCTTGGCAAAGTTATCATTGAGTAGAGCATTGTTCAGCTTCCATGTGTATGTGGGCTTTCTGTTGTTATTGTTGCCATTGAAGACCACCCTTAATCCATAGTGATCTGATAGGAGGCATGGGATTATTTCAATTTTCTTGTATCTGTGGAGGTTTGTTTTGTGACCGATTATATGGTCAGTTTTGGAGAAGGTACCATGAGATGTTGAGAAGAAGGTATATCCTTTTGATTTAGGATGAAATGTTCTATAGATATCTGTAAAATCCATTTGGTTCATAGCGTCTGTTAGTTTCACTGTGTCTCTGTTTAGTTTGAGATTCCAAGCTCTGTCCATTCATGATAATGGGGTGTTGAAGTCTCCTGTTATTATTGTGTGAGGTGCAATGTGTGCTTTTAGCTTCAGTAAAGTTTCTTTTATGAATGTGGGTGCCCTTGCATTTGGAGCATAGATGTTTAGAATTGAGAGTTCTTCTTGGTATATTTTTCCTTTGATGAGGATGAAGTGTCCTTCCTTATCTTTTTTGATGACTTTTGGGTGAAAGTCGATTTTATCCGATATTAGAATGGCTACTGCAGCCTGTTTCTTGGGACCATTTGCCTGAAGAATTATTTTCCAGCCCTTTACTCTGAGGTAGTGTTTGTCTTTATCATGGAGATGTATTTCTTGAATGCAGCTAAATGCGGGGTCTTCTTTATGGATCCAGTTTGTCAGTCTATGTCTTTTTATTGTAGAATTGAGTCCATTGATGCTAACAGATATTAAGGAATAGTGATTGTTGGTTACTTTTATGTGGTTATTGTCTTTTGAGTTTGTTGAAAGATTACTTTCTTGCTTTTTCGAAGGAGTAGTTTCCCTCTTTGAGTTGATGTTTACCATCCATTATCCTTTGTAGGGCTGGGTTTGTGGAAACATATTGTGTAAATTTGGTTTTGTCATAGAATATTTTGGTTTCACCATCTATGGTAATTGAGAGTTTTGCTGAGTATAGCAGCCTGGGTTTGCAATTTGGGTCTGTATGAGTTCTGCCCAGGATCTTCTAACTTTCATAGTCTCTGGTGAGAAGTCAGGTGTAATTCTGATAGGTCTGCCTTTATATGTTATTTGACCTTTTTCCCTTATTGCTTTTAATATTCTTTCCGTGTTTTGTGTATTTGGTGTTTTCACTATAATGTGACGGGACGAATTTCTTTTCTGGTCCAATCTGTTTGGAGTTCTGTAAGCTTCTTGTATATTTATGTTCTTCTCTTTCTTTAGGTTATGGAAGTTTTCTTCTATAATTTTGTTGAAGATATTTACTGGTCCTTTAAGTTGGGAATCTTCACTCTCTTCTATACCTATCATCCTTAGGTTCTGTTTTCTCATTGTATCCTGGATTTCATGGATGTTTTGGGTTAGAAGCTTTTTGCATTTTGCATTTTCTTTTACTATTGTCTCAATGTTATCTATGATATCTTCTGCTCCTGTACTTTTCTATCTCTTGTATTCTGTTGGTTATGCTTACATCAATGACTCCTGCTCTCTTTCCTAGGTTTTCTAACTCCAGGGTTATCTCCCTTTGTGATTTCTTTATTGTTCTATTTCTATTTTTAGCTCCTGGATAGTTTTGTGCATTTCCTTTGTCTGTTTGATTGTGTTTTCCTGTAATTCTGCCTGTTTGATTGTGTTTTTCTGTAATTCTTTAATGGATTTCTGTGTTTCCTCTTTGAAGGCTTCTAGTTGTTTATCTCTGTTCTCTTGAATTTCTTTAAGGGTGTTATTCATTTCTTTCTTAAAGTCTTCTATCATCAACATGAGAAATGATTTTAAATCTGAGTCTTGCTTTTCTGGTGTTTTGAGGTATCCAGGGCTTGCTGTGGTGGGAGAGCTTGGTTCTGATGATGCCAAGTAGCCTTGGTTTCTATTCCTTATGTTCTTACCCTTGCCTTTTGCCATCTTGTTAACTCTGATGTTAGCTGGACTTAATCTGTCTGGCTGTGACTTGCCCCTCCTGCAGGCCTCTGTGTCAATAGTCCTTGAAGAGCTGCTCTCTCTAAGAGGTATTTGGGTTTGGAGAGCTGTGGCACAAGGTCAGCTCTGGGGTGCAGACAGAAACCAGAAGAATCTTGTCCCCAGCTATACCTTGGTTCCTATGTCCTGATGGCTCTGCAAGGGTCCCTCTTGATCCAGTGAGTTTGAACAGAAATGGTGGTTTTGCCTGTGCTCAAAGGTGTGTCAGTACTTCTGGGATACGAGCTTTCTCCTAGAGTCCTGTGGCCCAGGCTGAGGTCCCCAGGCACAGATGGAAACCAGAAAGTTCCTGTCCCTGACTTTACCTCCGTCCCTCTGTCCCCAGGGTTCCGGGCGGGTCCTGGTGAGCAGTGGTGCTCACCCTAACCCCACACATGGCTTTTCCACACTCCTGGGAGGGTAGCGTTCTCCTGGTGCTCATTTGCTATGGACCCCTGGTGGGCCAGGCAGAGGTCTCCACCCACAGATGGAAACTGGAAGTTTTAGAGGTTTCCTATGCCCGAGTTTTCCTCAGGCCCTGTATCCCACCAGTTCCTGGCGGGTCCTGGTGAGCAGTGTTGCTCCTCTTAACCCCACTCACGGCTTTTCCATGCTCTTGGAAGGGTAGCTTTCTCCTGGCACTCGTTAGCTATGGACCCCTGGTGGCCCAGGCAGAGGTCTCCACCCACAGTGCTGATTTCTTAACCACAATACATTCCATGACAAATCAGTTCTGACTCAGCTTCTATTGGGGAATACTCTAGTTTCTAGGAACAAAAAGGTAGAGATTTGGTCAGACACTATTTATTACATCAGTCAAGTGAAATCATATTTAAAGTCTAAAGTTTAGAGTAAGATATAGGTTACTTTCCATCAGAAGAAACAGAAGTCTCCTTAGCTTTATACCAGTGGTGTTGAATAGTCTGCATTTTCCATTAGAAAGATATTTGATGCAAATATCAATAGCCGAGATCATTCAGATGATGAACTCAAAAAAGTAGATAATTGGCAAGTGTGTGGATTATGCTTCCAACTTACTTATTTCTAGGATGTATATATGTGCACATCCGTGTATGAGTCTGTGCATCTGAGTGTGCAGGTGCACATAGAGGCCAGGAGAAGGCATCAAATCCCCTGGAGCTGGAGTTAGAAGCAGCTTTGAACCACCAAACTTGAGTATTAGGAACAGAACTCATTTCTCTGTAAGAGGAGAAAGCAGTCTTACTTGCTTGGACATTTATCTAGTCCATATACTTCTGGTTCATGACTTAACTCTTAAAGTTGATTCTACTATACTAAGATACAATATTTAAACAAATCAGCAAAAGGACCATCGATATCTCTGCAAATGTCAGCCTCGCCAGAGCATCAAGGTGTTTACTCTCTGCCACTTCCTCAGGCCTTTTCTCTTCCATAGCGTGATCCTCTGATGTAGAAAGCTGAGGAAGAGTGTGAGAATCTCTAAATAACTCAAGGATTCTCAAAAAAAAAATTGTGAGAATATTTCTAAAATTCAAATTTAAATTTAGTTCTGGGAGCTTTAATTTGCCTGACACAAACAATTGAGGCTAAGGATGTGGCTCAGTAGTAGCGTGTTTGTCAAACAGCAGCCATAAGGTCCAAAACCACGTAAACAACCAGATGTTGCACATCTGCTCTCCTTGCCCTTACAAGGTGGAGGAATAAATATTTAAAATTCATGACAATCTGATTTTCAGACCAAAACTCTGTCTCTCTTTTAAAAATGGTTATTATAATTATATTTTTACTAAATTGTTTTTATTATCTCATATCATGTTTATTTGTGGGTTATGTGCAGGGATGTCAGAGACACCACATCACCAGAAAATGAGGTATAGAAAGTTATGAGCACCCTGTTATGATTATAACCCTGGTCCTCTGAGACACAATAGAATCTTCTAACTATTGAGATACCTCTCAAGCCCTTTAACTATAAATTAATTTCTCTACATTTCTAAGTGAATTAGCCACTTTAATAACAAAGAAAAACAATATTTATTCATATCTTCACTACTAAGACATCATCATCTATTTTAATAACATTCAACTGTAAATATGAAAATAAACTTTTCAATGTAGAAAATTAAGGAAATATAGGAAAAAATCTTTTAATTTTATATTTAAATTGGTGCACTTATAAAGAAGCAATTTTATTATTCAAATTTTGTTTTTAAAAAAGAAATCAAACCCCTCTGCTGGAACTCCACCTCGCTTCCAGCCTGCACCTTCCCCTAGGGCATGTCTGACCCTCTGAAGACCCCACAATCTGAAGGCCTCCCAGGAGATTTGATGTACCCAGTAAAACAGGCATGGGACCCCACCAAATGACCTCAGCAGCAGGAACTCCAGAGAATCCCAGCAAATTCAGGTTCCCTCCCCTCTGCCCCATCTCCACCTCCCTTCTGGTCCACACTTTCTGCTAGGGCAGATCATCAGCATGACTTCCCGTCTGAAGACCCCACAGTCTGAAAGCCTCCCAGAAGGTCTGCTGCATCCAGGACCACAGGCCTGCAGAAAACCAGGGACATGGGAGGCAGGCTCCACCATAGAGACACTCAGCCCACCAGAGATAACCAGATGGCAAAAGGCAAACAAAGACCATAAAGAGCAATATACTTTGGTACCATCAGAACCCAGTTTTCCCAACACAACAAGCCCTGGATACCCCAACACTCCTGAAAACCATGCTGCTAAGCTACATTCTTATCACATGAAAATAATAGAGTCCTTTAAGGAAGATATAAATAACTCACTGAAAGAAATACAGGAGAACACAGGTAAACAGGTAGAAGCCCTTAAAGAAGAAACAAATCCCTTAAAGAAATACAGGAGAAGACATCAAACAGGTGAAGGAATTAAACAAAGCAGTCCAAGACCTAAAGATGGAAGTAGAAACAATAAAGAAATCACAAATAGAGGCAGCCCTAGAAATGTAAAACCTAGGAAAGAGGTCAGGAGCTACAGATGCAAGCATCACCAACAGAACACAAGAGATAGAAGAAGGAATCTCCAGCTTAGAAGATACTTTAAAGATATTGACACAATGGTCAAATAAAATACAAAGTATAAAAATATCCTAACCCAAAACATCCAGGAAATCCAGGACACAATGAAAAAACCAAACCTAAGGATAATGGGAATAGAAGAGAACCAAGATTCCCAGCTGAAAGGACCAGAAAATGCCTTCAACAAGACCATAGATGAAAATTTCCCCGACCTAAAATGGAGATGGCCATAAATGTACAAGAAGCCTACAGAACTCCAAATATATTGCACCAGAAAAGAAAATTCTCTTATCACATAATAATCAAAACAGTAAATGCACAGAATGGAGAAAGAGCATTAAAAGCTATAAGAGAAAAAGGCCAAGTAACATAAAAGCAGATCTATCAGAATTAAACTAGCCTTTTCAACAGAGACCCTAAAACCCAGAAGAGCCTGAACGGAAGTCAAACAGACCTAAGAGAACAAAAATGCCAACCCATGCTACTACACCCTGCAAAACTCTCAATTAGAAGAGTCAGAGAAACAAAAATATTCCATGACAAAACCAAATTTAAACAATATCTACCAATTTAGTACTATAGAGAATACTAGAAGGAAAACCTAATACAAAAAAGGTATCTCCACCAACGAAAAACAAGAAATTAATCATTTCACACAAAACCAATGGGAGAGAATCACATACACATAATGCCATCTCCAACAACAAACATAACAGGAACTAACAGTCATCTCTCTTTAACATCTCTCAATATCAATGGACTCGATTCCCCAATGAAAAGACATAAGCTAACAGACTGAATAAACAAGCAGTTTCCAGCGTTTTACTGCACACAAGAAACATGCCTTGCAGCCAGCCATATATTCCTATTGTTAAAGTATGTGGAACCAATTCATTATTGTAGTCTTTTACTTAAAAATATGTTTTCAAGTTTCTTCCATGTCTTTTAATACCTTGATACCTCAGTTATTCTTATTTGCTGAATAAATATTCCATGGTTGAAAAAGAAAGAAAGAAAGAAAGAAAGAAAGAAAGAAAGAAAGAAAGAAAGAAAGAAAGAAAGAAAGAAAGAAAGAAAACACATCTCAATGACTAAGACAGTTACCATCTCAGAGTGAGAGGCTGGAACAAAAGCAAATGGTTCAAGAAACAAGTGGGAGCTGCCATTCTAATATCCAATTAGATAAACTTTCAACCAAAAGTTATTAAGGGAAATGGGGTAGGACACTTCATATTCATCAAAGGAAATATCCACCAAGAAAAAGTCTTAATTCTGAACATCTATGCCCTAAATGCAAGGACATCCACCTTCATAAAAAGAAACTTTATTAAAGTTCAAAGCATACATTGAACCCCACAGAATAATGGTGGGAGCATGGACAGCCCACTCTCACCAATAGACAGGTCATTGTAACTGAAACTAAACAGAGACACAGTGAAACTAATAGAGGTTGTGAACCAAATGGATTTAACAGATATGTACAGAACATTTCACCCCATAAACAAAAGTTTATATCTTCTTCTCAGCACCTCATGGAAGCTTCTCCAAAATAAACCATATACTCAGTCACAAAACAAGCCTCAACAGATCCAAGAAGATAGAAATAATCCCATGCATTTGATCAGATCACCAAGGACTAAGGCTGAACTTTAGTAACAACAAAAACAGTAGAAAATCTAAATTCCCATGGAAACTGAACATCTACCTCTCTCTCAATGCTAACTTGGTCAGGGAAAAAACAAAGAAAGAAATTAAAGACTCCCTGGAACTCAATGAAAATGATGAAGCAACACACCCAAACTTATGAGACACAATAAAAGCAGTGCTAAAAGGGAAATTCATACTACTAAGTACCCTCTTGAAGAAATTGGAGAGATCCTGCAGTGGTAACGTAACAGCACACCTGAAAGCCCTAGAACAACAACAAAAACAAACAAACAAAAAACAAAACAAAAACAAAAACAAAAAAAAACAAAAAACAAAAAAATAAAAATAAAAATAAATACCCAAGAGGAGTAGATGGCAGGAAATAGTTAAACTCAGGGTCAAATCAACAAAGAGAGCAATGCAAAGAATCAACAAAACCAAAAGCTGGTTCTGTGAGAAAATCAACCAGATAGATAAACCCTTAGCCAAATTAACTAAAGGGCACAGAGATAGTCTCCAAATAGTATCTAAGGGCCAGCAGAATATACAATGTCAAAGGTGGGAGGTGTGGGGCCCTTTAGAATGTACCAAAAACCTGGGAGGTGAGAGACTCTCAGGACTGAAAGGGAGGCAACTAAGAAGGAATGCCCAATCAGGGGGAAAGAGAACTTGTAGAATTCACCTCCAGCAGGAAGACAGGGCATCAAGCAGAGGGAGGCGGTTGCCATTCTACAGTCAAAAACTCTGACCCAGAATTGTTCCTGTCTAAAAGAATCACAGGTACAAAAATGGAGATGAGAGTGAAGGAAGGGCTGTGAACTTTTCGTAACCATATGGCAGGGGCAGGAATATGTCTGTGTAAGTGTACGTGTGTGCATGCGTGAGTGAGTGAGTGTGTGTGTGTGTGTGTGTGTGTGTGTGTGTGTGTGTGTGTGAATGTGTTTGTTTGCATGCACCTTTTTCGTGTGATCTTTATGCTCTAGCCTAGTTAGAGGGTTGGTACACAGGAGGCATGCAAGAAACATTGAAACAAATAATGGTTATAGGAGAACTTTATGTCACAGAGTACAGTTGCTTGCAAACAATAAGGAGAGTTCACTTGAGGCAGACATCCTTGACAACCCAATCGGAACTAAGATAGATTCCAATGACGTTCTCTGAATCTCCTCAAGTTTCACTATTTTCTCTTTCCAAATAATTTTTTCATTTCCTTTTCAGAATTAACCACACACATTATTACATTATAATTTCATAGAGAAAAAATAAACCATTTAACAAAATTAAACATTATAATTCTATTACATACAACACAGCAGTGTTGTGTAAAGCTGGTTTGGAGGACATATGATTTGATTTTATTGTGTATTTGCTATGGGATCTTAGAGAAATTATTGAGTCCCTCAAAGTGTGTTTACTCACCTATAAAAGTGTAACAAAGGATAGCATTCACTCCCCATGGTTGTTAAGGAGTTTAGGTTTTAATGGGTGAAGTCCTTTGTACTATATTTAGGAAATATTTATGTCATTAGAGGGAGAAATGCAAGGGAAATAAGACAAATATGTTTAAAGTGTTTTTTCAACACGGAGAAAATGAAGAAAGAAAAAGATGGGGGGAAACATAGATCGGAAAGTGGGAAAAAGACTGGGGGGTCTTTGGCTTCTGTCTCCAATGAGAACAACTATGATGCAACCAAAGAATGAGCCCGTGCCTCTCTCTTTCCACCCCAGTTCATATGTGCACTGTGTGAGACATTTAACTCTAATATGCTCAGGAATAGTCATAATAATGGTTTTAAGAGATTAACCACTACTCATATAGAGAATTGCACACACGAATGAGAGGACAGATAGTAAGCCCAGTCACACAGTCAGCTAATAGAAAGTGTGTGGCGAAAGAGTTTAGAGAAAGCAACCTAAAGCAGGTTTGATAAAGTAAAGGCTGTTTGTTTTGTTTTGTTTTATTTTGTTTTTGTTTTTGTTTTCAAACAGCTGCATGGAAAGGAGCATCTCTCCCACCAAATGTTTGTCATTGTCAAAGTGAACTTTATTTCAAACATCTTTGTAATTTCTGTGCACATTTTTTGTTTATTTTTCATTTGTCTAGGGTTCGTATTTAAAGCATACAGAAGATTCAGCTTGCAAGTCATCAAGGAAAACTGAGATTGTTGGTTGCGTTCAAATTGAAAGTTTGAACAAAGTAAATTCAAAGGAAAGTGGTCTTGAGGAAGGCTGTTAGGTAGAAGTCCACGGGCTCTACATTCAGGTCGGTGTTTTATAGGGAGGCAGAGTAGAACAATGAAGACTTTTCATATGGATTTTATTATGAAAGCATTAGTGGGCACATTCTAGAAATATGAAGTAATGGACACAGTCAAATTCATGGGGGGAAGGGATTGAGAGAATGGCAGGTAGAAATCATTTTAGGGTGTCTTAGGCACTTTACATTTCTAAATGTCAGAAATGGGGGTGTACAGGACTACTGAATATGTGCAGATAAATATCACAAGAAAGCCATCCACTGATGAGATTGAGATACGTATTCTACTTACAGATATATTTAGTGCAGGTGAATACTCTGGAAACATAATTGATGAGTATAATCATATTTATCTTTTCATTATGTGATACTGTAGGAATACTGGTATATATTCAGACAGCCATGTTTGATATTTTTGTCAAAGACTCAAAACCAAATATCAAAAGAAAGATCACATTTTCTTTCTGACTCTACCAAGTCAGAAGCATAATATCAGCTTCAAATAGATGTCTAATGAATAGGCAAATAAACTAAATGAGACTTTATGCTACAGGAATTGGATTTGTCTTGGGGGAGAGCAGACTAAACTACTATATGAAACTTATTTTGGGATAAATATCAACTACTATTGCATACTTTCCTGAGTTTCTACGCTTTCAGTTTCATTTCTGTTGGGGATTTTTTTTTCTGAAACCAAACTGTAAGTGGTATGTAAAGACAAATATTTTACTCAGTCTTATTCCAAATGTTTTTTACTGTAATTGTTTTGTGCTTCCAGAATAAAATGTATCACCTAGAAACAGAGGCTTGCAATTCCTTGGGCTTCTGTACTGGATATATCTCAGAATATAGACAAGCTCAGAATCCCTCCTCCTTCTCCCCCTAATCTGGTATGCACCATTATTTTAGTACAGTTTCTGTTCTTCATAAGGAAATCTGCTCCACATAGTTATCAAGAATCTATAACATTATGTTCACATGCTCACCTTTCTTATCTTACACACCATCATTTCCTGTCTCTCATTGGTTTATTCTCCATTAAGTATTCTATTTCCTTTTTTTTTTTTTTTTTTACTACCTTTCTCCCCTTCTCTCTAACATGCGTTCCCTTTCTTTCTTCTGTTTTCCATCCATCTTTCATTTAGGACAGTTTTCCTTATGGGAATATCCACATCAATGCCTTCAATAGGTGTGATCTCATTTTATGGCCCCAGAGAAGACAAGCGACATAGAATATGAGATGCATTTGTTCACCAGCCCTTCCTTTTCCTCCATAGCCAGCCACCAAAGGCTATTCTAATACAATAATTGGTTGCAGGGCACATTTAAACTGTAATTCTCTCAGCAATTCAACACTGTAGAGAGAGCAGATCACTCAAAATGCAGCAATTCACAGGAAAGCTTTGTTGGAATTTATGCCTGATTTACATGTACAAATATTTTAGAAGAATTAAAATGGAAAACTGGCTGCTCCACAAGGCATTCAATGTGAAACATTTTTACAGATCACAGGGGTATTCCTTTTTATTTTTATAAATGGTAAAATTAAAAACAAATAATGCACACACACACACACACACATACGCACACACACAGAGGCAGGCATGTATACACACATATGCACACACACAAACTCACTCACAAACAAAGCTAAATAAACACAAGCCTCTTGTGAGTTTTTCCGGGAAAGACGCCATGTAAGAAAAGAGCCATTGGGCAAAATCACAGAAATGTAGAGCTAGACAAGGCCATGGAGATCATTTCTTGGAATTCCCTCAAATCTCAGACAAGGAAACGGGCTAAGTGAGTGTACAACTTTCCCAAGGTCACAGTTAGTTAACATTTCAGCAGGGACTAGTATTTAAATCTTTAAAGTCCCAGTCCAGTTCTCTTAAATCATCAGGAAGGTAAGAAGCAAGTGTTGTGTCCCAAGGACTCACTTATCTACTTGTAAAAAAAGGTTTGGCTACCTGGAAGGGACCTGGCCCATATTACCATATGGTGTAAAATATAGACGGTTTCCTCAGCAATTCTTCTGGTATGTTCTTTCAGGCAAGTTCAGCATCTTCCTGCTGAGTTTTCTGGCTGTTCTAAGAAATGTATCCCAATGCCTATGGTTACTCATACAGTCTCTGCATGCAAGAAACTGAACCAGTGGCTTCTGAATTATGATCCCTTAGCTATTTGAGGTTTGGCATGTCTTGTAGTTTAGCAGAGATAAATTTCAATTTCCAGAAGAGTGAATTCAGGAAAGGGAGGGAAAGAAATGGTTTTAACTGAAAGGTGAAACACAAACTGTGGATTTTACCATGAACAATAGATAGTAATTTCACAGTTTATGAAACAAAGCATGGGCAAAGTGCTAAAAAGAACTAAACTACACAAATAGCATCATGCGATGTGTGCTAGCTAGAGGAATACACAACCCACTTTGTTGTACTCTCAGCACCATAAAAGCAGGCTCCTGGATGAAAGAATATCCCATCTGCATGCAGCAAACTTCAGTTTCTTTTCTGATATGAAGAAATAATTGTTCTCAATGATCATATGGTAATTTCCTCCAATCCTTGCAGCAAAGTTACGAGTAGTGTAACAGTATTCACTGGGGAGAAATTCTGTATTTCCCTGGAAGAGTATTAGAACATACCAGGGAAAATTAACAACTTGCAGTCAGATAGTTTAGGATCGTATAAACATACTGTTAAGCACCCATCATGTAGGTTCAGTTTTGTTGACTGGCAATATTTAAATGGGTACACACACATCTCGGGAATGGACTTGTGTATGCAGCCTGATGTGAACATACCTAATCACATAGCCATGTGTATACACACAAAAAAATATGACTTCAACCCGTGGCTGCAATTTTCTTATTGCTGCAAATTGAATTTGAATACACAGTAAGCCAGCTGTATCATGATCATTTTACATGGGCTGGAGATAATTTATCAATTGAACTTCAAAGCTCTCTTGGCCTTTCCACACTCCTTAATATTTAGCAGAAAAATGTGTCATCATTTCTGAAGATAAATATCAGATTTATACTTAGGTCAACAAGTCTTGAATCAATGGAAGTTGCTAAAATACCATTCTGCTTCATCTCCTTGGTTACAGCCACGCCTTCACACATAGTCATTATTTCCCTAATATCTTCAGACATGGAGTGGAGAGGTTGAGGGAGGGAAATATGAAAGATAGCATGTTATTTTCTACCATTATAGGAAAGAAATTTAACATGTTGCTGCTTGTTAGAATAGTATAGTAAAAACTTGATAGTTTAATGGTCATTTAAAAGTCTGTAGGCTGAAGAAATACTAATGAAAGAGGCACGTGAAATTTAAAAGTGAGCAATGCTGGAATGCAGACAATGTGTAGAAAGATTTCAATCTTTATTTCTGAAGAGCTTTAGAAGGATAAGCCAGCATCTGTGAGTTTCATCTTCAGACAGCCTTGGAGCTAGAAGCTCTTCTCTCTCTCTCTCTCTCTCCTTTTACATATAAAATAAACTAAATAATTTTGGGTAGCAGCTGGTGAAATGGACCCATAGCAATAGTTTGGCCCTGGTGTGCATCCTTATTGTCCCATGCTGTAAGGGGAGGAGCCATGGCAGCCCTAGAAGTATTTCTTTTTGTTCCAAAGTAATAAAAAGTGTTCTGTGGAGTAGATGCTTCTTCTCTACCATGTAACTAATGTAGAAACAGAAGAAAACATGGATAGTTAATAGGCTAAGTGAAAGTTTAGAATTGTTGCTCTTGTTAGCAATTTATAGATAACTATTAACTAAATTTACTTATCACTTGAATTTTTAAAGAATTCTTCTTCAGCATAATATATACAAGATTATTAAACAAAAGAGTAAGGCATGATGCTTACTCTCCACTCCCATAGCTAATGGATTAATATCACACATAAGATACAAACCAAAATTATGTTTGGTACAAGTTAAATATATAGAGATTTTTATTGCATATATAAAAATATCTCTCATGTATTCAACTTAAGAATCAAAAGAAACATAGGTGTTGAGGGACTAAGATGGGCCTATGATGGGGGGGGGGGGGAGGACAGGGAAAATGCTGATTTTAAAAGAGCCCAAAGAGTATACACCCTGACATGTGAAGAACAAATGTCTTCAAACTATGTGAATACTGAGGATAATGAAATTGGTAAGACTGAATTCATACTCTAGTGGAAATTACAAGTCTTACTTGGTTTTCTTTATTTATGAATTCACTTTTTACTGAAATATTTGTTAAGCATCATTTTATGTAGAAGGGTCAAAATTGCCATGATAATGATTGCTAGAACTTGATAGCATTCTATTGATAAATTTAATTTCTATATCTTTAATGACTTCCAATGTTGCCAAAACTCAAAATATCCCAGAGAAACATCAACATCAATATATTGTTATAGCTAGGGTTCTATGCAAATCAGTGTAGATTTCATGATACTAGAATTTTTACAAATACTAAATATTATTCTCTCTAGTTATAGTACCCCGATCTATCATGAATATTTAGAGCAAAGCCAGTGTAAATAATTGTTTAATTATTTAAATAATGAATATTTAGAGCAAAACCAGTTGAAATGTTTGTTTCCTAAAACAACTCAAAAGAACTTTTTGTTGGCTATTTACCTTGTGCTTTGTATAGTTGCTGAAATCACACTAAATTACATGTAATACTTCAAGAGACTTAAACTAATTAAGTCTTAAAGAACTGAAAACGGCATCCAAGCTCGGTTATTTTTTGTCATTTGTTTAATGAAATATACTTTGAATTAGGATAAGAGAAAAAATAGCTACATGATTTTTTTCTTGGACTTAAGGCTAAGTTGATCCTAAGTCTACTCACATGCAATGTAATTCTGAAACTATTGACAATTCTTGGTCTCTCTTTGGCAGACATGGAGCACACAGACCAAATTTGGATCAAACACATTAGAGGTAGTATTTTACCTTCTTGCTGTGGACTTGTTTATTGAATGTGTGTTAATGTCTGTTTCTAACACTCTGCCTGAAGTAAGGTCTACATACCTTGCCCTTCACTTTACCCTGGATTTATGTTCATTTTCCTCCTTTCACTCAAGAACCTTGCTTTCCAAGGTTAAATTTACCATCCCTGGGGTCAACTGTGTTGGGGGGGGAGGGAGGAAGGGAGGGAGGGAGGGAGAAAGGGGGGTTAGGGAATGAAAACTATGGTCTCCCAGCAAGGCAGACAATTTAACAATGGCTTATGTCCTCAGACCAAATATTATTGTTTTTTAACAATTTCATCCAAGACAATATGATGAAATTCATGCCTAAACTTATTCAAGCTTTAAAAGGTGGCTCTTTTCCTGATGTACCTGGTTTGTCACTGACTCATCTTTATTTTAATTTTAAAGGAAGCATGTGGTATACAGGATTTTATGACAGCCAAGAGTGTATGTCATGGTACTTGGCTGACAGATTTCTCTATTACTCCCTTGTTTATATGACCTTGTGTTAGCACCATTGTAGACAGCCCTTGACATTTTTACTGGATTCAGTTTCATCATTTCCTGTGTACCCTCTTGCTCGCTTGCTTACTGAACTCCCTGCCCATGAGAACTTTAAACACCAAACTGCATGCTGAGTTTTCTCAAATTTTATAGTAGAATTTGTAAGATGCAGGCTCCTTCTCAAAAATTGCCAAAAATAAATTAGACAAGTCTGCTTGGAACTTACTCAATAAGTACTTACTTAGGGGCCAGTGAGATGGCAGCTGAGTGCTTCCTGCTGTCCTCCCATGCTTGGGGTAAACTTCTAGAACACATATGATAAACAGAGGAACTGACTGCAACCATGTTGCCTTCTGACCTTTCTACAAACACCATGTCACATGCAGGCACAAGCACATAGAAACTAAAATAAATACATGTGGAAACCGTGATCCAATAGCCCACCCAGACACCGCCTCACCTAGGGATCCATCCCATCTACAGACACCAAACCCCCACACTATGGCTAATGCCAAGTAGCACTTGCTGACAGGAGCCTGGTATGGCTGTTCCCTGAGAGGCTCTACCAGCACCTGACCAATACAGATGGAGATACTCACAGCCAACCATCAGATTGAGCCTGTGGACCCCAACAGAAGAGCTAGGGGAAGGGCTGATGGAGCTGAAGGGGATTTCAACCTCATAAGAACAATAATATCAACTAACTGAACCACCCAGAGCTCTCAGGGACTAAACCTCCAACCAGAGTATAGATGGAGGGAGTCAGGACTCCAGATACATATGTAGCAGAGGATGGCCTTATCTGACATCAGTGGGAGGGGAGGGAGGATTACTGCCCCAGTGTAGGGGGATGCTAGAGGGGTGAGGCAGAGGAGCACCCTCATAGAGGCAAAGGAGAGGGGGTAAGGGAGGATGTAATGGGGGTTGTTGGAGGGGTAACAAGGGAGGGGGGATATCATGTGAAATGTAAACAAATAAAAAGATTAATAAGAAAAGAAAATTACTGTGTTAATCATGTACAGTCATGCAGATTGACAGGGAAAGGGCTTATCACTAGTAATACATATGCAACTTAATGGAAAGTACATCTGTCAATAAAATCTTGTCTAAAATTAGGTGAAACTTTGAGGAAATAATAGCTGTCAGTCTGTAGCCAATTTTTATCACTGTGGATGAAGAAAAGGTCTAAGCATTTGAGGAAAATCATTTTCAATTGCATCTTCACAGTGCATAGCTCTACGTATCAAAGTAAGCTGAGAGAGTTTCTGTATAACAGAGCACAACTGTGGAGTCAGACTCAAAGTGGTTAAGGACAAACATGAAGTAGTGATGTTATGTGCTTCCATGAAGAATGATACAGATAATACAGAAAGAAAAATGCCCTGTGTATTTCAGAATTGAGGTAAAATAGTTGCTGCAAAAGGTTCCAAATCAAAGTCAAAGGAAGAAATCAACAAGAGTGAGCTAAAGCTTGAGACAGGGCTCAGTGGTTAAGAGAACTTCCTGCACTTCCATAATCCCTGAGATCATCTCAGAGTTCCCACCATGTGACTCCCAACTAAATACCATATAACTCCACCTCCAGCAAATCTGATGTCCTATTCCCATACAGACACCCACATACATACATGAATGCATGCACACATGCATGCATGCAAACACGCATTCACTAATTAAATAATATCTTATTATAGGGGTGATGTGACTTTGAGGAAATCTCTAAATAGACTCAAAAACCCCTGAACTTCCTAGGTTTTCTACTTTCAGGAGATTTCTCAGTCTCCCAATGCATAGATTTCTGCTGGTTAAAACTGTAGGAGCTAGTTTCTTTCACATAAAACTATTGTCACCCTCTCTATCACAGTGACAACTCTAGACCATAATTGAGGCGGATATGTCTTTGTGTATAGATATAGTAAGTTCTCCCACTAGTTCTGGTACTACATTGACAATACTATGAGATGTCATCACAAAGACTTTGAGTGGTTTGGTGGTTCGTCTTGCCTCAGTGAAGCCTGTCTGTTTTAGAAATGGAGCCTCCTCAGAAATGAGATCAAGTATAAGAAAAAAAAATAAATAAATAAAAATAAAATATGTGTGTGTGTGTGTGTGTGTGTGTGTGTGTGTGTGTGTGTGCCCTTCAACTTTAGCTTTGAGAAGCCTCAAAGCACATTTAAAACTTATGATTCACTTTGATAATCCTGTGAAGAGTTTTACCTTCTGAGAAAAACAGTAGCATTTCAAGTTGGGACTCATACAGAATTACCACAAGAACATTCATTTGCAAAACACATCTTGAGTGAAATCAAAACTTGAAATCCAACTTCTTTAGGTAACAAGAATTGTTTCTTCTCTGTGCTTTACTATAACATACTTTGTTACTTTGAACTTTAATAAAGCTTATCAGTCCAAAGTGAAAAAGACTAATTATGTTTTCTAAATTGCCTTTAAATCTACATTGAAATGTCTTTATATCCAGCATTAAACAAAACAAAAAGGTCAAAACTCATATATGAACATACACATACACACACACACACACAAACACACCACACACACACACACACACACACACTGGGGTGGAAGGGGAGAGGCATGGGGAGAGAGGGGAGGGGAAGGTCTACGGGGAGTGAGAGGAAGACAGAAAGGAAGGGAGAGGGAGAGGGAGAAGGAGAGGGAGAGGAAGAGAGGGAGAGAGGGAGAGAGGGAGAGAGGGAGAGAGAGAGAGAGAGAGAGAGAGAGAGAGAGAGAGAGAGAGAGAGAGAGAGAGAGAGAGAGAGAAATTGAGATTGAGATTGACTCAAATCAAAATATACCAAGTCCCTGAAAATCCTGATAAATGCAAGGAGCATAAACCTACCAAGGAAATGGAGAAAGACCTCTTGTGGCTTAACCTGTTTTGAGACTATGCCTGTTAAATAAATTTTACACGTGATCCAAAGCATGAGCCAAGTAAGTGCATATGGTGAAACTTTAGCGAATACTTATGAGGGGAGTAAGCCACAGAGGAATTAAAGATCCTAGCCACATATTCAATTTTTTCACCCAAACTGTTAAAAGTTATGTCATTTTTCACTGCAGAATGCAGGCTGGTTAATGGATTTAACACTGCCATTTGGTCTAATTTCCTGATGTCTGCTCCAATCGTTGCACAGCCCTCTACAGAGAAGGAAAAAAACCTAGACCTTCATCTCCTTGTTTTGTGTGTTTTTACAAGGCACTTGTCCCCCTCACTGTAAGTTGATGTTGGCTGAAAGGGAAAAAGTTTCAAGGTACTGATGAGTTTTAAGTTATGTCTATCTCTAAAACCCAATGACTAAGATAGAATCATTTTTCCAACAGAAACTGCTCCAGGTTGGGAAAGAAAACCCAGAGAGTAAAAAAGGAGAGTCTTCTGTTCTTAAAAATAGATTTTCTTTTGTTAATAAATTTTAAGTTTATATATATATATATATATTCATCTTCTGAATTTGTTCTTATTTCTTCCAAGAAAATCATTAGGAATTTAATGGTAATAATTATCTTCTCAATGTTTTTTTTTCTTTCTTCTTGTTTTGTTGGTTTTCCCAGGTAAGGACACTACAGATTGGAAAAATGTGTACTTGTCCAACACATATTTATGATGATTTTAAGTACCTTTGTATAATTTTTGTGCTTTTGTCCTTTTATACCCTATAATGAACCCTAGAAATTTGACTAAATATATTAAAAACAATCATAAGCAAAATTATCACTGAAATTGCATAGAATTTTTAAGCAGTGTATTATTTCACATTATAATTTCATCACATAAGATGTGATCACCTGGAATTAGTCTCATGTTTTGTTACGTTTACTTCTTCATGTAAAATATAGGAAGTAACTGTCACAGTATTTTGAAGTTCCAAGTAAGGTTGATCAGGACTATTCATTTCAATCAAATCCAGTGTCATCTCAACTATTTTGTAACTCCATGGGTCTTTTTCCATGTCTGTGCGTCTCACTGTCTGTCTGCCTTTGTCTCTGTCCCTCTCTGTCTCTCTCTGTCTCTCGCTGTGTGTGTGTGTGTGTGTGTGTGTGTGTGTGTGTGTATGTGTATTTCTCCTTGACAAGCCTATTTAAATGGGTTGCATGAAGACAGAGTAGACCCCTATTTTGAAGCTCTGTCCTGCTAAGCACAGTAAGATCCTTTTAGAATGATTCCTTTCCTTTCCTATACACATTGATCATTGTATTTGGATTCTTGTCTCATTGCAAACTATAACATAATTTACATACTTAGATTATAGATATCCTCAGAAAAATTATTCAATTCTTCTAAAGCTAAAATATTTCTACAAAATAAGGAAATCAGTAATTTTTGTTCTCTTGGATTGCTGGAAGAACTAAATGAATTAATGCATGCCAGATACATAATAAAACATAAAAATCCATTATATAGATTTGTTTCATAAGGTTCTACAGTGAGAAGCACACAAACACACACATGGGATAAATCAAAAAAGAATAACAGTTGTAAAAATTTAAAAATACCCTAAAAAATAAAACAGGTAAGAATGAATGAATATGAGTCCTACAATCTAGGAGGACAATAGTAAAAATAAAAGATTGGCAACCAGGACTGGTCAACATTTCCCCAAAGCATGGGCATTTTGTGGTTAAAAATGTTTGTTAAGAAATATGAAGAGTTACAATGTAATGTGTTTAACATATTCAAAAAATATGAGTCAGTATTGAGCATCTCTTATCAAAGTGCATCTATCTTAAACTGTGAATAAACCAGCAAAGAAAGTAAGGGGAGCCTCAGTCATCATTTCCTCTTATAAATTACACATTTCTTTAAGGGTGATACTTAAAATGTAAAACTTAACTTATCCATGTGTATATACTATTTATAAAATATTTTGATGATGTAACTTATTTTATTTTAGTTAAAATGGTACTTTGGAAGTTTCAGGCTCATATAAACTTGATTTTCGCTCCCCACTTATTATCTGAGTCACAAGGGGAAAAGCCATTTGTAAAATGCCCTACATACCACATCTACTTTAGAGAAGAAATCCAATAATACTGTGTGAAGTAATCATGAGATTTATTAAAAAGACTGGAGATTATTTTGACCAAGTGTTGACAGTCTGAAGTCTTGGAATTACAAATTACTTTCATAGCATTGCCAAATGTGTCTTACCCTTTAATTAATATGAAATGTTGAAAACAAAGTTTTCGTGGAAAATATGTCTTTATTTCCCAGCTGTAGTTAGGACTCAGAAAATCTAGAAATGGTGTAGGGCTTTCAGGGTTTTATTTATTCTGTAGTAATTAATGTAACATGCAAAATATTTTGGTACATTAACATTAAACGATTTCTACATTGAAAAATGTGGGACGGGCAGCAGGTGTCACAGGAAAATTTCATCAGACACTAGTGTGGCCTTCATGTTCCCTCTGATCCTCTCTCCACCCACAAAATATATTGGAAAAAATAATCTTGGACAAGATTGCAGGACCCAGTGGTGACCTTAGCCAAGTTTCATAACTTCCCAAAACACAATCTGTACTGTCATCATGTAAAGAAAGTGATGGGTCAAAGTGTCATTTCACTTTCTAAATGACAGGGGAAAGCTGCTGTTTTAATACGCTCCCTATATAAACACATCCTATGCCAAACATGCCTCATCTGATGACTTCCCTAATGTGTTGGAAATTTTACTGTGTTTAATCAGGAAGATAATAGGTGCTGTGGGACCTTGCTTGGTAAAGTAATACAGGAATCTTTGCTCTTTAATTAGCTGTTCCAAGGTTGAGAACAATTTTAATAGTGTTATCAAGGTCTATCTGACATAAATTACTATTTTGCTACGATGAAGTCAAAGGTTTAGCTTCTGTTACAGGTTTTTGATGCAGTACATTATTAATCTCAGGCTTCAGGAGTCACCTGATCAAAAGGTGCATTAGCAAAGTGTAAACTAGGTATGTGGGGCTCAATGAAAATAGGGAAAAACATCGTTTTGTAATACGGTAGATATTTTCTCAATCTTTGTGGAGAAGAGTTACTCAACTAGATTGAAATTAATTTCATTATTAAAGCAGTTCATCGTTGATGTAAAACTGATGATGAATGGATTATAAAACTGATTCCAAGGGCTTTCATGATCCAAGGAGTGCAGAGTCTTTATTTCATCAGCACAATAATTTTAAATGTGTCAAATGTTGCCTCACTAACCCTCAGAAAAGCCCGTGTTCTGTTAGCATTAAAAGTAAAGAATTCTCACAAAATAGCCTTAGAAACCAGACTTTACAAAGTACCTGAACCATTGCATGTCTGTCTGACAGACCATATTATAGGATCCATAATAGAGGAGAAAAGTCTCTGCTTCCTAGTGAGTCCAGTCTGAGGAGGTCATGATTTCAAAGTCGTAAGAGCAACGTATCATTCAAACCTATGTGGTAATAGGTAATGCTGATATGAACAAACCAATCGTGTGTCATCCAAGAGAACAGAACATAAAACTGCACACAGTATGATGGCCTTCGTGATGATAATAAACAATAGCTAATAGTTCAGGCAGCTAATATTTTATACTCTTTAAACACTACTTTATAGTATTTTATTTACAGTTACAGTTTAAAGATAGTATGATGTCTTATTTGCCAATTTAATGGGATATAACATTCACCATGGGAACAAATCTCTAGATATCTCTGTGAAGGCATCATCTTGGCAAGGTTAATTGAGGTGAGAATACCCACCCTTAATGCCAGAAGTACCATTCCAGTGGCTGAGGTCCCTGATAGAATAGGGAAGAAAAAATGAGCTTTGTATACGCTAAGTATTTGTCATATTATGATCGTTGTTGGGAATTGATTGTAATGCTCTGAATTAATTGGGAATCTACGTATCGAAACGCCGAAGGACCTTGTCCCCAACTAGTTTTTGATTGATCAATAAAGAGTCAACAGCCAATGGACTTGACAAAGAGAGAGGAGCAGATCTTTTAGATTGTGCAGGCTAGGCAGAGAGGAAGACAGAATTGCCATGATTCAAAGAGAGATGGATTCAAAGAGAGCTGCAGAAGGAAAATCACCCAAAAGGTAGGTGAGGAGAAATGCGATCCTCAGAAGGGCTACCAAGAAGCATATTGGACAGCAATGATTAGGAAGCTGCCCAGAAGGAACCAGGGCAACAAACACTAAATATAGAATTAGAGGGTGTTAATACTAAATATAGAATTAGAGGATTATAGGAGTGAAATGTATGCTAGCTGTGGGGAAGATTACAAGTGGCCAACCTTTGAGCTAACCTGTGTGTGTGTGTGTGTGTGTGTGTGTGTGTGTGTGTGTGTTCCATTTGCAAAAGCAATTCACTTCTGGGCAGGTGTGCGGGTGCGACCCTCCTGGAGTCAAATCACTGTGGCAAATTGTCACTACAGAATGGCGCTCAGTGAGGTAGGCAAGAACTCACTATTAAAAATAATTTAGAGATTCTGGGATAGAACACACACACTCATTTGAAATAAGTCTAGAAGGAGGGGAGAAGTGTTTTCTCAGCTAGCATAGCCAAGTCACATGGTTCCCACACAAGTCATGAAACTAGAACAACTGAACACAGCCACCAAAAAAAGCCCCATCTTACAGATGCTGAAAGCCTCTACTGTACAAAGGGGTTGAGTGGCTCCCTGACCTGATGCTAGAGGAAGACCGTGAGAAACAGATAATAAAAGCTGCCTACTTCCAGTCACTAGATAAATAAATGATAATGATTTATAAATTTGATTTAACTACCTTTAAGGTCAGAAGGTGTAGGCTCCTTGCCAGTAGGTCCAGGTGAGAGGAGAGAACCCGGTCCAGCCGAGTCTGTCCAGGGCTAAGCTGGATGGCGAGTGTAGCAGTCCAAAAGAAACACACCAGGCCCAGTCCAGGAAGGAGTCTTGTCGAAGCAGTAACTCAACTTTATTGTATCAACCCCTCACTTATATAGAAAAGGCAGAGAGAGTGGCTATAATCTTATATTGATAAAAATCTTTGCAATTGATATAAAATTGAAGTTATGGGAGAAAAATATATTTATATTATTGTTTTCATTGGTATAAATCTTTGTATATTGACACAAAATTTGAAATTATTATGGTTACTCTTAGATAAGCATTGTGCCTATGCAACTTATTTAAGAAAACAAGGCTTTGACCCAGTCCTTAAATAGTGGCCATTACAAATTGTTTAGGGTCAGACAGAAGATAGTAAACTCATGGTTATATTAGACTCTGATTTATTATAATAAGGTGTTTTCAATATTATTCAATTAGAACTACCTAAGAGTAGTCAACTTTAATAGTTCAGATATTATATATATATATATATATATATATATATATACTTCAAAAATATGAGAAGTTCAGAGAATCTGAAATTTAACCATTTCATTATTATTATAAATTTTAATTAGAGACCTATTGGCTCTTGGCAGTACTCCCTTCATGGGTCAAAGAAGATATTGAGCATCTTTACCTCCAGGTAAGGTTACTTATTGTGGCATGCTAGCTACTGGGCAGAAACTGCCTATATCATCTACAGACAAAATACTGTCCAAAAAGCACAAACAGATGTGATATAGTTGACTGCTAAGCTCTGCCAAAACAGGATAAGCTAGTCCTTCATATTCCTTCTTCATTTCAAGGTCTGCTAGATGGCTGCTAGATGGCTGTGGGCCAAAATGCTGAAGACATATGCTTCAATGTTTTGAGGAATAGGGAACTGTCCAAGAAATCAGCTGTCTCTACAATTTATTTAAGTTTTGGAAGCTATGTTTTTTTTTTTTTTGTGCTTCCTAAATATTCAGGGAATATTTAATATGTTCTCAGATTTCTGATGGAGTTGAAGACTAGTTTTATTCTCATAATCAAACTCAATTTGCTTAGCATTGAGAGAGCTGATATAGAGTTAAAAGAATGGTTTTCAGCTGGTGATACAGGCTAAAATTAGAACTTATTCAAGTATAGAATTACAAGCTTTTTAGTTAGGATAGGTGATAGAGTTCTTTATCTAACTGACAAATATGAAGGACTAGAGGTAACTGTATATTATACTTTGTAATTTACATAATTTTTATGGTTATGCTCAATATATGTCTGAAAGAAGAGCTTTTGTTTTAATTTGGACAGAAAAGGTGAGATGTACAAGACACATGCTCCACTATGTTCATAGCTGCTTATTTATAATAGTCAGAAGCTAAAAAAAACCCAGATGTCCTTCAACAGAGGAATGGCTACCAAAAAATATGGTACATTTACACAATGGTATACTACTCAAATATTAAGAACAATGACTTCATGAAATTCTTAAGCAAATGGATGGAACTAGAAAATATCATCCTGAGTGAGGTAACCCAATCACAAGAGAACATACACAGTATGAACTCACTGATAAGTGGATATTAGCCCAAAAGCTCAGAATAACCAAGATAGAATTCACAGATCAAATGAAGCTCAAGAAGAAGGAAGACCAAAGTGTGGGTGCTTCAGTTCTTCTTAGAAGAGGGAGCAAATATGGAGACAAAATGTGGAGCAGAAACTGAAGGAAAGGCCATCCAGAGACTGCCCCATCTGGAGATTCATCACACATAAGGTCACCAGACCCAGACACTACTATCGATGCCAAGAAGTGCTTGCTGACAGGAGCCTGATATAGCTGTCTCCTGAGAGGCTCTGCCAGAACCTGACATTTACAGAGGTAGTTGCTTACAATCAACCATTGGACTAAGCCCGGGATCTCCAATCAAGGAGACAGAGAAAGGACTGAAGACGCTGAAGGGGTGTGCAACCCCATAGAAGAACAACAATATCAACCAACCAGAGCTTCCAGGGTCTAAACCACCAACCAAAGAGTACACATGGAGCGACCCATAGCTCCAGCTACATAAGTAGCAGAGGATGGCCTTGTTGGGCATCAATGGGAGAAGAGGCCTTTGGTCCTGTGAAGGCTCGATGCCCCAGTATAGGGGAATTAGAGGGCGTGGAGGCAGAGTTGGAGGGTCAGTGGGGGCACACCTTCATAGAAGCAGGAGGAGGGGTGACAGAATAGGGGAAAAATCAGGAAAGGCGATAACATTTGAAATGTAAATACAGAAAATATCCAATTAAAAAAAGATATGATTTAAAAAAATTAAAGTTACAGACCTAAGACCTAGAACTCACTCTGTAGCTCAGATGAACCCTCAACTTGTAGTCCTCCTGTCTTAGGTTCTCAAGTAAGGCTGGGACTCTAGGCCTTTTCCACCAGGCCCAGCACTCTTAAAAGACCAATTTTTTATTTTTTATTTTTATTCTTTAGTTATTTCAAACAAAGATTTGGGAATGACAAGAGAACAAAAAACAAAAACAAACAAACAAACAAAACCCAAGTGAGATGTTGGGGATTGTTTCTAATGCTTTGAATTAATCAGGAATCTGCATGCCGAAATGCCTAAGGAACTTGTCCCCAATTGGTTTTTGATCGATCATTAAAGAGCCAACAGCTGATTAATGGACTGGGCAGAGAGAGAGGAGCAGAACTTTTAGATTGCAGGCTAGGAATTGGAAGAGAGGAAGAGGGAATCACCATGATTCGGAGGTACATGGATCAGATTTAGAGCTGCAGAAGGAAAATCATCTGTAATGATGTAGGTGAGAAGGAATGTGGCCCTCAGGAGGGCTGCCCAGAAGCATACTGGGTAACAAAGACTAGGGAGCCACCCAGAGGAACCCAGGTCAACAAAGATAAAATATAGAATTAGAAGGTGTTAAGCCATGATTACAGGAGTGAAATGTGTGTTAGCTGTTGGGAGGATTACAAGTGGCCAGCCTTTGAGCTAGCCTGTGTGTGTGTGTGTGTGTGTGTGTGTGTGTGTGTGTGTGTGTGTGTGTGTGTGTGTGTTCCATTTGCAAATCCAGATTGCTCATGGGAGGGTGCATACATGCAACCTGCCTGGAGCCAAAGTGGTGTAGCCAAATACTGCTACGTGCAGTCCTAGAACTTATAATTCAAAGAGAAGACAAAACTGATGTTTGAAAACAGAATAGTATGGGAGCTGAGACAAGTACCAGCAAGATGGATTTGTGCAGCAGAAACATTATACAGAATCTCCTGGATATTTTTAGGTGGTTGACTGAAAAGAATCTACACCCAAAAATGAATAAGTTACCTAAGCATTCATTTCAAGGAAAATGATATCTTGACATTAGCACATGCTATACACAATAATCCAAAATGATCAATACTAATATCAGTAATTGGTAGAACTGCTCACAAACACACTGTCTTCACCTGGGTGTGTTATCATGTATGCATGTGGAGAATCAATATGCTTTTGAAATTAAATCATTTCTAGTTAAAATAGTGTCAGATTAAGGCCCCAAAGAGTTCTGATCTGGAACAAGATTCAGTCGAACTTGGAGGCCATAATATCATTGGTCATCCAAAGTGATAAATATCTTCTATAAGCTTAAGACTACAGACACTGATAGGAAAATTCTTTCTTTGACCAACATTTTGAAATATCTCTGGATACTGAATTCTAAGCACACTAACCTCAAGCAAAAGGAAACATGACAAAGAAAGAGGGCCTGAGTCCACAGAAATGGTGATCACAGTACAGTAAGTAAAACTGTGGCCCTTCTTCTGAGATTATCTTAAAATATTAACAACAGAATCAAAGTATGACAATAGATCATGAAACACTTATTACAACTGGGCTAATGCTTTCAAAACCTTTTTGGTACTTTAGTTTTAAAATATATTTATGTAGGTCTGTCTTTTATATCAGCTTAAAACATCATCACCACCAACAATATCAATATAATAGCTGCTATAATTGTTTATGACTGTGGATGTTCAGAAAGCTTTGAAAATACTTATTTAAGAATTAGTAAAGCCCACTGCTACCTTTTAAAGTCCTGGAGATTTTTTTCTCCTTAACTGTGTTCAAAATATCACTTACTCAAGATATTTGGAAAAATGTAGTGTAGTAAAATGTGTGTTATGGAGTGTTATGAATCATGAATAACTGCTTCAAAAAATTAGCTGTTCAGACAACAATCAATACATTTAAAGCAGGAGCTAGATAAATGGTTCAGCTATTAAGAGTTCATACTAATGTTGCAAAGAATCTGAATTCTATTACGAATACCTACAATGGCAGCTTACAACTACTTCCAGGAGATATGATGTCCTCTTTTGTCTGCTCTGGGATCCTGCATGCAAATAGTGCACATAAACTCTCAGCACCATGCTGCACACACCTAGAAATGATAAAATAAGTACATTTTTAGAACTAAGTTTAAAGGAAAGAAAGAAAGAAAGAAAAAAAGAAAGAAAGAAAGAAAGAAAAGAAATGAAAAGAAACAGAATTAATGAGTGAACATCAGTTACATGGACTTTTGTTTCGCTTTGTTTTTAGGTAAAAAATATAAACCTCATACAAAGGTTGTTCTACTCTCTTCCAAATCCACTTGGAACATCCTTGTTTTGATTACTTTTTTCTATGTTTTCCTTTCAGGTCAGATTTGTTTAGTTTAGAACAATTGGTAGAAACAATTTTAGGTCATTGATGCTTATGCAAATTTGGGAGGCAAAGAGAAAGAATGAAGAAGCCTGATGAAACTCTTCTTCACGTGTGAAATTTCCAACCCAGACAAGAGTCTCTCATGTTAGTCTATCTTCACGTCCAGAGTATTGTGGTCTTCAGTTAATATCATATTTTACATCTAGCTCTATTTTGTTGATGTTGTTTTTCTTTTTAATTGTCAGCCTAAAGTACAAACCCATGATAGCTTCAACTACAAAGCATAAGTGTATCAGGAAAGTTATATTGCTTAGCTTCAGGCTTGACAATGCTATTGAAGGCAATTTGAACTCAACACTGACAAAACCAATCCTCTTTAAACAAGTTAATGAAAAGGTGTGTCGTTCTGCTGGAGGTGTTCCTAACCAGGCCCAGAGCTCTGCTTGTCTGTAAAAAATAATGGCAAAAAGTTAAGAATGGATCCATCTACTGTCTTTTACCTTCAGGTGAGGCAAATCATTTATATATTGGTTAAAATAAAGAAAAATAAATCAGTAAATAAATGAATGCCAAATCCAAAGAAAATATTTCTATATTTATCAAAATGTCAACCTGTCACATGAAGCAACTCTGAAGAAAATATCAGAATTCAAACTAGAAAGGATAAAGCCATTTTCTTACATCTTTGTAATACAAAAATCACAAAAAAAGTTATGAGAAAGTTCTAAGCATTTGCACAAATAAATTGTAATTGTCTTATTTTTAAATAATTTATTGCATGTGTAGGTTAAGTTGTACCATGACAAAGTACATATATTCATGGTCAGACACTTTTATAAATTCATATAAATTTAATAGCATTTATGTTTATTACATATTAAGAACTCATCTTGTATTATTTTCTTAATGATAACTTCTAACTTATAATTTAAAACAAGACAAACAATAGATAAAATTGAATAAACAGGTTTTAGTTAATAAATGAATAAATGCAATGTGTCTGCATACTAATAGGAAGAAAGAACGTGTTTTTACTCCCTGAATTCAGGTTACATAGGTGTGTTTAAAAGAATCACTGAAATATATATATATATATATATATATATATATATATATATATATATATATATATATAAACTGTTTTATATTTATAACTTGTATCCTATATGTAACCTATAAATAACTCTAACATATATTTATTTACAATGAAAAATATATTCATATATATATAATATTATATATATATGGGCAAAGTAGGATGAAATATGATTCTTATGACAAACAATATTCAAATATACTGTGGGCACTCAAAAGCAGTATGAATATCACTCATAGTGATTATCCCCACTGAATAGCCACAATATTTCCTGAGTAGTCTTAATGCCAGCTTCAATATACTGGTTGAATCTGAGGAACATAACTAAATATGAAAGCTATCAATTATGTTTACACCACTTATGGACTCAACAGTGCACACTCAGTCTAGGCTTGAGATAGGATCTGTTATTATTCTCACCACAAGTGATAGACACATCATTCTATGTAGTCACAAGAGAGGAATATCAAGGACAATCTTTCGGTCCTTGATGAAATAAGGTCACATCCTCAGATGCTGTGATTGGTGGGTTTTGACAGCAAGGACTATAGCTCTTGTATTGCCTCACCAGATACTTTAGTTCATTCTAAATGGTTTCCATTCTTCTATTCTGGATTCTAATGGGTCAGTCTATGACACACTTCATTTCCAATAAAAACAAATATTTAGTTATTCAAAAGTCTTAAGACATTTTTTTTTTATATTTTCAGAGATGTTGCAGGTATTTCCCAGAATTTATTTTCATTAACAACTGAAAATTTCAGTATGCTTCCTTAATTTCTAACTTAGGCCAAAAACCTAAGCAAGACATAACATTTTAGAAAGAGACAAATATAAGAAACTGTACAACAACTCTGCCATTGTGAGCAAAGGAATATCTTAGCAGGACCCCAGAATTCAATCAGGCTCTACAGTCCTTGTGAGTTCATGATACAAACTCAGGAAGCCAAGATCAGAGTTTAAGGAGGCTCATTCAACTGGTGTTTTATTTTTGCTTATTTGCTTGTTATTGTGCATAGAAACCTTCTTTAAGACAGAATTAATTTGGAAAATAACCTCAAGAATTTCAAATATTTCCAAATTATTTACTTATGCACATGCTTTATACAAATAGGCTTCAACTAAAGAAACAAAATAAAGGGTATATATCACACATACAAACATAATACATATGTATATATTGTGCACATATATTAATAGGTATATAACCTATAAATAAATAATATATATTTATTTACAATAAAAATTGCCTTATATACTTTGAGTGACAGGTAAATGGATAAAGAAGCAAAGTTGGATTCTCTTATCTCATGGAGAGCTCAGTCGCTTACTTATATATGATTATATCAGACTTATCCAGGATAACATTTACTTGATCAAGTCATTGCAAAGTGATCAGTTATAATTCTGTTGGCATAATTTGTTCCCAACTAAATTCCTGTTTCACCAGTAAGCTGGTAGAAACAATAAGGAAGGGACAGATGTGGCCCTTGTAACTCATTTGAACTTGTAACAAATTAAAAGGAAAAATCTGGTGTGCTTTATTCACAATAAGCTTAGGACTTCACATATGTGATGGGGTAATTTTGCAAAGTCAACAAAGAAGAAACAGAACTGTCCATAAGCTGAAGAGTTCCCTGAGCTCACATTATGCTTATCCATTATCCATTTGTTCTATCAGCCATTGTAATAGTAAGCTACAAACTATAACGTTTCTCTGAACTTCCAAGGCAAAACGCAGACATAGAATTCTTTTAAAATGCAAACCAAATTATCATAACAATACCTGAATGTTTTACCTGCTTCTTTAATAGCATGGGATTAGTCTGCATCTCAGCCATAAGCCAGATAGGAAGAAAGACACAGGTATTATTGTTGTGTGCATATATGCTTCTCCTCTGTACTATCTGGAAATCAGACAAGAGGAAATAAGTAGTAGTTTTTTTTTCACTTTTATGAGGAAACTACATAGCACTTCTTTATCTGTAACTAGTCTTAAGTACTGTTTTCTAACTGTTTCAACCATTCTTACGCATCCTAAAGAGAAGCATGCTGTGGGTCCTTACAGGACCAACTTGCCATCTCGGTTGCATACAGTTCTGTAGTATCCCTCTTAATCGGATGCCTTATTACCAACTCCCCTCATCCTTGAGATATTAAATAAATTAAAACATGTAGAAACTCCTGCCTGGCATTTTGTTGAATGTATCTGATTCCTGTGATAATAAGGCTGGTAAAGTAAAGATGTAATCTTGGTCCCTGAGAAGACCACAAGCAGGAGGAAAATAGTGAGCCCTAAGTTGCATTTTCAGTATGATGCAGTTAAGACCAATGAGAGTAGGACAGCAAGATTCATTTCTTGTGGAATACATAGTATAATCAGAACCTAAGCCAAGTGGATAAACACTTAGAGCATAGAATGGAAGTGACTGTTACTAAAAAAAGGAAATGTAAAGAAGCAATACAGAGTAGAAGTCCAGAAGATCTGCCCCTTGCTCTTCAACCATTTGTTACAGCTCTTCCAGTTTTTGCTGATTTGTTTTGATAATGTTCACGAATTGTTTCATTGATTCCCATACTTTCGCATTTCTTCACAGAATCACCTCCCAATGTCTCAGTAGAAGTTAAAGATAAATATGTCCTTGTAAATCTATTGTGTTTTACTATGAGATGTTGATGTGAACATGGGATGGGGTTGATTGTAACATATTAATGTCAGTATCACATGTACAAAAATTAATGCATATATCTATTTCCATAAAAATTTATGTCTCAATGAAGAATACATGTAATTTGCTAATGGTACTAACAGTTCTAAAGAGAATTAATTATCTATAAGTAATTATAAATATCAAAAGTCCCTCTTATATTTACCCAAGTTTCTTTTTAAAAAACTATAACAGCAAGGTAATTATGATTAAAGGACATTTGTATCATTATTTATTGTTAAATTATAATACAATTATAAAATATATAGAAATAATTACAAAATTATTATAAAAAGAAATTAGCTAATATAATTCCCCAAATTTACAACAAACAAATTTATAACATCTGTCTTCTTTTTATCACTCTTATTTCTAGTAGTAAACCAAATATTTGTGATGAAAATTATGGCCACAGCAACAAACTCAGACATTTTGAGAGAGAGAGAGAGAGAGAGAAAGAGAGAGGTTTGCACTTATGTTGCCCTGTGACGGTGCATGTAGACAATGAAGGCTGACATAAGAATAACTTGTCAATAACTATTTTATTTCTTGACACAGGATCTTTTACTCAACCTTGGCATTTGGTCATCAAGCCACAAGCATCCATTTGAGTCAACATTTGCATTACAGGAACACAGGCTCTTACCCAGCTTTCTAGTGAGTCTAAGAGGATCTGAACTCAGGTCCCCAGACTCATGCAATGAGCAGGATATTTGCTGAGCCATTCCATTGTTTGAGATTTGACAACATATTCCTTCACCACCATTTAATTTTCAATTTATATTTTATTTAGTTATATTTAGTATTAAGTTTCAAGACCAATAATATACAAAATAATTCCCATAGTGTTCACAGTAAATTTTTTTTGAAAAATATTCAGTGGATTCATGGTCATTTGAAAGTCTACTATATGCCATGTATTGGCCAGTGAGTTTCCATCAAGAAAACAAATTGCTTTACCGAGATGTATTTGTAATGAAATATTAAACTGAATCATTTTCAACTTACATTTTAGTTAAATAATGTACAGGTCTGTAAATTATTCTTTTAGCTGCCAAAAGTCCAAATAGGAAAAAATGGGGTGCAAAATGAAATATATGTTTTACCAATATAATGATACATCAAGTTTTATTCAGAATATCATGAATTTTAAAAATTATTAATGAAGTCTGTAACATCAGTATGCAAGGAACCATTGTAAGCCACTTGGTGCACATTTTCTTGAGGTTGGATGATATCTTTCCTAGTGGGGATATTGTGAACATGTGAAAGAACCGGCATTGGATTGAAAGATATTCATATTTTAGCACTTTATCTTACAAAGGCAAATGCACACACAATGTTGTACTGATATTTGATGTATTCAGAACCCAAACATGGTTCTACTTGTCATCGTGTTAATGTGTGATCTATAATAGGTAGGAAAAAATAGCCATGAGAGGACACACCAACTTCTCAGTGACTGACAATTGAGCTCCACCTACATGTCTGATAGGGCAGGTCATTCATGATAGACTTTCTTAGTAATGAGTAAAATACTTTGCTCTCTAGAGATGCACATTAAGTTCTTCCTATATTACTCAATGATTTGTAAGTTGGGAAATGACCTACCATTGAGGAACTACCTTTGAAACAAAAAGGTGTTAAAAAAAAAAAAAAAAAAGTACTGAAATTCTAATTTTTCCTGGGCTAGAGAAGAGACATACAGGGATATTTTCAGATAGCAACCTTTATCTGTGATTCAATTTTATTTTTAATCTCAGTAAAGAGACGAGAACCAGGTGACCATTCTCTTGTACTGAATCGTGTATTTCCATCGCCATAGGACACATTGTTCAGATGTCTATCATGTTTATCATGCACATAAAACAACAATTACTCTTGAGGCTTCTGGAGTTGACAGATGAGTTGGGAGGTTTTTCTTGCTCCAAGGGCTATCACTTTAATGACTTTTCATCAGTGATAGTGGTCAAGCTAATGGACCTAATCCATGTCTTTGAGTTCTGCCACCATCGTCCAGATGCTGAACTCAGTTACAAATGCTGACGATAGATGGATTTGGTCTCAAGTTTCATGTTGTTAAATATTCTCCATCCATCTGAGAGTTCCTAGACTGAGCATTCAAAGAGACTAGAGAAGTTACTTGTCAGAATTCTGACAACATAAACATAAAAAGTCCAAATGTCACTCCCTCTATGTCCTAGACAAAATATTTTAAACTAGCAGAAGGTGTGGGGTTAGAATTTAAGGATGTGTAATATGCTTATACTATAGTTCTTTGACAACAAATCACGTTTGAGATTACCCCTAAGGCAGCTGATAATACATTTAGTAAAAGTTTAAGGCATAATAACCATTCTACAAATACCATTACAGAGTGAAATGGTCTCAATAAATGATACAGATCCTATCAAGTCCCTTTGATGGATCAGACATCTGTTAGAGGTTATCACACATACCAATCAAACTAGTGAAGGAATGATGCTCAGTGGCAGAGATTTTGATTAACATGCTTAAGACCCTGGATTTAATCCCCAGCAACCTCATCCTCTAAAATATTAAAACGAAAAGGATAGGTCATTCATACTTCTTCCCAGCTAACCCATGGATAAGGTATTCCCTGAAAGTTTCCCTTACTACAACACCCAGATGCTAAGAATCTGACATGTGCTAGAAGCTTTCTGGCTTGTTGTTTGTCTCCTGTTGGAACCAGATAACACCCGTTCGTGGAAACATGTTGCTTCTTAACATGAGAAAGCATTCGAAAACTCTCCCTCTTTCTTTATCCCATCTTCCCTTTCCACTACCTCAAAATAAACTTCACTAAATTGAAGCCATATTTGTAGATCATAAGAGGAAATTTCTCTTAGTAGCCAATACATGGTAATAGGTTTTGAATCTTGTGCGTGTATATGTGCAATGTGCTTTCCTGAGCAGTTCGGTTCATTTGGCATCACTGGGAGTCTGGTAATGAGTCTCCCTGATAGAGTACATAGCTAGGCAGATCAGAAAATAAGTTCTTTAGGAGCACAGGATTGTATGGATGGCAACAGTAAGTATTCACTGACCCAATATGAAGCAATGTTTCATTCCAACACTCTGAAATGGAATCTGATAGTCTCTGCTGTTTTCACTGCTCAAATAGCATATTATCGTGAGGGACTTTCTTTTAAATTAACTTGAGTGCTAGCATAGCTTTTCATGAAAAGAAAAATTAAATCAAATGTTCCATATTTTGTTAGCCTATTGCTTAAGTGAAAACAATTCCTTTATGGAAAAAAGAAGAAATATCTGAATTTAGAATGAAGTAGCAGTGTTCTCTCTCTCTCTCTCTCTCTTTCTCTCTCTCTCTCTTTCTCTCTCTCTCCTCTTTCTCCCTCCCCCTCATAGCTTCCTCACTGTTTTATGTACTTGACTAGAAGTGAGAATTAGAAGAAAAACCTTCCCTCACTTGTTTGAAACCTTCCAGGTTCAAAACCTTTAGGAAAAAGACTAAGAAATCTCAGCTTGTATGAATTTGATTCAACTTCCAGACATGTCTACATTAACTTGAGCTTTCTTTTTCATTGATTTTCTTTGGACATAGTACTTGCAACTGAAGCAGTCTGCAGAATCAGAAACCAGGAAGTGGCCAGGCTGCATATGACCTTCCTGGCAGATGTTTGTAAATGGACAGAATTGCCTTTGCCAACCCAAACTGCGTAATCTCTGGTCAGGGTTAGGTTCCATGCAAATACTTAGACAGACTGTGGTTTGTACTGCTGGGCTTTTGTAATAGGATATGTACAAGGACCAGGTCACTGACATAAACCCAGCTGGACCAGGAGTGACCCTTTCTAATCTTCTGATGAAAGCCTGATATGTGAGGAAGTTAGTTGATCTGCTCAGCAAGAAGTTTCTGTTCTTGCTAAAGCCCAAATTATGATAGGAAAAACCACTTGGCAAAGCAAGAATAGGAAATAGGGAAACGGCTCCATTCTTACTTGGCCAGAATGCTAACTGGCCAGTGCAATACAAGTCTGTTTCATTCGGTGATCTAACAAGGCAGGCACACATGTGGTTATTTAATAGAGGTGGCTGAAAGACAAAAAGGGAATATTTACTCTTTTTTTAATTATTTTTAGGGTTTTTTTTATTTATTCACTTTATATCCCAGTTGCTGCCCTCCTTCCTGTTCCTCCCTGTCCCATACTCCCTCTTTCCATCCCCCTCTCCTTCTCCTCTGAGAGAGTGGAGGGCCCCCACCTTGTCATACCAAGTCTCTACATGGATGGGCTCTTCTCCACAGGAGGCCAGACAAGAGAGCAGAGTTAAGGGAAGGGGGTCTGACAGGCAGGCAACAGTTCTAGGGAAAAGTCCCACTTCAGTTGTTTGAGAACCAAATGAAGACTGAGCTACACATCTGCTACATATGTGTGTGAGAGCCTAGGTCCAGCTCATGGATGCTCGTTTGGTTGGTGGTTCAGTCCTGTACCGCTCACTTCACATATGTAAAAAACCTGAAGAAATAAGGTCTCATAAAAATGTGGGCTTTGACATGCAGGAGCAGTGCATCTTCTGCTCATTTTAATAAATTTGGTAGTAGAGTTCCTAACATACACACTGGTTTTTCTTCAAGGTGGAGAAACAAGAGAATGTTCAGGGGGTGAGTATTTGGGTTAGGATGTGCTGGATACGACATTGTCTAGACAGTGGAAAGGGTAGGTCATATGGCATAAAGACTTAAATATTAGGGGCACCTAATGATCAGTGGCCTTGGAGCCTACTGGAGCAGAAACTGTTACACAAGGATACTTAAAATAAAAGCAAATGTGGGTTAAGACAGGGACAATCATTTTTCATTGAAGATATGGCCCCTGGTATGATTTCTATGATTCAGTGGATATTCCACACAGAACCTGTTATGATAATTCTAAGAGAGAGAGAAATGGGAGATACATTCATATTTCATTATATGGATGCATGAAATTCTCATGATACAATTTTTTAAGCTGAGATAGTGCAAGTCAGTTGATACTTATTTGACATCTTTTTTCTTGCAACCTGTGGTTATACATACAGCCTTGAAATCATTTAATCTTCTTGAGCCCACCTTGAAATAAAACTTACAGCATCACAAGTCTTTATGAAACTGTGACATATTTGGCATTCTGCTGGTACAAGATAGTACAACATCAGATTAATCCTTGGGACCACTCTTGTCTCTCATGGCAGGGTCATGTTATAAATGACACAGAAGCAAGCTGGAAATTCAGATCTTCCAGCTTTGTATATGTATATGAATTGAAAGAAATTTCTTTCCCAATAAGTATGTGGTTTAATCTTTTTAACAGATAAAAAATAATTTAGTGAACATTTTTTCACTAAGTCAGTTATACAACAAAAGCTCTGAGAGATTCCAGCATTGAACAGTGACAAATGCTATAAAATTTCTCTTTTCAGGTGATCAGGAAGGAAACTTATCAAAGGTTCATGTTGACTTTCAAGGAAATCTGTACATATGAGGATAAAACTATCAGAACAGAAAACGTGACAGTAAATTCATTGCAATTTAGAAGGAGGACCACACTCACTGAAAAGAAACTTTTAGGGAGGACCAAAATTAGTGGGAAACATCATAACAAAAACTCTATTCATACAAATTGACACGTTTCACTGAAAATGAAGGCTCAACGTGTTGAGAGAAGCAACGAGAAGCAAGCAGTAATAGATGAACAGATGTTCAAACCTCTGGCTGGGATGAGAACTATGCATAGGCTTGAAAACCTAGCACCCCCTTTCCCCATTCTTCTCAGGTAAATTTTAAGTTACTTACTAATTTTATTTACCTTCAATCTTTCATCAATTTTTCTCACATCATTTATAGAGCATTTCAGGTCCTTTCATACATTTTCCCAATGTACAAGGAATCCCCTGACCTTCAGAAGTAAATGGATTAATACCCATGCCCCATGTGCGCTGCATTTAATTAAGTCCCAGCACTCAGACCCAAGAACTTGCCTGAAGGCCAATTAGCATTTAGGCCACATATTCGGGATGTGGTGATCACTTTCACTCTGCAGACTTACACCACATGCTCTGCTAATTGGCTCTGCTGCAAGCTTAAGAGGAGAGAATGGAGACCCAGTGGGTAAAGAAGGCTGACCATGCCTTCGCACAATGGTTCTCAACAGGAGTTACGAATTAGAGCGGTAGAGGAAGATGTGTTTGTGTGGTAGGGCAAGGAGATGAAACCTCACTATTTTGCCAAAGTAACCCGGAAATACAGGAGACAATAAACAAACAAACAAGCAAAAAACAATGGGATCGTTTGGAAAAGTTATTTTGTGTCAAGGTTCCAAAACAGCCTAATAAGTAATTATGCATGCAATATGTGGAGTCAAGGTGTATAAATGTGATGTTGGAGTAATGGCATTGGGTCTAAAGGGTTCCTGGGACTGCATAGTGACTTAGCCTTTGATTCAATCCATTTCTCTTCCACAGTTCAGTTTACAGCCTTGGATTGTCATATTGCTAGTCTCTTACCAGCTGAAAGGAATAGGGGCAGCTTTGTTGTTTATCAGAGTTTTGACATTATAACTGCAAATTCAAATATAAGAGTATTTTTTTCCTGACTAGAGGTCTCCTTAGATAAAGAAAAAGAAGCATTCAAGTTGAAGATAATTATTCCCCTAGACAGTAGGATTGGGACAGCTACTCAAGGTCTCAAGAAACAATTTGCAAGAAACAGAATGGGGCCTTTGGGAATTGGGGTTAATTGGAAGGATGCACTGGGGAGGAAGGAGATTCAGGAAGTGTCTCAGAGGCTGCATCAAGACTCTGCTAGAATTGGACAGTTACTGTGTTTTCATTTAAGTCAAGCTCTAAAAGCAGCTTCGTGTTCCCAGTAGCAATTAAAATTGTCTTAACCCTCAGCATCACTTTCTTGCCTGTCTTGTGACTCTGTGTGCTTGCTGTCTATGAGAAGACAGGAAAACCAACCATAACTCCCTGACACAACCTGTCACTCCCTTCATTCCACTTTCCTCTTCCCTAGGAAACAGTACAACTAAATGATCTCAAATTAAAGTGTGATTATTTGAAGCTCGTCCTCCCCTACCACTTCTGTAAGGTCCAGCCATGAAATTTGTAAGGTCTGGGAGAAGCCTATGCATGCCCCACTCACATGGGAGTTTATCTCTCATCTTCTCATACCTTTGTACCTTGGCATAAAAAAAACCCACATAGGATATGCATGAACACACACACTCTGTATCCAGTCTTCATACAGTCCAATGCATGTGATTTCCCACATTCCCTAACAATATTTATTCCTCAGTAATATCAAGAAGCCAACATTAAAAAAAAACCCACCTAGTACTCAAGTGGTATCAGAGACATTGGGTCAAGAAACTCTCCAGGCTTCAAATAATTTAATATAGCATATAAAAGTATGTCTACATCTTACGTGCTATATGAGACTCTGACAAGTACGATCAGGGTTCGAGACTGTCTTAAAATATAAGGATGAAAACTATTGAGGAACACACTTGACATTGATCTGGTCACTATATACCTGTGCACATGTACAGACACATGGACCCACACAAATACAAACACATGAACACACATATCCAATAATAGCAACCCATTTTATTGCTTTAATGCTATTTTTTAAATGTCAACAGGAACTAGAGTCATCAGTGAAACAAACCTTGGGACATATCTATGAAGGATTAGCTAGATTAGGTTAATAGAGGTGGGAAAATTTACCCTCAGTGTGGCAGGTACCATTCCACTGGTTGGAGTCCTGCAAGAAAGGAAGTTGAGCAACAGCATTTATCAGTGTTCTATTCTTCCTGACTGTGGATCAACGTGACTCGTTCATGTTTATGCCAAGATGCAGCCCCTGTTGGAATGGACTATGACATCAAACTGAATCAAAAATTAACATTTTTTTAACTTTAAGATAACTTCGTCATAGATTTTTGTCTCAATAAGAAAAGTAATGAAAAACTTTCCACTCTCCTTTTCCATCAGAAACATTATGTAAAGCATATATGTCTATTACTACAGAAGCTACAACGCCAACTGTTAATTTGCTGAGAAACTAGTAGAAAATAATATTTGAATTATTAAAGGCTCAATTTTAAAGATGATGCTCTTATCATTGTAGGCTCTGTGATTAATTCAAGCTGTAAATACTATTAATTAGTTGGCTCGTATCACAAGAATCTATTCCTCAAGTTCTACAGGCCAAGAAATCTATGAACAGGACTTAAGCTGATCCAATCTCTAGTGAAAGCTTGTTCTGTGGTTTATATTTAGTTGTCTTTTAGGTATACCTCACCAAGAAGGCTGCACTTGCATAAGATATTTTTTAAAGCTTCATCTTGAAATACCATTATATCTTGGATTCATTTTAGCATAAGTGGAAAACATAAATATTTGGCCCATAGCCCAACTCAAATCTGTAATAAAGAGCAGAACTACCCAGCACTGAGACTGCTAACATAGGTGCCTGGGATCCAAGCTTCATGGTTGCATGGCATATACTTTATTGAGCCATCTTCTAGCTCTAAAATAGGTTTTCATAAACACAAAATTTCAGCGTCCTTCCCAGGGTCCTGAAACCTGATCCTAATACTAAAATCTCATGGGATTAGTAGGATATGCACATAGGGCCTTTTCTTTGAGATACCAGGTTTATCAAGGACTGGGAATTTCAAATGCCATTGCACTGTGGCTTACTTTTTAACATACAATGAGAGGACATAAATACTACAATCTATAACATGAGTCAAATCTGTTCAAATGAGCAAAAATAAAAATAGCCATGATGTAATGGCCATCAGTACGTTCAAAAGCAGCATCAGTAAAGATGAAAGATGGAAGAAGAATATGTAGGAAAAGAAGTTTATCATGCACTGAAAACACTGATATTAGAGTCATATCCAGACCTGATTGTGTAGTGATCAAGCCAAATGCAGTTATGTACATCACTTTCAGAACCTGATTACTTGCATTCTAAAAATTCTCTTTACAAGCCACTGCTCATGGTGAGGTTGGTGGCAAATTGACAGGTTTCTGTAAACTACTAAGCTCTCACAAAGCATGCTCATCTCCGCTGGCTGGTCACCTTCCCTGTCATCTTTCCTGTATCAAATATCCATTAATCAGCATGGAATTGAATATGAGTTTTAGGTTATCTTATGAGGTTGTTTTATTTGACATTAATATATAATGTACACAGGTGCTTTGCCTTCAAACTTGTCTGTGTACCTTGTGCATGCAATTCCCAAGGAGGTCAAATCTTCTGGAGCTGTATTTACAGATAGCTGTTAGTAACCACATGGGGACTGAAAGCAAAACACAGATCTGCTGTGAGAGCAGCAAATGCTCTTCACAGCTCTAATCAGTTCTCTAGCCCTTATGAAGTTGTTTAAATAATAAATCAAATATGATAAGATGGTAACTTAAGTGTACATGTTTCTCAGTCTTAAACCCATAGGAGAAAAGTTCTACCAGGGACTTATTCAGAAAACGTAAGTGATTTCTCCAATGTTTGCTTGAACAATGGTTTCTACAAAAACTTTTTAAATGTATTGGCTGTGTGTGAATGTGTGTACCCACTTAATGTGCTTGAGTTGCTTCTTTCTTCCCAAAAGATAATTCCTGAAGAGAATGAAAGTCAGCATGTCAGGCTTAGCACTGCACTGAATGATCTTACCAGCCCAAATGTCTTATAATTTCAAAAGTAAGCGAGTCGGTAAATACAGTAAGAAGAAGATAACAGTGAAAAATAATCACACATGAGATGGCTCAGCGGTTAAGAGCACCGACTGCTCTTCCAGAGGTCCTGAGTTCAATTCCCAGCATCCACATGGTGGTTCACAACCATCTGTAATAGAGTCTGACGCCCTCTTCTGGTGTGTCTGAAGAGAGCAATGGTGTACTCATATACATTAAATAAATAAATAATTAAAAAAAAAACAACTAATGCCCTATATTTTCAGGGCAGGGGATCTGAGGTACCTAAAGCAATATCTCGGGCACAGTTCTCCCTAGCCTCATCCTCTTTAGACATGTTTCTCATGGCATTTTCAGAGAATGCATTTAACTGTTGAACTTCAAACCATACATTTTAATCTATTTAATATCTATGAAGATTTAAAGAGATTAAGTGTAAAGATAAAAATAGCTGCCTACCTCATTTGGAAACTTTAATAACACAGTCTGCCACCATGAAAGCAAGCCCTCAGGGAGGGGTAATTGAGGTCCATTCTAGCTCAGCTGTCTCTAGGCCTTGTTTCTCCAATGCATAGTATCTTAAGCAATAGAGACTAGACTACCATCCCTGGGGTATAACCGAGGGCAGGAGCAATAGGCTGTATGTTTTGGAATATCCTAGTTAGCCCTAGCCAACACCTCAAAAGAGAACTCGTCACCTCTGGTATTGGGTCATTGTCAAGTAGTCTTTCATTCTTTGAAGGAGCATGGTCAGCCTAGATGAAAAGAGTTTACTAAAACTATACATCCATACATATAGACAGAATTACATGCATTAGAGGGTTTGGGGGTGCTGTTTAATGGTATATTTTATTATTATGGCTTTTTCAGGCATCCACATTTTTATTTTGCTTATGTCCTTCCTCTGTGTATACTTGCTCCAATCCCACTTCCATAAAAGCCCCTGTTTTTTTTTTTTCCTTTTTCCTACACAGATTGCTTACGTCCCACTATTCACCTTTACTCTCCTCCTACTTCTTCTGTGGTGCCTAGAACTAGACACCTAGATGAATAATCGGTGCAAGTGAAATCATTGTTACTGGAGGAAATGCTACAATGCTAATTTATCAAGCCAGCATGTTCCCTAACAACTGTCTATAAACATCTGTCCTTATATGCCCAGGTGAGTGTAATCCTCATCCCTCATCAATAAAACAGAGGCAGACCACAGATTGCAACAGATGAAACTAGTACAGACAACTATAACCAATAATATTCAAATTGGGCAGGACAGTTGCAATGAATATTTCTACAAAATGTTGTCACACATAATGCTAATGGGATATTAAGGAAGATGATGTGAAAAAAGCTATAAAAGCCAGAGAACCAGGGGCTTTGCTGAGAGACTATGTATACTAGTAGCATCAGAAAGTACACCCAAAAAGTCACACCAATGTGGCTGCCCAAACATGAGCGGGACAATGTTGTACTGGCAGGTTTTGTGTGTCAACTTGACACAAGCTGAAGTTTTCACAGAGATAGTAGTTTCAGTTGAGAAAATGCCTCCATGAGATCCAGCAGTAAGGCATTTTCTCAATTAGTGATCAAGGGGGGAGGGCCCCTTGTGAGTGGTACCATCTGTGGGTTGGTAGTCTTGGGTTCTATAAGAAAGCAGGCTGAGCAAGCCAGAAGAAGCAAGCAAGCCAGTAAGGAGCATCCCTCCATGGCCTCTGCATCAGCTCCTGATCCCTGACCTGCTTGAGTTCCAGTCCTGACTTCCTTTCGTGATGAATAGCAGCATGGAAGTGTAAGCTCAATAAACCCTTTCCTCCCCAACTTGCATCTTGGTCGTGATGTTTGTGCAGGAATAGAAACCCTGACTAAGACAAATTGGTACCAGCATAGTGGGATATTCCAGTGACAACCTGATCATGTTTTCGGGAGGACTGTGGAAGGACTTTGGAACTTTGAGCTAGAAGAGCCATTGGGATGTTAAGAGCTTTGTGGGATGTTCTGTAGGAGCTTGGAAGATAATGTTGAGAACAGAGCAGAAGATGGAGGCCTGGCTTGTGAAATTTCAGAGGAAGATTAAAGACTCTTATCAGGGCCACTGCTAGTTTAAGATTCTGTGGTTTTGGTTAGCTGGGGCTGAAGAAATCAGCTGTGATTAACAAGATACCAGAACTACTAAAGCAAAATCATTATATTGCTGGGACTATTGATGCTGGTTAGCTGGAGCTAAGAAATTGGTGGTCATTAAGAAGACACCAGCATCATTGAGGTGATGTCTTCTGAGAAGTGTTTTCTGAGAGCACAAAGAGACTGTGTTCCAGAGATAGCCAAGGTTGTACCTTCTGCTGTGGCAGGACTTGGTAATGTGAAAGAATCACCCAGGTGGTACTGGTTTTGAAGGCATGAAGGAGTCATGAAGAGCAGCTGAGGCCTGGGCACTGTGAGAAGCTGCAGAAGACCATTGGTGAAGGTGCAGCCTCAGTTGCAATTGACAACTCAGGACTGAAGGGGTCATGCAAAAGAGATGAGGCTTGGCACCATGAAGAGAGCCTATGAGAGGCTGTTGGTAAACCTGGTTGCAGCAGAAGACAGCAATGTTTGGGAGATGCCATTACCATGAGATGACCACCAAGAACAGCAGCAGCAGTGAAGTACAGGCATCTGGAGCCTAGAAGACAAGGTGTGTGCCACAAAGGGCAGAGCTGGAGAAGTGACTCAAGCCCTTGGAGGAACCCAGAAGATTGTGAGTGGATCCCAGATTGTTGGAGTTTGATTTTGCTTTTGATTGTGACAATGGCCTGATATTTTTCCCTCTTGAAGAAAGAAGGTATTTTAGTGGAGCCCATAGTTAAGAGAATTTGAAATTTTAAAAGACTTTGAATTTTAAGAGGTTGGATGTTTCAAAGGGACTGAAATGTTAATATGCAAGAATTTGTAAAGACTGTGGGACTTGTAAAGTTATTTAGATCTTGGGAATGAATAAGGAAGTAAGGGTCGAAGCTTATTGGTGATGTGTTTGTGTGTCAAGTTGACAAGGGGTAAATTGTACTGGCTAGTTTTGTGTGTCAACTTGACACAAGCTGAAGTTATCACAGAAAAAGGAGTTTCAGTTGAGAAAATGCCTCCATGAGATCCAGGGGTAAGGCATTTTCTCAATTAGTGATCAAGGAGGGAGAGCCCCTTGTGAGTGGTATCTGTGGGCTGGTAGTCTTGGGGTCTATAAGAAAGTAGGCTGAGCAAGCCAGAAGCAAGCAAGCCAGTAGGGAACATCCCTCCATGGCCTCTGGATCAGCTTCTGACCCTGACCTGCTTGTGTTCCAGTCCTGACTTCCTTTCGTGATGAATAGCAGCATGGAAGTGTAAGCTCAATAAACCCTTTCCTCCCCAACTTGCATCTTGGTCATGATGTTTGTGCAGGAATAGAAACCCTGACTAAGACAAATGTCAAGACAAGTTCAGGACATGCGAAGGAAACAGAGAATGTCTACTAGGCCTCAGCTCTACACAAAGGTAGGTTCATAGCAACCCTATACATAGCTAACTGAAGAAAGCTTGGAATAGTCTTCCCCAGAGAAGAGCACATCAATTGCTCATCCAGTGCCAAATGGTGAAAATGGAAAACATTCAAACAGGTAATATTATATACACTCCATAAGTTACATTTAGACATACATGTGAATATGAATATTTATATATATGCATGTGTGTGTGTGTGTGTGTGAGTATCTGTTTGTGCTTGAATACCAATTGATGAAAAAAGAGGCCATAAGTTTGAAGGAGTGTGAGAACAGATATATGGGAGCATTTCTGGGAAGGATAGGGTGGGTAGAAATGTTGTCAATATAAAACAATCTCAAAAATTAAACAATAACAACAACAACAACAAATGAAACAGGTCAGCCATCGTGACACTTTAGACAAGCACCTTGTTATAGATAAAGACAGTTAAATGTCTTTTCCCTAAAGGGAAGCAACAAAAATAACCTCCATTAGAAACTTCATGGATTTGTATAGTCTCTTGTTTGTTTTAGCATTAGTTATTTTTTCATTATTTTGTTGATATTACAGACCATTCCATAAAGATATGTTCTCCATTGGTTTAGAGCATATTAAGGAATTGAACTCTGCATTCTCTTCTATTGGTTGAATACACATGACAATTTTTGTTGAGGAACTACTCATAGAAGTTACAATTATTATTTATATGTGGAAACACAAGGGACAACGCCTGAACCATCATGTTCTCTGACCCTTCCTGTGCTGACCCTGAAAGAATATGGTAAAATCTTGAGTTTTGCAATAAGAAAGCCTGACTTTAAGGAAGGCTGCAGCTGCAAACTGATGAAGTAATTACTATTAAAAGGAAATGACTGAAATTCTGTTCTTGCACATTTGTATTAATAGAAAGGATGCTGCCAGTGATGAGGGGAGAGTATGCTAAGAACGAGAATACATCATATATAGCAGTAAGGCACCTTCGTTCGTATCCTGTCTCTGCTAGCTTCCTGAGTTTACACTCTGTTCTCCCATTCCTTTATCACAGAAATCAATGTATTAGATAGGAAAATAAAATTGCACTTTTAAAAGCTTGCTGCACAGGAGAGTTTAACAATATGTTATCATTTTATTGTGATTAATTTTGGTTATTTTGGAAGATAAGCAAAGAAACTATAATAAGGGAATATAATAAAGGTTTAATCATGACCTTAAAATTGAGATAAATTCGAGTTTGATGCTATATTTCCATGATAAACTAGAGATGATCTTTGCATCGTTCCTCATTACACATATGTGCTGGGTACATTATAAAGACATGTTAAATAAATCAATTGCAAACATTTTATGCATTGCTTTTTAATCTATATTTTCTTTGAGAACCACTATGAAAGAGAAGTCAAATAATTCCCAATTCTCTTTCTATAAATAGTACATGCTCAAGAAATCAGATACTAAAATTTATTTGTCATTGTATAAAATCACAAAACTTAGCTTTAACTTAGGCAATGGGTCTCCTTAGAAGAGAGGAGACAAGAAGCACTTGAAATAAAAAGATGCCTTACCCCAATGCCCTAGCTCATGCCCAGTTCTGAAGCAGAACACTGGGGGCAGTCTTCCCTGCCTCCCCATCTCCTGCAGATCCCACAGATATTCCTCTCTCTCTAACCTTGCTCATCTTATGGATTGCTTTGTCCCAGTCCCCAACTGAAGTGGGCACCCCCTCCTCACCCAGGAGCTGCTCCTGACAGGACAGCAAGTAGCAGACTGTGGATTTATTCAGACCTCTCCCTCTACTCCTCCAGATCTAATATTCCCAGTCTCATCCCCAGCTAGGTAGGAGAAAACCCAGTGTTCTCCCTTTCTTCTCAGACTCCATCTCCAATGGATCTCACAGGTTTCTTCCAACCTTCCATCTCTAAACTCAACCCAGTATCTTAGCCTCTAACGGCAGCAGGACTTCCTTATGAACACACTGGCTAGGCAGGCCAGAAAAACAGGCAATCTAACTGAAGACCAGCATCACTTCTTCCACTCATCCAAACCCAATTCTCCAGTCCCATCACTATCTCTACAAGAAAACTTTCCTTCCCTCTCCTGTCACATGTCCTGTGGATACCATATATTCTCCCCTCCTATCCACCTCTCCCTTTCTCCACGTGTTTTATCCCAACACTGAAATCCAGAAGGCACTCCTGCCAAGAAAGCAGGTAATCCTACTGTAGCTCTTTACCTCTCCTTCTGCTTCTTTAAATCCAAACCCCAAATCTTATCTCTAGCACCATAGCAGACCCTCTGGGGAGACCTCTCCCACTATTTCAAGAAGAAGAAATAAGCAGATTCTGTTTGAAGGCTCTGTTCTCCTTTTCCCCGTGAAACACTCTTAGCCCAGTCCCATTCCTATTGTGAATTTGCAACACCAATACCTAGAAACACATTTTACCTTCTACTTACTCCAAGGGGCCATAACTATCAGTTTCAAAGAAAACACAGGCATCAGGCTCCCTGAAAATTCGGAAAGGAAACAGAAACCAGAAGGGAGAAGGACACTCACCAAAGATGACAAATCCAGAAGTCAGAACTTATGTCTATCACTGTAACAATCCCGGATGTATAGACACCATCTTAACACACAATAACAGCTAAGGAAATCTGTTTGTACTGGGGCCCAGCTACCCTGCCACAGCAGGCCTTGGATACTTCAACACAGCTGAAGCAGAGAAAAAGACATTAAAACAGATTTTATGACCATGATAATTAAAAAGGAAAGGAATAATCCCTTAGGGAAACCCACCAAAACACAAACCCTCTTACTGAACCTTAACACATTGATAGTGGGTGAAGCCAGTACCCCACTCACTAAAAGATAGGTCATCTGGACAAAAGCTAAAAAGAGAAACACTGGAACTAACAAATGTTACAGGTAAAAGTAACTTTTATACACCAGATATCTCAGGTGTTGTGGCTCAAACTTCTCTACTGATTCAAACTGGCTTCTGACTGAGTTGTTCTTGATCTAAAACTGACTCTGGCAATCTGTCCTAATTTTCTGGCTCTCTCTCATTCTCTGGCTCATTCTGTCTTCACCTGGAACATGTCTCTGTAAAAAATCTGCTCTTTCTCTCTCTCTCTCTCTCTCTCTCTCTCTCTCTCTCTCTCTCTCTCTCTCTCTCTCAAATTTCCTATCTTTCCAGTGATATTATCTTAAGTAGCCACTTTCTTTTTTATTTTATTGGATATTTTTTTTATTTACACTTCAAATGTTATCTTTCCTGGTTTCCCTCCCTTCTGGAAACCCCTATCCCATTCCCCCTCCCCCTGCTTCTATGAGGGTGTTCCCCCACCAAACCACCCATTTCTGCCTCCCTGCCCTCGATTCCCTTACACTGGGGCATCTATCGAGCCTTCATAGGACCAAGGACCTCTCCTCCCATTGATGCCTGACAAGGACATCCTCTGCTATATATATGCAGCCAGAGCCATTTGTACTCCTTGGTTGGTGGCTTAGTCCCTGGGAGCTCTGTGGGGTCTGATTGGTTGATATTGTTGTTCTTCTTATGGGGTTGGGGTTGTAAACCCCTTCAGCTCCTTCATTCTTTTCTCTAACTCATCCATTGGGGACCCCATGCTCAGTCCAATGGTTGGCTGTGAGCATCCACCTCTGTATTTGTAGGGCTCTGGCAGAACCTCTCAGGAAACAGCTACATCAGGATCCTAATTCACAGTCCACATGAAGCTCAAGAAGAAGGAAGACCAAGGTGTGGGTGCTTCGGTCCTTCTTAGAAACGGGACGAAAATACTCATGGGAGCAAATATGAAGACAAAATGTAGAGCAGAGACTGAAGAAAAAGCCACCTAGAGACTGTCCCAACTGGGGATTCATCCCAAATACAGTCACTAAACCCTGACACTATTGTGGATGCCAAGAAATGCTTGCTGAAAGGAACCTGATACAGCTGTAGCTACTCTTTCCTGTCCCATTCTCATGAGAGGTGGGCTCATCCTATCTCTGGCTTATTCTATCAAATCTTTCTCTGATTCATCATTTTAGTGTCCTTCAGTTAGAAGTCACATAAACATGGCTGCTTCCTTCTACAACTTTACCTTCATAGATTGGGATTAATGATGTACAATAAGGGTATATCTGTATTTCAGCCAGGATTAAAGGTGTAGCATGCTAGCCAGAACACACAGACCTAGAAGGCCTTTGGATGTGATACCTGGTCAGAGAAGCCATGTTGCTGGATTAAAATTCCTATAGAGTTATAAATCAAATGGACCTAGCAGATATTTACAGAACAATTCCCTGAAACACAAAAACACATACCTTCTTCTCTGTACCATATGAAACTTTCTCAAAGTGGACTGAATAGCTGAACACAAAGCAAGTCTCAATAGATTCAAGAAAATTAAAGTAATTCCCTGTGTCCCATCAGATCACTATTGACTAAACCTGGATATCAACAAAAACAGAAGCAATAAAAAGCTTATGAACTCATGAATGAACTTTCCATCCAATGAAAATGACAGAAATAAGGAAATGTAAGACTTTCTAGAATTCAATGATAATGAATACACAGCATGTCCATACTTTTGTAACACAATTGAAAACGATGCTAGGAGTCAAGGCCACAGCACTTAATCAAATTCATTGCATTAAATGACTACATAGAAAGAAAGAAAGAAAGAAAGAAAGAAAGAAAGAAAGAAAGAAAGAAAGAAAGAAAGAAAGGGAGAGAAAAAGGAAAAGAGAAAAAAGAAGAAAGAAAATAAACTGGAGAAAAGTCATACTAGTAAATTAAAAGCACACCAAAAAGCTCTAGAACAAAAAGAAGTAAGCAGAGGTGAACAGACAAGAGGATTAGATTACAAGAAATAATCAACTGAGGTTAAGTCAATAAAATAGAACCAAAGGGAACAATACAAAGAATCAATAAAACAAAGAGTGATTATTTTAGAAAATCAACAAAAGAAACAAACCCTCATCCAATCTAACAATATAGAACAGAGGATATATGAAGGAACAAAATCAGAGAACACAGGATCAGGGTCCATGACAACAGAAATCAAGGAAAAAACCACAGAATCATAAGAACACAATTTAAAAAATGTACTCCACCAAATTGGAAAATCAAAGAGAAATAGACAACTTCCTCAATAGATACCACTTACCAAAGTTAAATCAAGATCAGATAGGCAACTTGAATACACCTAAAACCCTTAGTGAAATAAAAAGAGTTATTAAAAAGTCTTCCAACCAAAAAAATCACAGGGCCAAGGATTTCAACACAGATTCTACCTGACTTTCAAGGAAGAGCTAATGGCAATAATCCTCAAATTACTACACAAAATAGAAACAAAAGCATTGTCAAATTATCTCCTAAGGCAACTGTTACAGTAATACCTATACAAATGAAGACCGAACGAAGGAAGAAAATTATAGTCCACTTTCCCTATGAACATAAATCCAAAAATACTCAGTAAAATACCTGCAAGCCTAAACCAAGAGTGTATCAAACATTATCCACCATAATCAAGTTGGTTTCATTTCAAAATTCAGGAATTATTCAATATATGAAAAATCAGTAAGTGTATATCACCATAGAAACAAACAGAAAAACCACATAATTATTTCATTATATTCAGAAAATATCTTTGATAAAAATAATACCCATTTATTTAAAAGGTCCTGGAGAGCTTAGAGACACAAGAGACATACCTCAACATAGCAAGGCATTAACAGCAATCCTATAGGCAACATCAACTTAAATGGGGAGAAATCCAAAGCAAGTCTCCTAAAATCAGGAACAAGTCAAGGATGTCTACTTTGTTCATAACTATTCAATATAGTATTTTAATTCTTCGCTAGAGCACTAAGCCAAGGTGCTTGAAGGTGATCAAGAGGGTAAAATTACAATTTAAGAAGTCAAAGTATTTTTACTTGCAGATGATATGAAAGAGATCCTGGTAGAACCTTTATCTCTTCCTAGTTTTATCTACCAATAGGTGTGATTTATGGAGAGAAACTAACTTGCAGAATTATTTTAAGTTGGCCATTCTATTCATTTTTTCATGCTGTACTAGTTGCACTCATCTCATGTTCAACCCTCCATGCTTTTCAAGTTACGCCTTTGTATTGTCTACCAACTATAATTTGGTCATTAATCTGTATCATTCAGTTTCATTCAATAATGAGAAGTTCTTTACTCTTTACTAAGTCTCAAGCATTCCAGTACATCTCATGATTACCCTGCTCATAAGAAACAAGAAGTGGCTCATTGCCCAGATTTTAGATAACAAGTACTAAGTCTAAATCTTCATTCTGTATACAGCCATGAGCAATTGCCCTAAACACTCTGGACTTCACTATTCTAATTGTAAACTGGACTACACAATTAAATCTCAGTAGATTCCTTTGAATATTAAATGGAATTCTTTAGAAATATTTGTAAGGCCAAAATTTCCAATGCAGACTATGCTAAACGTTGATGAACATGCCTACAATTTTAGCATGAAGAAAGTGTAGGCAGAAAGACTAGAGATTCAAAACCAGTATCGCTATATAGTGAGTTCCAGGCAAGTCTGAGCTACATAGTAAGACCTTGACTCAAAAAATATCAATCATCATAATGTTTAGAGTTAATTAGTTTCAGATTAAGTCTACTGGTCTTAACTGTCACTTGCATCCTACTAAATTCCTTATGGTTAGAGGTTGATCGTTTTCTTTAGCCAAATCTATATTTAAAATGCTTATGTTGTTTCTTATACAAAGTATTTTGAATTTCTTATGATACGATATAGGAAGCTTTTTAAAATTTTAATGTTTATAAAGAATCAGCAGCACTGAGCCCATTGTACATAGTCATTAATAACACTTCAGTGTTCTACATTATTTATATGAATCACCCCTTTAATCCTCTCTACATAACGAGGTACTGTGGTTACTACCCTGGTGTTGCCATGGAGCCGTGCTGCACTCTGATGCTCATTACTTGCTGAGGTCACACAGTGAGGAAATGAGGGCTGACCTGGGAATAACATTCAGCCCAGTGAAACTCCAGAGTCCCCCCTCCTCACATCCTGTTCTCTATCTATAGTAATAATTCCTGCATAGTCAGCCACCCCGCAAGGGCGACCAACCTGTACAAGTGGCCTGAATATGATTAACTGCCTGTAAGTGAGCCATTCTTCCTTCTCATTTCTACATTGGTGAAAAAGAAGATTAAAACAAGGTGTCCTATCTGGACATCATGCTTCCTTTATTTTGTTTCTATTTCTATCAGAGTGCATGGTCTTTTCTACCATTGGCCTGTACTACTAGGTGTACATATTTATCATGAATGGCTAGGGCAGGGAGCAATTCTTGCAAATCACACTATCACAAACAATTGTTAAATGAGATATATTAAAGATATTATGCTTAAAATTACACAGGGTGGAATATTTAAATTTATACCCCCTAATATAGCAATATTTTAATACATATTCTGCATACAAAAATCTGCACTTTGGGGGCAATAATTTAACATGAATCTACATTCTATAGTTTATATATTTTCACCCCTATTTAGCATTTATGTAACAATAAATGCAATCTTATTTTATTTCCATGTTAAATCAAGTTTAAAATTCACAATTATTCATTAATTGATGACCAAGTCATTATATTTAAAGTTTAAATTTTAAAATGAAATTTACAAGTAATATACAGTTTACTCATATTCTTAGATAGAGTCATATTCTAGTAAGCAAAAAGATGAGTTTGTCAAACAAAATTCTCTCCCTGAAAATTGTGCCAATTTGTGCAATTACAGTTTATGGACCCAAATTGGAAGACCATGGTCAGCTTCTTTTTTGTGCAAAGAGCTTTGCCTCACAACTTTCTAGACCACCCAGAGGCAACTGGACATGTTAACAACAGTAAACAGTATGGAATTGGTGCTCTTTCTCTGCTACAAAAATTCAAGCCAAAAAAGTAAACGAATCTGGATGCATAAAAATGCTTTTCATTTCAACAGCTCAAGGTGACCTTCAGCAGAAGCAAAAACAAACATTATTTTTTCTATTTTAAAGGAAATCATCCCTCCTTGAAATAACATATATGGAAGCACTTCAGACTTCATACCAGATTTGAAACACTGTCTAGCACTTGGGACATACCTTAGTCTGATATCCACATGACATTTCCGAGTACATGGACTTTTCTAACAGCATAAGTGGTGACTTATTCCATAATAAAATGCTACGATCTAAATTTTAAAAAGAAATGCTTTCCAGTTTCAAATTATGCAAGCAATCTACAGTATCCAATATAACTTAAAATATTTATATTATATGCAATATGAACATAATATGTAAATGCATACATATATACATGTATACATGTGTACAAACATATATATTATGTGTATATATAGATTATATTATATATAATTGTGTTACACACACACACATACACACACACACACACACACACACACACACACATGTGCACATGCACATATACATATACAGATGGCTCAGTCTGCAACATGTTTGTTATAAAAGCATGAGGGTCTGAGTTTGTGTCTCCAACAAACATGGTAGCTGATATAGTAGCTGTTTGCCCTTGAAGAACCCAGAAGCAAGCAAATCCCTGGAGCTCATTGCCCATCTAGTACAACTAAATACATTAGCATCACATTTAGTAAAAAAACCCTTTCAAAAAATAAGTATGGAAAGAATGAAGGGAGACATCTGACACCAAAACTAGCTTCTATGCTCACACGTTTATACACACCTAAGCACATAAGCATTCTGCTACTTAGATACATACCTATACCACACCTATATACAGACTTTGTAAGAATACATTCATTATTCTCTGATGTTACGGATTTTAGAAATAAACTATGTCTAATTATTTTAATTAGAAAACTGGTTAAGACATTTTACTCTTTCGTCCAGAAATTCTTCTTTCCAATAATTGTGTCATATCACACACCTTAAAACTCTATTTTGGTATAGGCTTGGTAAGAATTTAGACTCCAGAGAACCAAATAACCCTATTAAAAAACGGGATACAGAGCTAAACAAAGAATTCTCAGCTGAGGAATATCGAATGGCCGAGGAGCACATAAAGAAATGTTCAACATCTTTAGTCATCAGGGAAATGCAAATCAAAACAACCTTGAGATTCTGCCTCATACCAGTCAGAATGGCTAAGATCAAAAACTCAGGTGACAGGAGATGCTGGTGAGGATGTGGAGAAAGAGGAACACTCCTCCATTGCTGGTGAGCTTGCAAACTGGTACAATCACTCTGGAGATCAGTAAGGTGGTTCCTCAGAAAACTGGACATAGTACTAGCTGAGAACCCAGTTATACCGCTCCTGGGCATATACTCAGAAGATGCTCTAACATGTAATGAGGACACATGCCCCACTATGTTTATAGCAGCCATATTTATAATAGCCAGAAGCTGGAAAGAACCAAGATGTCCTTCAATAGAGGAATGGATACAGAAAATATGCTACATTTACACAGTGGAATACTACTCAGCTATTAAAAACAACAACTTTATGAAATTCCTAGGTAAATGGATGGAACTAGAAAATATCATCCTGAGTGAGGTAACCCAGTCACACAAGAACACGCATGGTATGGGCTCACTGATAAGTGGATATTAGCCCAAAAGCTCAGAATACCCAAGATACAACTCACAGACCTTATGAAGCTCAAGAAGAAGGAAAACCAAAGTGTGAATGCTTCAGTCCTTCTTAGAAGGAAGAACAAGATACTCATGGGAGGTAGAGGGTGGGAGGGACTTGAGAGGAAAAGAGGAGGGGAAGGGTGAAAAGGGGGACAGGATAAGGTATGCAAGGAGACTGGGGGGTGATTTACAGAGGGTCAGGAATTTGAACAGAGGTGTGTAGCAATTGGGGAAGGGGAATTGGGGGTAGCCACCAGCAAATCTTAGATGCCAGGAAAGCAAGAGGCTCTGAGGACCCAACGGGGATGAGATTAGAGGAAATGCCTAACAAAGGGGAGGGAGATCTTGTAAAGACTATATCCAGAGGTTAGGCAAGACCCCAGGTTGGGGCATGGAGCTACCCACTCATCTCCAAATTTTTAACCCAGAATTGCTACTGTCTAAAGGAAATATGGAGACAAAGAGTAGAGCAGAGACTGAAGGAAAGGCCATCCAGAGACTTCCTCACCTGAGGATCCATCCCATATACAGACACCAAATCCAGACACTATTGTGAATGCCAAGAAGTGCTTGGTGACAGGAGCCTGATACAGCTGTTTCCTGAGAGACTCTGCCAGAGCCTGACAAATACAGAGGCAGATGCTCACAGCCAACCACTGGACTCAGCACAGGGTCCCCAATGGAGGAGTTAAGGGAAGGAAGGAGCTGAACGAGTTTACAACCCCAGAGGAAGAACAACATCAACCAACTAGAGCCTCTGGAACTCACAGGGACTAAACCACCAACCAAAGAGTACACATGGAGGGACCCATGGCTCTAGCAGCATATGTAGTAGAGGATGGCCTTATCTGGCATCAATGGGAGGAGAGACCCTTGGTCTTGTGAAGGCTGGATGCCCTAGTGTAGAGGAATGAGAGGATAGGGAGGCAGGAGTGGGTGGGTGGTTGGGGGAACACCCTCATAGAAGGAGAGGGAATGGGTATGGGATAGGGGGATTCTGGAGGAGAAACCTGGAAAGGGGACAACATTTGAAATGTAAATAAATAAAAGATCTAATAAAAAACTCTATTGGGAGATTCTATCACATTTACTTTGTTATTTATAAAATATCCCTTTCACTCACTTTCACTTAAAATATGTAAAGCACAAATATAGTGGTGTTACATGTGAAATATTCTCAATGATTATCAATGAACTATAATAATTATGAAAAGTTATCAATACTTTTATAAATTAATAAGTACCCAAACAAATGCTTTATTATATTATAATAATTATGAAACATTTTCAATCCTTTTCTAAGTTAGTATGTACACACATAACTGCTTTACTACAGTTCACAATGCTAAGTTCTCGATTTTACTGCGTGTCCTGTCTGACCGAAATCCTCCAAGCTATATCCAAATAGGACTTTTCTGGACTGAAACACTCCTTGTATTTTAGGTTGTATCCTTTTCTTGTTATTACAGAGAAACTAGTCTGAGAACAAAACTAGGATACAAGAAAAAGAAGCCTGCCTGAATATTCATAAAAAACATGATGTTGCAATTATCTGGAGTTAGCCTGTGAGTTTTGTAACTCTTTAAATACACGTAATGCTCTGACACAGGGATGAGCAGAAGCATTCTACCAATTGCACATTATCATGTGCAGTTCAGGGATGCTGATGCATGTCGTCATGTCACCGGCTGTAGCTGCAGGTGTATGCTCCCCAAGCATTCTCACAGGAAGGAATGGAAGAATCAGAATCCCAGAATGTCAGTGTATTCAACAATAAACATCTGTTTATCTGCAATTCTCAAATCACTCTTTGTTTTGAAACTGGAGCCTGACAAATACAGAGGCAGATGCTCACAGCCAACCATTGGACTGAGCACATGGTCCCCAGTGGAGGAGTTAGGGGAAGGAATGAAGGATCTGAAGTTTACAACCCCAGAGGAAGAACAACATCAACCAACCAGAGCCTCCAGAACTCTCAGGGACTAAACCACCAACCAAAGAGTACACATGGAGGGACCCATGGCTCCAGCAGCATATGTAGCAGAGGATGGCCTTGTTGGTCATCAATGGGAGGAGAGGCCCTTGGTCTTGTGAAGGCTGGATGCCCCAGTGTAGAAGCATGCCAGGATGGGGAGGCAGGAGTGGGTGGGTGGGTGGGGGAACACCCTCAAAGAAGGAAAGGGAGGGGGTATGGGATAGGAGGTTTCCAGAAGAGAAACCTGGAAAGAGGATAACATTTGAAATGTAAATAAATAAAATATCTACTAAATAAAAACTTTATTTGGTAGATTCTATCAAATTTACTTTGTTATTTTAAATAACATATTGTTATTTAAAATAACAATAAAATAAAATAACCTTTTCACTCACTTTCACTTAAAATATGTAAAGCACAAATAAAGTGGTGTTTCATGTGAAATATCCTCAATGATTATCAATGAACTATAATAATTATCAAAATGTAAGTGTATTTTAAACCTGAGGAGGAAATGTATTTGCAGGCTAGTGAGTATTCAAACAGTTGGGAGGATGAGGCCATCACTTAAAATTGATATAAACTGTGTTTTACATTATAGTATGAGGCAGGTATATGGCACCTCTAAAACACTATCAAACTTCTGATTGACTGGAACATTAAAGTGAGATTTTATCAGACTTCGTTTGTCTCTTTTCCCTGAGAACATACCCAATATCATGAATCAGCAGCTTTCTTCATATACCCTTATGTATCAGATTGTAATGGGATGTAACAAAAGATGACAAACTAAATAGTTCGTTTATTTTTTATTTTGTGGAACAGGGAATTTTACCCCGGACACCATACATACGAGGAAAGACCTCTGTCAAGAAATTTCTCATAAGTGCTGCAAGCATAGCCATTTAAAACAACATGTTCATTTTGTCTCAGCTTCTGTAAATCCAAAAAGTTCACATGAACTTGGTATTTGTGTCCTCTAGCCCTGCTCTTTTGTGATTGAAATAAGGCAACTGCTGGGGCTTTGTTTCTGGCTGGAGGGCTGGGAGAGGAAGTATCTGTTTTTATATTCACTTTGATTAGGTTGGTTCAAGGCTTGCTTGCAGTTTTAGACTTTTTGTTAGTTTAGTTCTATGATAGTCTGCAGCAAGCAGAGTCTTTTCCCTCAAGAAAGAGTTCAATTCCTTAGGTAGGCCCACTAAAATTAACCTTACTTTGTTTCAGCCATAAGTCAAAGATTTGGTATCTTAATAATATCTTTAGAATATATACCTTCTCCTCTTACAGAACATGGCTTCAGTTACATCTAGCCAGAGAGAGAAGAGATTATTTCCTAGAGTCACTTGAAAGAACATGAGTGCAAAACTCAATAAAAAATTTAAAGACTCCCTTTACAACCTCTGATCAAGCAGTATATGCTTATTTCACTGGGAGAGAAATAACTTATTAGTATGTACTTACTCTTTAGCCCTGGCTAGTCTAAAACTTTCTATGTAGACCAGGTCGGCCTCAAACATATAGAAATATACCTAATCCTCCCTTCTATGTGCTGAGATTAAGGCATGTGCCACCAAACCCAGCTAAATATTTTTGTTTATAATTTTGAAAATTATTTTATTGGTATAAAAGTACAATAACTATTGGATCCCTAGAACCAGCAGGCCAGGCTGGCAGGGAAAACAGATAAGACATATTCACCCTTTTTCCAAATCCAGTCCCTCAGCCTCATTCCCATTTCTGTATCAGATCGCCGGCTGTGGCCTCTGCTCCCTCTCTATCTCCATTCCCAGGGGACTAAACAGACACTGGTATCACACACTGGTTTTCTTCCTGCTGTGGACGCCTTCATCTCTCCTCACATCTGATACATTCACACTTCTAAATGTCATCTCACAATACCTAGAAAAACTTTCTGTTTCTGGCCAACTATCAGAAGCATTCTCTTCTAGGCAAACCACTGCCACTACACTCACCTAAGAAGCAGAGAGGGCAACAGACACCAACTAAGCCCTTATAGATTGCTCAGTCCATTTTTTTTTTAAATAGACTCTAGAACCAACAGCATCCTAAAAGTTCTAGAACAACAAGAAAAAAATCATACCAAAAAGGACTGGGAGTAGATGGCAAGAAATTATCAAACTCTTGGATAAAATTTAATAAAATAAAAACAAGAAAACAATACAAAGAACTACTGAAATAAAGAGTTGGTGTCTTGAGAAAATCAATCATATTGACAAACCTTTATCCAAATTAATGCGGAGAAAGAGGATCCAAATTAACAAAATTAGAGATCAAAAGGTAGAAATGATGATAGATATGCAGAAAATCTACAGAATGATAAGAACATACTTTAAAAACCTATATACTCCACCAAATTGAAAAATCTAAACTGAATGGATCATTTTCTAGATAGATATCACTTTCCAATATTAAATCAACATCAAATAGGCATGCTCATTTTGGCTTTACTCAGAATAACCAGAAACTGGAAAATATATTCTTGTCCCTCAACCAAAGAATGGATAATGGAAATGTGGTGCACTTACACAATGAGGTATTAATTAGATGATAAAAAACTAAACAAAGAAACCAACAAAAATTGTATCATGAAATTTGCAGATAGAAATTTCTAGAGGTAACTAGAAAAAAATTCCTAAGTAGGTAACCCAGACCCAAAAGACAAATATTGTATGTATTTACTTATACGTATATTTTACCCATTAAGTAAATAAAAGCTAAGCTACAGTCTGTAGGCCTAGAGAGGTTAATTGAATAGAAGACGTCTATGGGGGACAGACACATGGCTCTCCTTAGGAAGAGAAAATGAAATATATTTTATAGGTGGAATGAGGGTGGGTAGAGATGGGAGCAGGAGGGAGCAGGTAGGGGGAAGATGGGATAAAAGGAAAGAGTTCAAGGAGATGATGGGGGGACATTGGGAGGGGGTATGTGGAAATCTCGTGTAGTGAGAGCAGCCTGTAATTTATGACCCTGATGCTGATGGAGGATATAGACTCTCAACTGGCCATCTCTTTTGTAGCCGGTTGAGGGAATGAGTAATTATCCAAGATAATACCATAGCAATTCCCAAACAAATCAAGCTGATGTTAAGATAATGCATTGATCGCCACAAACTGACAGGAGAACTCCCACACCTAAGACAACATCTACACAACTCATTAACCATGAAGAAGTTGAGCTGGTGCCTATATGGAGCCTTCAGTCCTATTTTCTAGTCTCTTTGGTTCACGAAGGCACTCTGCTGGATGTCTAAAGAGAAACATGGCCATGAATCTACTCACAAAACTTTTGACCTAAAATCTCTACTGCCTGCAAAATATGTTAGGGCAACGGTGACATGGAACTCGTGGAAGTAACCAACAGACATTTAATTTGACTTATGGCCCACTCCATGAGATGGAATCCATACCTCACACTGCTTAGGTAATTAAGAACCGGAGACTATATAGTCCAGAAAATAGTAAAACCAAACAGGCAAGGTCTTTAAAAAAAATCAATAAAATGACTCCTGATAATATCTTGCTATGCTCATAGTTCAATGTTTATCCAGTCATCATCAGAGAACCTTCCTTCCACCTGCACTCAGGTTCATGAAATGACTCTGAGACTGAATTTTTTTTATGAATAAATGCCTAGCCAAAAGCTTTAGTGCATTCCCACTTGTTCGTAACTCATTTATCCTGCTTATTCTATTTTAAGACCTGCCACATTGTTAGCTACCTCACCTCCAGTTCATTCTACTCTTTCCATCAGTGATCAGGTTGAATCTCCTCCCACAACTGACTCTATCACAGAATCCCCTCTCTCTGCCGGAACTCCCAACTCCTATTTCCTGCCTAAGCTAATAAATAGGCCAACAGCTTTTTATTAACAGGTAATGCTCCCACATAGAGCACAGGAGATTATCCCTATATCTCCCATGTTTAGTTGAATAAAAGACTATTTTTCTTACATCAATATACTATGTACAGTAAGAACAATTATGAAAACTATCAAGTGATAATTACATTCATAATGCCTAGTCCACATGTATTCAGCAAAATTGGAGAAAGTGCTCCGCTACCTATCCTATTTTGATATGTTCAGAGTTTTGTAGCTAAATGAATTTCTATCATAACTTGCATTACCAACATAAAACATCTTCTTAGACTTAAAAAGAGTTTCTTAAATACTATACAACTTAAACTTATATGGAAAACGATAGCTATCTAGTTTGCAACCCCATCAGAGACCTGAGAAGGAATGGGTATTACCTGAGAATGCAGAAAGTACAGATAAGCAGCTTCCGAAACTATAGATGGGACAGAGAAAGCTAACTTTCTGGAGAGTCTGCCAACATTTTGTTGTGTCATTGGAGCAACTTCTTCAGCCTTCTGCCCCAGAATATCTGACATACTATTTTGGGGAGCAGGAAATATGAATGACTGCTTACCCTGTCTTGAAAAAGCTTAGCAGTCAACTTTCTTTTGTCTTGGTTTTCCCAATTTGGATAGCATCCTGTCAGCAACTGAATCAAAGGCAATTTCTTGTCCCATAGCTAGCTTGTCACATATGAAGGGAACACCATAAGGAAGTTCTTTGATGCTCATCATCTTCATTTGAAGTAGAATAGGATTCTGTCAAGAGCAGACCTGTCTCATTGTCAGAAATAGCCTTTTATAATAAAACATCTTTAAGTGACATTTTCTGTAGATCTCTGAGATTTTTAAAGACCATCTATCTACCTATAGTATATCTGAATTGATTGTCTCCAGCTATCTACTAACTGCCTTTGAAAACATATTTCTGTAATAAATCAGTATCAAAGAGGAACATAAGTTTGATTGAATAACTATTAACTTGCATTTCTTAATTAATCTAAACAGTTTGTAATAGCAACTTTCAAAAGGACTACAAATTAACATTGCCTTTTAAAGAATTATCTTATACAATACCTTAAAACCAGTTAATAAATAGTATGTTTTAACATAATATTATCTTAATTTTGTATCAGTGTACAAAGATCTGTACTAATATATGATTTTTGGCTAGTAGTTTTTCTATATGTTAAGAGTAGATTCAATAATCTAACATTTATTTGTATTATTCTTATATTATTATTCCTATATCCCCTTTTTATCTTTTCACACCTTCTCCCTTTTATCCCTTTAACATGGATAAAAGAGAAAGAAGAATAGAGGAAAGAAAAAGAAAAAGAGAATTCCCTGCATCTTAACTGCTATATTCTGTTTCCTTACAGACCAAACCATTAACAATTTGTAACCAACTCCCCTTTAATAACAACAAACCCATTAAACAACCAAAAAAAAAAATAATCCATGCCTCCTTTTGGGAATGAGGGCATCTCTTAAAATTGTTTCCTTTTGACTTGAGACATCATTTTTCTTTTACACCCCTCCCTCAAAATGGTATTCTGGTCAGTTTTAAGAATGCTAGCTGTAGTTCTGTGGCAGGAGACCTCTGCCTGGGCCACCAGGGCTCCTTAGCCAAATGGTGCTGGGAGAAAGCTAGACTCCCAGGAGTGTGGGCAAGCCTGTCTGCTCAGAGGGACCCACCTGGAATCCCAAGGACACAGGGACTGAGGAGTGGTGTCTTAATCAGGGTTTCTATTCCTGCACAAACATCATGACCAAGATGCAAGTTGGGGAGGAAAGGGTTTATTGAGGTTACACTTCCATGCTGCTGTTCATCACGAAAGGAAGTCAGGACTGGAACTCAAGCGGGGCAGGAAGCAAGAGCTGATGCAGAGGACATAGAGGGATGTTACTTACTGGCTTGCTTCCCCTGGCTTGCTCAGCTTGCTTTCTTATAGAGCCCAAAACTACCAGCCCACAGATGGTACCACTCACAAGGGGCCCTCCCCTCTTGATCACTAATTGAGAAAATGCCTTACTGCTGGATCTCATGGAGGCATTTTCTCAACTGAAACTCCTTTCTCTGATATAACTTCAGCTTGTGTCAAGTTGACACACAAAACTAGCCAGTACAAGTGTTCTGGTTTTTCTCGGTGGCCGGGGAGCAGATCCTGTGACACAGGGCACCATACTCAAATAGTGCCAGGAGAGAGCTGGTATCCCAGGAGTGCTGGCACACCTAAAAGCACAGGCAAGACCACCACCTCTGTTCAAATTCACTGGATCAAGAGGGACACTTGCAGAGCCATCAGGACACAGGAACCAAGGGACAGCTAGGGACTAGATCCTTCTAGTTTCAGTCTGTACCCAGAGCTGATCCTGTACAACAGCTCTCCAACCCCAAATTCCTCTCAGATAGAACTGGTCTTTAAGGAGTATTGACACCGAGGTTTGCAGGAAGGACAAGCCACAGTCAGAGAGAGTAAGACCAGCTAACACCAGAGATAACCAGATGGTGAAAGGCAAGGGCAAGAACATAAGGAAGAAATACCAAGGCTACTTGGCATCATCAGAACCCAGTTCTCCCACCACAGCAAGCCCTGGATACCCCAACAGACCAGAAAAGCAAGATTCAGATTTAAAATCACATCTCATGATGATGATAGATTTTAAGAAGGAAATAATTAACTCCCTTAAAGAAATACAAGAGAACACAGGTAAACACCTAGAAGCCCTTAAAGAGGAAACACAAAAATCCCTTAAAGAATTACAGAAAAACACAATCAAACAGACAAAGGAAATGAACAAAACCATCTAGGAACTAAAAATGGAAATAGAAACAATAAATAAATCACAAAGGAGACAATCATGGATTTAGAAAACCTAAGAAAGAGATCAGAAGTCATAGATGCAAGCATCACCAACAGAATACAAGAAATAGAAGACAGAATCTCAGGTGCAGAAGATACCATAGATAACAATGACACAACAGTAAAAGAAAATGCAAAATACAAAAGCTCCTAAACCAAAACATCCAGAATATCCAGGACACAATGAGAAGACAGAATCTGAGGATAATAGGTATAGAAGAGAGTGAAGATTACTAACTTAAAGGGTCAGTAATTATCTTAAACAAAATAATAGAAGAAAACTTCTCTAACCTAAAGAAAGAGATGAAGACAAATATACAAGAAGCCTACAGAACTCCAAACAGATTGGACCAGAAAAGAAATTCCTCCCATCACATTATAGTTAAAACACCAAATATACAAAATAAGGAAAGAATATTAAAAGCAGTAAGGGAAAAAGGTCAAGTAACACATAAAGGCAGACCTATCAGAATTACACCAGACTTCTCACCAGAGACTATGAAAGCTAGAAGATCCTGGGCAGATCTCATAGAGACCCTAAGAGAACACAAATGCCAGCCCAGCCTGCTATACCCAGCAAAACTCTCAATTACCATAGATCGTGAAACCAAAATATTCTATGACAAAACCAAATTTGCACAGTATGTTTCTACAAACCCAGCCTTACAAAGAATAATAGATGGAAAACGCCAACTCAAAGAGGGAAACTACACCCTAGAAAAAGCAACAAAGTAATCTTTCAACAAACTCAAAAGAAGATAGCCATACAAACATAAAAATAACATCAAAAATAATGGAAGCAACAATCACTATTCCTTAATATCTCTTAACATCAATGGACTCTATTCCCCACTAAAAAGACATAGACTGACAGACTGGATCCGTAAGCAGGACCCTGCATTTTGCTGCATCCAGGAAACGAACGTCCATGTTAAAAACAAACACTACCTCAGAGAAAAGGGCTGGAAAATAATTTTCCAGACAAATGGTCCCAAGAAACAGGCTGAAGTAGCTATTATAATATCGGATAAAATCAACTTTCAACCAAAAGTCATCAAAAAAGATAAGGAAGGACACTTCATTCTCATCAAAGGAAAAATCTACCAAGAAGAACTCTCAATGCTGAACATCTATGCACCAAATGCAAGGGCACCCACATTCATAAAACAAATTTTGCTAAAGCTCAAAGCACACATTGTACCTCACACAAAAATAGTGGGAGACTTCAACACCCCACTATCATCAATGGACAGATCATGGAAACAAAAACTAAATAGAGACACATTGAAACTAACAGATGTTATGAACCAAATGGATTTAACAGATATCTATAGAACATTTCATCCTAAATAAAAAGAATATACCTTCTTCTCAGCACATCTTGGTACCTTCTCCAAAATTGATCATATAATTGGTCACAAAACAAATATCAACAGATATAAGAAGATTGAAATAATCCTATGCCTCCTATCTGATCACTACGGATTAAGACTGTCCTTCAACGGCAACAACAACAACAGAAAGCCCACATACACATGGAAGCTGAAAAACACTCTACTCAATGATAACTTGGTCAAGGAAGAAAAAAAGACAGAAGTTAAAGACTTCTTAGAATTTAATGAAAATGAAAGTACAACATACACAAACCTATGGGACACAATGAAAGCAGTGTTAAGAGGAAAACTCATAGCTCTGAATTCCTCCAAAAAGGACCTGCAGAGAGCATATACTAGCAGCTCAACAGCTCTAGAACAAAAAGTAGCTAATACACCCAAGAGGAGTAGAAGGCAGGAAATAATCAAATTAAGGGCAGAAATCAACCAAGTAGAAACTAAAAGAACTATACAAAAAATCAACAAAACCAGGAGTTGGTTCTTTGAGAAAATCAGCAAGATAGATAAACCCTTAGCCACACTAACCAGAGGGCACAGAGACAGTATCCAAATTAGCAAACTTAGAAATGAAAAAGGGAGATATAACAACAGATTCTGAGGAAATTCAAAAAATCATCAGATCCGACTACAAAAGCCTACTGAACAAAATTGAAAAATCTGGATGAAATGGACAAGTTTCTAGACAGAAACCAAATACCAAAGTTAAGTCAGGATCAGATAAGCCATCTAAACAGTCCCATAACCCCTAAACAATAGAAGCAGTCATTAAAAATCTCCCAACCAAAAAAAGCCCAGGACCAGATGGGTTTACTGCAGAATTCTATCAGACCTTCAAAGAAGAACTAATATCAATACTCTTCAATCTATTCCACAAAATAGAAACAGAAGGAACCCTACCCAATTCATTCTATTAGGCCATAGTTACACTGATACCAAATCCTCACAAAGACCCAACAAAGAAAGAAAACTTCAGACCAATTTCCCTTATGAATATCGATGCAAAAATACTCAATAAAATTCTTGCAAACCGAATCCAAGAATACTTCAAAACGATCATTCACCATGATCAAGTAGGATTCATCCCAGGGATGCAGGGATGGTTCAATACCCAGAAATTCATCAATGTAGTCCACTACATTAACAAACTCAAAGAAAAAAACCACATCATCTTTTCATTAGATGCTGAAAAAGCATTTGACAAAATTCAGCATCCTTTCATGATAAAAGTCTTGGAAAGATCAGGAATTCAAGGCCCATACCTAAACATAGTAAAAGCAATATACAGCAAACCAGTAGCCAATATCAAGCTAAATGGAGAGAAACTTGAAGCAATCCCATTAAAATCAGGAACTAAACAAGGCTGACCTCCCTCTCCCTATCGATTCAATACAGTACTTGAAACTCTAGCTAAAGCAATTAGACAACAAAAGGATGTGAAAGGGATACAAATTGGAAAGGAAGAAAGCGAAATATCACTATTTGCAGAGGATATGATGGTATACTTAAGTGACCCGAAAAACTCTACCAGAGAACTGCTACAGCTGATAAACAACTTCAGCAAAGTAGTTGGATACAAAATTAACTCAAGCAAATCAGTAGCCTTCCTAAACTCAAAGGATAAACAGTCTGAGAAAGAAATTAGGGAAATGACACCCTTCACAATAGTCACAAACAATATAAAGTATCTTGGTGTGACTCAAACCAAACAATTGAAAAATCTGTATGACAAGAACTTCAAATCTCTGAAGAAAGAAATCGAAAAAGACCTCAGAAGATGGAAAGATCTCCCATGCTCATGGATTGGCAGGATTAATATAGTAAATAAGGCCATCTTGCTGAAAGCAATCTAAAGATTCAGTGCAATCCCCATCAAAATTCCAACTCAATTCTTCATAGACTTAGAAAGAGTAATTCTCAAATTCATATAGAATAACAAAAAACCCAGGATAGCAAAAACTATTCTCAATAATAAAAGGAATTCTGGGTGAATCAGCATCCCTGACCTCAAGCTGTACTACAGAGCAGTAGTGATAAAAACTGCATGGTATTGGTACAGCGACAGGCAGGTAGATCAATGGAATAGAATTGAAGACCCAGAAATGAACCTACACACCTATGGTCTCTTTATCTTTAGCAAAGGAGATAAAACCATCAAGTGGGAAAAGACAGCATTTTCAACAAATGGTATTGGTTCAACTGACAGTCTATATGTAGAAGAACGCGAATTGATCCATTTCTATATCCTTGTACAAAGTTCAAGTCCAAGTGGATCAAGGACCTCCACATAAAACCAGATACACTGAATCTAATAGAAGAGAAGTGGGGAAAATCTCGATCACATGGGCACAGGGGAAAGGTTCATGAACAGAACACCAATGGCTTATGCTCTAATGTCAAGAATCGACAAAGGGGACCTCATGAAATTACAAAGCTTCTGTAAGGCAAAGGATACTGTCAATAGGACCAAACGGCATCCAAGAGATTGGGAAAAAATCTTTACCAATCTTAAGTCTGATAGAGGGCTAATATCCAACATATACAAAGAACTCAAGAAGTTAGACTCCAGAAAACCAAATAACCCTATCAAAAAAATGGAGAACAGAGCTTAACAGAGAATTCTCAACTGAGGAAATTCGCAGGGCTGAGAAGCACCTAAAGAAATGCTCAACATCCTTAGTCATCAGGGAAATGCAAATCAAAACAAGTCTGAGATTCCACCTCACACCAGTCAGAATGGCTAAGATCAAAAACTCAGGTGACAGCAGATGGTGGAGAGGATGTGGAGAAAGAGGAACACTCCTCCATTGTTGGTGGGATTGCAAGCTGGTACAATTACTCTGGAAATCAATTTGGTGGACCCTAAGAAAAATGAACATAATACTACCTGAGGACCCAGCTATTCCACTCCTGGGCATATACCCAGAAGATGTTCCAACATGTAATAAAGACACATGTTCCACTATATTCATAGCAGCCATATTTATAATAGCCAGAAGCTGGAAACAACCCAAATGTCCCTCATCAGAGGAATGGATACAGAAAGTGTGGTACATTTACACAATGGAATACTACTCAGCTATTAAAACAATGACTTCATGAAATTCGCAGACAAATAGATGGAACTTTAAATATCATCCTGAGCAAGGTAACTCAGTCACAAAAGAAGGAACATAGTATGTACTCACTGATAAGTGGTTATTAGCCCAAAAGTTCGGAATATCCAAGATTCACTTCACAGCAACTATTGGGTTGAGCATAAGATCCCAGATGGAGGAGTTGGAGAAGGGATTGAAGGAGCTGAAGAAGTTTGCAGAGCCATGGGGAGGGAGCAACAGTGTCAAATCAAAGAATACACATTGAGGGACCCATGGTGCTGGCCACATATGTGGCAGAGGAGGGTCTTGTTAGCCATCAGGGGTATGAGAGGCCCTTGGGCCTAAGGGTGTTATATGCCCCAGTATAGGGGAATGCCAAGGAGGGAAGACAGAGTGGGTGGGTGGGTGGGTGGGTGAATACCCTCATAGAGGCAGGATGAGGGGTGGGGATAGGGGGGTTGCAAAGGGGAGATCTGGAAAGGAGGAAACATTTGAAATGTAAATAAAGTATCAAAAAAAAAAAAAAAACCAAACAAACAAAAAAGAATGCTAGCTGTAGTTTTCTGCATGCTAATAAACTTCAGGGCTTAACTAAAGTCCTGACTGGAATAGTCTGTGATGTTGGGCGACCTGGGTAGCTGGTTTGAAATTGTCCTGGATGCAGGTTTTAAGGAAACAGCATTGAGACAGTCTGAGGTAGGCTCAAGCAGGATGTTGGAATAAATATGTCTCAGTGTCTGAGCATCCCTGAGGGTGAATCTTGTCAGGGCTGTACTGACCTCATTGGCATCTGTAAACATAAAACGTCTCACGGGTAGTATACATTTCTGCAGTAATGTGTACAGAATGTGCAGTGTGTAAAACTTAGTTAAAGATGATTCTGTGCTCTCTGTTTAAGCAGGTAAGGGATCTGTCTTTCTTTATAAGTTAGTATGGATTATGTAACCAAACTGCATTATAAATTTTTATCTATGCCATTTGAATGGATGGCATGATAAGTCTTGAAGATTCTATAGCTAACAAGAGTTATTGGCTATGCATAGATGAAGTTCTTGCAGGAGACATCTTCATGTCTCAGTCAGTCTCACAGCTGTTCTGATATAGAGGGATCAGCAATTTATGTTACCTGTTTTGTTCTTCTTGGTTTCCTTCTTTGTAGGTGTAGCCTAGATCTTTAGGAGGTCTTCCCTGTCAAAACGGATTTTTATAGACTTGCATGGAATCAATAGCCTTTTGGCTCCTGTTGAAACAAAGACAAAATATATTCCCCTATGTAACATATTTCCTGTCTTCCTTTCTGAAGTTATCACAATCTAATCTAATTAACCAGTCTTTTCTAAAATCCAGTTTATTCCAGCTGCTGAGGTATCTCTTTGATTGACATTTTAAAAATTTAAAGTCGATAAAACATTATTTAATCTTTCAGGGAGCTCTCATATCCCTCTTCGGTTCTATGAGCGTTTCCTTTAAAACCCTTAGATATCTGTACAATTCCTTGTCTTTTAACTCAGAATATCTCATCTCTATAACTCTAATCCTAATCCATCTCTAATTCCTCAAACCTTTATGGCTTTTTCTCAGCTGGAACTTCCCTTTTTGCTGTTCCAGATTGGATTCATTTGAAGGTTCTTTATTCTGGTTTAAAGACTCCTCTAACCTCTGTTCTATGGGCTCCAATTTCGCATTTCATCTTTCAGGCCTTTTCTTAAATTGATCTTATTCTAATCTTTAAGAGTATATATAAACTTGTAATCATTAGTAAACATATAATTATTTCTATCCTGACAGTCAAAACTAAACTATATTGTTGTTTATATGTCCTCTTCTACAGAGTTTCTCATTTTTTTTAACACAGAAAATATTTTTCTTTTCAATCTTAAACTCCCTCCTAAGGACTTCACTTTATTATTTTCAAAGTAAATATTTCTTCCTATGATTTTTTTATACCTGATTTCTTTTCTTTTTTGTTGTTTTCAAACTTAATACTTTTCCACTTTAGAAGCTTGGGTCTTTTTGGTATCATTGCATCTCCAGGAAAAGCTGCAGGATCCTCAGGTCAGCATGTGTCTGGCTGTTCAGTCAAGCTCAATCCTCTAGCAGGCTGCTGGCTCCTGGTTTTGCCCCCTTCACGTCAATCTTTTTCTCTGGGCAGTTGTAGGCTTTTCCCATGTGGATCTGAATTGGCCCATTTAGTTCTCTGTAGTATGACTTTAGACCTTTCTTGGGACCCATTCTGTGCTTTGGAGAAGCTGCAGCTACTGTGCCCTCAGTCTCCAGTCCTAGAGAGACTGCAGAGCAGGTCTGGCAACTTCTTCTTAAAAGAGCCATGCACCTTCACCTTTGACCAGGCTAGGAAATTGCTCCCTGATGGGATGACATAACCTTCATCTTGAGACTCAGGAAATTCTGCAGAAGAGGAGGTTGAAGGAGTGTAAGAGCCAGAGGGGATGGAGGGCACCAAGAAAATAAGGTCTCCTAAACACAGCAGGACTGATGACAAATCTCAGAGACTGGTAGCATAGACAGGCTTACACAAGTCTGCACCAGAGGAAGTCCTAGAGCTGAACGCATACCCCCATCCTTAGACAGACGCTAGCTCTATCTGCTAGCCACTTGCAAATGATCATTTAGTTTTCTCCAAGGGATTTTTCCTGAGGAAACAATCAACTCTTAAGTGCAGATTCTATATACAGCAGTATATGTAGCCAACAGGAAAAAAAAACCTCAAAGAATTATTCGGACAGGTTTTGTCTCATAATGTTCTGTCAAGGCTTTCAGTTTTCTGTTATTTTGTTTGCTTGTTTTTAACCTTACAGTTCCTTTGTATGTACATATTACGGACTCCAGTTTTGTGTTTTTACGGGATTCCTGTTTGTGCAAATAGAGTATGTTTCTGCGTCTATATATGCTTCTCCTGATTTTGCTTTCACTCTTTGTCTTATGTTAGCTGTGTCCTGTTCTGAAACATTTGTTTTTGTTTATCTTACTATTTATTTTATTTTATCATTATTCTTTATACACCTGTTTTCTTACAAGAGGCAGAACAGGTGTGTATCCAGACAAAAGAGAAGGTGAGGAAGAAGATATTAAAGAACACCATGTTAGACCTGATTTCCGAAATACTCACCTTCATAACAAAACTTTGTGAGTTAGAACTACAACATTGATCAGCATATCTCTGGAATTTCTACTTGAGTATAAATGAATCTTCTTGGTCAATAATGAGAATCTCTATTTCCACTCTCCCTTACCCTTTGCCTGCAGTTATTCTACTAGGATTCTCTGAATTTCGGCATTGTGTGTACATCATAGAAATGGAATCCTTTGATTGCCCCCGAGGTTGGTTATTTCAGGTAGCCTGGTGTCCTTGGAAGTAGTTCCTGTTATCACCTATAGATATTTTGTTCTTTTGTTCTTTTTGATCTTGTAAATGTTGGTTACAATCCCTTTGTGTATACAACATTACTAATCATCAGGTAATGTAAATCAAAGTCAGAATGTGATATCCACTCACATTTCTCAGAAACACTAGTATCAAAAGAAGAAAGAAGAACATTGAAAAGGAAGAGAAGCAGAAGTACCTTGTCAGAGCAAATGTGAAGAAGGATACAGAATACTGGAAGACTTCCATGGTAGTGGAACAAGGGGAAAAATGGCTCATTTCATATGGAAAACAGCATGGAGTTCTGATTGTTCTGGTCAGCCTGTACTGTCATGGCAATATAGATGGGCATTTCATCAACACCGTAAGTGTTTTCTCAAAGTTCTGGAGAAATCATGATCAGAATCTGATAGAGTAAATGTGCGCTTCAGGCTCGCTTTCTGATTTAGGATCTGATGCCTTGTTATATCTCCTATAACAGAAATGATAAAGGAGCTTTTTCTTTCTCTACCCTAAGACAAAGCATCCCTTTCTGAGGAGAACTGATCATGTCCTATTGGCCTTATGTCCAGACACCATTGGAAATTACTAATCAACATGAAAATCTGGGAAGTAGGGAACAATTATTCAATCTATACAGAAGTGCTCTAAAATATAAAACATAAAACTACCACATCATTTGGTGAAAATTATCAGGGTAAGTATATATCTACTGAAATTAGGACCAAGAAGTGTTATTGGAACATCTACAGTATTGCAGTATGAATCAAAAACAGAAAAAGAAAAAGTATGTATTAAAAATATGTGCATATAAAAAGATCTTGTTTTGGTGTTCTTGCATTCGTTATATAGTGAAAAGTGCAGCCAGTAAGGGGCTCTTTGATGCTAGTGACATTCTGTACAAGGTGGAGCACTTTCACTCAGTATGGAAGAGGATGTGTCCCTGGGGTACATTTCCTGCCAGGTAATAATGGTAGCTATTGAATGAGCACTCAGATTCACCTCCCTGCCAAGGACTTGAAATAGTACCCTTGGTGACCTTATTACTTCCAGGAGATAAGAGAACATGAGAATATACACTCGGGAGCCCCCATGGAGCATACTCTAGCACAGAAAAATCCCTGCAATTGCACACAACACTTTAAAACAGTTAACTCTCATATAATTGTATATCTACATATCTGCATCTTGCTTTGTGAAATGAGAATAAGGTTCAAAGTGGGCCATTTCATGCTGTTCTTCGTTAAGTGCTATGTTGAGCTGGGAAGGAAAACAATAAAGATGCAGACACTTTGTCTTCTGGTCCCTGCCAGTTCTTCACTGAGGTGTATTTTTAGCCCTTTATGAACTTCACAGGTTAATGATGAGGTCCGTAGTTAACATGCAGCTTAAAGAGTTTGTATGGCTGCCTGCTTTCATCAAGCATTACATGAGGAACTGTAAGTGTAGAGGCACAATAGGAATTAAGGAAATTGCTTTACAAGTTCTAAAAGCGGCAGTCACCTGAATGTGAACTCTCCATGACTTTTAACTCCCACAACCCAGACATAAATGACAGTTCTTCAGGCACATTGCGACGCTCATTTGAATCCAGAACAAAAACATAAGTTGCAGTATTGTCTCTAGTTTTTACACTCTACACTTCTCCCTCAGGGACATGCAGTGGCGTAAGCTCATGAGTCTCTGTTCTCTTTCCAATTGTATTTTAAACTGTATGACGTAGATCCCAGTCTTAAACCCTTGTGGATACTCTGTCAACATCAAAGTAAAAGAGAATAATCACTTGAAAACACATGAATATAAATGCTATCCAATCATATTCTTCTTGGCTTAATAATGTAGTGTCTCAGCCTATATTCATTGAGACTCTATGACCAGTGTGTTGTATAGTGTTTAAGATATCAGAATCAAATAAAAAATTAGTCTTGACCCTCTTTCCCTCTGAGAACATAAATTGATTGTGTAACATAGACTATGATGACAAACACAATGTGTAGAGCGGGAAATGAGGACAATTGCTGGTGCAAGATTGTTATCAAAATATTTAATACTGTGCCCTATGCTATGCATTCAGTTCTTCTTCTATCACCATGTTCTCAGTAGAATGTAAATGTATGAAGAAATATGCTGACTTATTAGCATTGTGTATATTAATGGATTTCATCTGACATTTTTCCATATAAATATATATGCTCTTGAACGTTTTTCCCCGAAGCACATGTCATCTCTCTCCATCCCTTTTCTGAGTCCCCTCCTGCTAGTCCTCTACTTTCCCCGAGATATCTTTGCTTTTACGTTTATATCATACACATACATTATTATTTATCTACATAAATCATTATTAAAAATAAATATAACATAAGATTTATGATTTTATCCTTTCTTTTCTTAATTGAATATTTCATTTATTTACATTTCAAATGTTATCCCCTTCCTGGTTTCTCCTCTGCTAACTCCCTATCCCATCCCCCTTACCCTGCTTCTATGAGGATGCTCTGCCACCTACCCATCCACTCCCACCTCACTGGCCTAGCATTCCTCTGCACTGGGGCATCAAGCCTTCACAGGACCAAGGGCCTCCCCTCCCATTGATGAAAGATAAGGCCCCTTCTGCTCCTTCAGTCCACCCCTTAACTCCTCCATTGGAGTCCCTGTGCTCAGTCCAATGGTTGGCTGCTAGCATCCACATCTGTATTAGTCAGGATCTGGCAGAATCTTGCAGGAGACAGCTGTATCAGGCTCCTGTAGCCTTTCAAACCAGGGAGTCCAAAGGCATTAAGAACTTTCATTCTGTTGTTCAAGGGCCGCCATCATCTACCTTCCAAGTTTGTTCATTTTCAAATCCTAAACTCCCTACCCACAAAAAAGCATCTTCATGTTTCTCTGTCTTCTTAGTCCTGGATGACAACCATTTACATTCTCTATGGATTGTTTACTTTAGGAACCTCAAATTAATGGAATAAAAAAATTACCTTTCCTTTTGCACATAGCTTATTTTTGTTAGAATAATACATATAAGATTTATCCAGGATGTAATATGATGCTCAAATTTCCCTTCTATTAACATCTGACCGTGTCTGCACATACCACATTCTGTTTAACCATTCTATCCATGCATACTTGGGATGATTCTCTCTTTCCTTTGTTTTGGGGGACAATAAAAAAGAGTACAGCTTTGAGCATGAATATGAAAATATATGTGTTAATCTCTGCTTCTATGATTTTGAGTATACAAATCCAGAAGAACTGATAGGTCATATGTTAATTATACATGGAATCGCCTTTTCTAGACTTGTCATTTTGTAGTCCTCCAGAGAATCAGAAAATACTCAATTTATTCTCATACTCAAAATTGGCATTTCCCATTTGTATTTAATAATACACAGCTCTGTGAGCATAAAGTTTTATTTCATTGTAACTTGAATTTACATTTGCCTATTAAGCGATATGCTGTATCTTACCTTACCCACTCCAGTGCAACATTTGCCTCAAACCAGACCAGAGAGCAACTAGGAGGAAAAGGAAGAAGGCAACTAACTGATCAAGAAAGAATAAGACTTCCCCATGACCTCATAGATGGTTGTAAATATCAGTGCAGAAGGCTCAAAGCATTTATAGTATTGTTGGTATGTTGAAAGGGGCCAACAATTTCTCTAGTTTGTTTCAGTGCTAAAAGGGGTTAAATAATGAAAAGGTGAAAATTTGGGCAGTAGCAATTGCCATTGTTCATAAGAGTCCTAAATATAGGTTCCAAAATATGCATGGAGCTGTGGAACCTGCAGTCAGCAAAGGAAGGCCAAATCCTAGAGCAAAGAGGCTGCCTAGCAAATGCCTTCATAGGAAGACTGATTCTATTATTGGGATTAAGGATTAGACAGGAGTTGGTAGCTAACAGTGTCACCTAAGAGCTCTTGGCCATCAAGAGACTGCCCCACCTGGGGATACAACCCATATCCAGTCACCAAACACAGATGCTATTGTGGATACTAAGAAGTGCTTGCTGACAGGAGCCTCATATAGCTGTCTCCTGAGAGGCTCTGCCAGAGCCTGACAAATACAGAGGTGGATGCTTGCTACCAAACATTGGACTGAGCACAGGATCCCCAATGGAGGAGTTAGAGAAAGGACTGAAGGAGCTGAAGGGGTTTGCATCCCCATAGGAAGAACAACAATATCAACCAACCAGATCCTCCAGAGTTCCCAGGGACTAAACCACCAACCAAGGAGTACACATGGAGAGACCCATGACTCCAGCCACATATGTAGCAGAGGATGGCCTTGTTGGGCATCAAAGGGAGGAAAGGCCCTTGGTCCTGTGAAGGCTCAATTCCCCAGTGTAGAGGAATACCAGGGCAGGGAGATAAAAGTGGGTGAGTGGGTGGTGGAGCACCCTCATAGAAGTAGAGGGAGGAGGGATGGGTTAAGGGGTTTCTGGGCAGGGACAAGAAAGGGAATAGCGTTTGAAATGTAAATAAAGAAAATATCCAATAAAAAACACACACAAAACAAAGTAATAAAAGAACAAAATCAAGAGAGAGAGAGCTCTTGGCCAAGTAAGTACAGTACATTGAGTTCTGTTCCAAGTCATGTGAGCATATTGGAAAACTTTTTAGAAGGGATGTGAAATGATCACATTAGTTTGTAAGGAGCACAAATTATATGTAAACATGCAAGTAAGAACACCAATATATAGATGGTACTATTGAGGGGCAGATAAAAAGAAGATACCAGCTACCTAGACTCAGGGAGATCATAAGGACAGAACAATATATAATATATAAAAGTAATATATAAAAGTGAAGTTAAGGTTTTATATTCCTGAAGAATGGAATACCTAAAGAAGATTAAAGGTACAATTATTTATTAAGAATTTTGCCTTACTAAAAGCAGATTTATTAATGGAATAGAATCAAAGACCCAAAGTACACCCATTCACCTACAGACATACTTGTTTTTTGACAAAGTGCCAAAACCATACAATGGGAAGAAGAAAACTTATTCAACAAATGGCGCTGGACTAACAGTATGCATGTAGAAGAATGCAAATAGATCCATATCAATTATCCTGCACAAAATTCAAGTCCACATGGATCATAGACCTAAAGGTAAAACAAGATACGCTAAGTCAGATAGAATAGAAAGTGAGGAATAACCTTGAACATATTAGCACAGGAGACAACTTTCTGAACAGAACACCAATGGTTCAGGCACTAAGATCAACAATTAACAAATGTGACCTCATGAAACTTACAAGGTTCTGTAAGGCAAAGGATACCATCAACAGGACAAAATGGCAGCCTAAAGAATGGGAAAAGGTCTTCACCAATGCTATATCCAACAAAGAGCTAATAATCAAGAAATTAGATACCAACAAACCAAATAACCAAACTTTAAAAAGCAGTACAGAGATAATCAGAGAATTCATAACAGAAAAATCTCTGATGGCCAAGAAACACATATAGAAACATCCAACATCCTTAGCTGTCAGGGAACTGCATATCAAAATGACACTACGATTCCATCTTATACTAATCAGAATGGTTAAGATCAAAAATCTTAATGACATTCTGGCCAAGATGCGGAGGAATGGGAACATTCATCCATTTCTGGGAGGAATACAAACTTGTACAACCACTATGAAAATCAATATGACAGTTTCTCAGAAAACTGGAAATAGTTATTCCTCAAGACACAACTCTACCACTCCTGGGCATATAATTAAATATACCCCATTATATTACAAGGATACTTGTTCGACTATATTCATAGCAACTTTATTCATAATAAGCAGAAACTGGAAACCACCTAAATGTCCTTCAATTGAAGAATGGATAAAGAAAATGTGATATATTTACACAGTGGAATATCACTCAGCTATTAGAAACCAAGACACCATAAGATTTTCAAACAAATGGATGAAACTATAAAAGATCATCATTAGTCAAGTAACACAGTCCCAGAAAGAAGCACATGCTATGTATTCACTTATAAGTGGACGTTAGCCATAAAGTACAGGAGAACCACCTACAGTCCACATACCCAAGGAAACTAAGTAACAAGGAGGGTCCAAGGAGGAAACTTTGAATCTCATTCAGAATAGAAAATAAAATAGACATCATAGGTGGATGGAGGGAGAAAATTGGGTGGGTGAGTTTGGGGGGAGGGGTATTGTGGTAAGGATCTGGTGTGGGTAGATTTCAGGGAGAGAGGGCTGGAAGTGAGAATGGAAATTGGTGGGAGGAGCCAGAGGCTTAAGACAGAGGAGGCTCCCAGGAGTCTATGGGGGTGACCCTAGCTAAGGCTTAGAAGAGGGGGATATGAAGACTAAAGTGACCTACAGTCAGGCAGGGCTTCCGGTGGAGGGAGGGGGGACAGCAAACCACTCACAAAATCGTTGATTCCAAATTTCTCCTGCCTAGAAGATATGCAAGGATAAACATGGAGCAGTAGTTGGGGGAATGGCCAATCAATGACAGACCCAACTTGAGACCCATTTCATAGGAGAGAACCAGCCCCTGACACTATTAATGAAACTCTGCTATGCTTGCAGACAGGACCCTAGGATAACTGCCCTCTGAGAGATTTCATCCATCAGCTGATGGAAACAGATGCAGAGACCCAAGACAAACATAAGGTGGATGATCTCATAGAATCTTGTGGAAGAAGTGGAAGGACTGAGGGAACCAGAGGGGTCAAGAAGTTTACAGAGTTAATTAACCTGGGCCATGGAGGTCACAGAAACTGAACGACAAACCACAGAACATGCATGGGCTGGACCTAGGCTCCCTACATATAGCAGATATGGAGCTTGGTCTTCATGTGGGTCCCCTAATAATTCAACAGGTGCTGCTTTGACTTCTTGCCTTTGGATCCCTTTCCCCTAGGTGGTCTGCCATGTCTGACTCAGTGGGAGAGTATGCATCTATTCCTGCTGTTACTTGATGCGCAAGGCCATAATGGTTCCCTTGGGGGCCCTGTCCTTCTCTGAGGGGAAGAGCAGGGTGTATGGGGTGTTTGTGAGAGTGAGACTGGGAAAAGAAAAGGAAGGAGGGCTTCAATCAGAATGTAAAGTGAATGAATAAATAAATAAATGAATAAATAAATAAATAAATAAATAAATAAATAAATGTATAAATGTGACAGATATATTTGTAGACCTGTAAATATTTAACAAAAAATAAAAAATAATTAAAGCAAAGTGAGAAGTACATACATTATTTGCAAAAAAAAGAATTTTGTCTTAGTTATTTTAAATTTTATATCTTCTATAATAGGAGAAAGTGACTTGGGTGTTTGGAAATGTTTTGAATTTCACAGAGATTGGGACTGGAGATAGTCTAATGGTGGTATAGATAATGTTTAATGCTGTGTATAATCTAGACATAGGGATGGTTTCTCTGGATGAAAGAAAAGCAGGGAAAATCACAACAGAGAGCTCTAGAAATGTCTCACATATAGGATTGAAGAGGACAGGGAAACATTTTGTGTAGAGGGCAGTGAGAGCTAAGTGAAAGGAATATAATACCTGCGGTGGGCAGTGGAAAGAAATTGACACAATAGAGTAAATAAGAAAGTTCAGAGAGGTCTTGCCCCTCTCCAATCATGACCATGAATTCCCCAACATGTCAAAAGCATGACTACTAACCACCACCAGAAGTTACTACAAAGTGACTAGACCTTGTCAAGGTCCTCTTAAAGCTAAATGGAAACTACTTCATTTTTGTAATGAATAACATTGTGTTCCATTTCCATAATATTCTGCTGCCATCTATAAAATGGCATAAAAATCTCATGTCCCAAAGTTCAAATTGATGACTAAACAGATGTATTCCAGAGTTAACAACTGTTAACAACCAGTCTTACATATAAACAAATCTGATTGTAAAACTACCATCAATTAAACCAAACAATTCTATCTAAGTAGGTATATTTTAATTAACCAGTTATTTTGCTTTTAATTAAATGGCCAAGCAACCTACAGTATTGCTCAGAAAAGTACTATATATTTTTATTGTGATCTAATTTCTAAAGTCTACTTCTATAGTCTCAGATTCTCTTAGATTATATCCTGAAGACAATTGATGGAAAACTTAAATTGTATTTTTAATGATTAAGCAATTTTTCTCAAAGAAATGAGTGATTTCTCTTCATGATCCGTCCTTCCCTCTGTGTGTGTGTGTGTGTGTGTGTGTGTGTGTGTGTGTGTGTGTGTGTCTGTTTCTGTGTCTCTATCTCTGTCCCTGTCTCTCTCCTCTATTTCTCTGGGAAACTTTTGACTATTCTGTATTCATACATGATTATACCAGTGATATCTGGAAAGGTAAAAGACACCTCCAAAAATAAAGGTATTATTCAAGGAAGAGAGAGAGAGAGAGAGAGAGAGAGAGAGAGAGAGAGAGAGAGAGAGTTCAAACAGTAACAAAAAGTGGTGATCTTTGACTCATTACAGTGTGTTGTGCAGCAAAAAGGAAGGAGCCATGCAAATGAGTTCTCTGTGACTCACTCTCAGATGTTGGAAGATGAAAAGTGATAATGAGGATTGTTACAGTATGCCTTCTCATCTGGGGAGAGCTGATGATGAGCTATTGCCTCCTCAAGGAGCTCCAGATTTAGCTGGGTTTTATAACAAAATACATTATGAGATGTCTGTAGGTGTATGAGGAGATACCCTGTTGGGGAGCTCAAGATTCCTGCTGGCTATTCATGGTCAATGGATGACAGGGACAGTAACAAGTAGTCCCATATGTGTTGTTGACAGGACAGACTCCAAAAGATATATTGAAACAGTAGCCCCCATTAGAAGGAAAGATTACCATTGACATAAATATTAACAACCATAAGTAATAGCAGATAGCAAGTCCCAGATGAAGCCATAAGATGATGCAGAATTGGGTTTATCCAATATTATTTAGCCAGATTGTAATTAATTCCATGTGTCCTGGCTTCCATGGAAAGAAAATGGCATCTTTTTATAAATATAAAGAGAAAGAAAATAATTATATAAAATCATGAGTATTTTTCTAGAAAGATAAGGCTTCGTGAATTAGGATTGTGCTCCTATCAATTTATTACTATTGGCTGGTAATTTTGAGTTCTCATAAACTCTTGATACTTGATAGAGTGAGAAATCAGGAAGATAACAGAATAACTGTAGAAATGAAAAGTAGCTATATCGATTTGAAAATAACTCTTCTTACTTTGCATGGCCAGACAGTAGCGAGTGAATGGTTTTGCTATGGCATTGACAAGAATCTTAGTTCTTCAAGATAAAAAGTCTCCGTGTTCCAATGAACTACACCAACACATCTCCTGCCTGATAGAGTCTATCACTAACAATTTCCTACTATATATCAGGGCCCCAAAATTTGCTATATCCTTCCATTTTCCACATCATTACTTTAGTTACCCCATTATGTTCTTACTCTGAGTCACTTTTCAAATATTGATTAAAATGACTGAATTATGAACTTCTCCTTATGCTTTGAACTCTTAATAACTTTGACTTCCTATCCAAGACCATACCAGTAAACATTCCATAATGTGTAGAGTGCAAACTCACATAATTCCAACCTTTAGTCAGAGAGCTGCAGGCAATTGGTGGTTGCTAAGGGACTAACAGTCAGGTTTAGGTAGGCATAAAATTGTTGAGCACTATGTAAAGATTATCCTTGTGTTATTTAAATGCTGATTTCTCTCCCAACACATATTATTGTTATCCTGACATGGCATTGTAATGCTTATTGCAAATATCTCCTGTTTTAAGTTTATATAAACAATGCTCACCGTTTACTCTATGCCTTGTCAATAAAAGCTAATCTGCCAATGGCTGGGCAGAACAGAAAATGGGTGGAACTTCCCCCAGCCAGAGGAGAGGAAAAAAGAGGAGTAAGAAGGATTAAGCCAGGGGGATGTTGAGAATGCATCATGGAAGAATGCATCAGAAGCCCAAAGAACGCAAATATCTTCTGGAATTTTTCTGGGACGTAACCATATTAGCTATTAGGTCAATAACTGCTCAGTTTCTGTGCTGTACACCTTGATTGAATAAATCTAGTAGTCTCAGTATCAATCATTTAGGAGTGAGCCAGGGATAGAAAAAAACATGACAATTATTAAAATACAAGTACAGCTTTTTTTCATAGTTAATTTCCCATGTCCAGTAAATCAGTCAGCTCTATGTGTATATATGTAGGTGTATATGACATATATGTATATGTGTGTGTGTGTGTGTGTGTGTGTGTGTGTGTGGTGTGTAGATGTTGTATGTGTGTCTGTCTATGTGTTCTCTCTCTCTCTCTCTCTCTCTCTCTCTCTCTCTCTCTCTGTGTGCATCTGTGTGTATGTTCTAAATTTAGCTAGAGGGACACAGGAGGAGTTGAAGCAAATAGGGAGGACTTGATATAATAAAAATATATTATCTACATATGAAAATAATGTATACATGAATGTATAAATAAATTAAATTAAAAGTAGTGTGAAAAAACAAAATTGTCAGTTATTTATCTGATTATTTTCTATCTCAACAATCTCTGTTTTCATCTTTAATTCTTCTTTATATTTTAAATCTTGTTTCTGTTTAAAACCACTTAAAGAAACTATTTGGCTTTTTAATTTATTTTTTAAAAGCATATTTTTTGATTCCTTAATGTATTCATAAATATTTTCATCTGAGATCTCTGATGACTATAAATTTAATTCTTAAAGTGAAGTTCTCATCACAGCAGAAGCAGTACCTAAGCTGCAATACAAATATTATTTCTCGTTAATACTATAAACCTCCTAAGGACCAGAAACCTTTGGGCTGTAGTTCAGCACTGTAGCTCACATACACTTCCAGATGATACTTAAGCTCCTTCAGTTTTCAGAAGTGCTTTCCATGTGGGACCATAGATCTCAAAAGTGATGAATAATTACTTGTCTTTGGGAAGAAGTAGATCATACATAATACACATACACACACATATGTACATACATACATACATACATACATACATACATACATACATGCATACATATAATGATACTCAGATTTCCTGCTCTTCTGTTTTTCTTTTATATTAATTTATTTACTTTCCATCTCTCTTGCAGGTTCTCCTCCTAATCCCTCTGTCTCACTTCCTCTCCCTAAGAACACCCTCTTTCCTTTCTCCTCAGAGAAGGGGAGGCCTCCCAGGGATATTGACCAGCATTGGCATACAAGCTATAGTAGGACTAGGCATATCTTCTCATATAGAGGCTAGGCAAGGTAGCCCAGTTAGGGAAAAGGACTCCAAAGGCAGGCAACAGAGTCAGAGACAGCACGTGTACCTGTTGTTAGGAGTCTCAAATGAAGACCAAGTTGCACAACTGTTGCGCATGTGCAGAGGGCCTAGGATGCTCGTATACAAGCTCTCTTGGAGATTGAGTGTCTGGGGGACCCTATGAGACAGGGTTATTTGATTCTGTGGGTTTTCCTGTGGTGTTCTTGATATCTCTGGCTCCTATATTCCCTCCTCCTCCTCTTACAGAGGATTTCCCAAGATCATTTAATATTTGGCTGTAAGTCTCTACATCTCTTTCTATCAGTTGCTGGGTAAAGTCTCTCATGACAATTATGGTAGGCTTCTATCTGCAATGTCATCAGTATCACGAACAGTATACTTGAACAGGCTCTCTCTCATGGCATGGGTCTGAAACTGGGCCAGTCATTGGTTGGCCATTTTCACAATTTCTGCTCCATCTTTATTCCTGTACATCATGTAGGCAGGACAATTGTGCATCAAAGATTTTGCAGCCAAGTTGAAGTCTCAATCCATCCATTAGACAATTTGCCTAGTTACAGAAGATGGCCATTTCAGGTTCCATGTCACCCATTCCTAGGAGTCTTGGCTAGAGTCACCTTCATAGATTCCTGGGAGTTTCCATTGTCTTAGGGATTTAGCTCTTTCCAGAGATGCTCACCTCACTGATTCCAGTTCCACCATGATTTTTTTTTTTTGGGGGGGGTGTTTACTTACAAAGATCTTTTGTAGTTACATTTATTTGTCTGCAAATTTCATCATGTCATTGTTTTTAATAGCCAAGTACCTTATACAAATGTACCATATTTTCTTAATCCATTCTTTAGTTGAGGGACATCTAGATCATTTCCAGTTTCTGACAATATGAATAAAGCTGCTATGAATACAGTAAAGCAAGTGTCCTTGTGCTACAGTAGAGCATCTTTTGCATATATACCCAAGAGTGGAATAGCTGGGCGTTGAGATAGACCTATTTACAGTTTTCTAAGAAACCATGAAATTGATTTCTAAAGTGGTTGAATTCTCTGTTTAGATTTGTACTCCATTTTCAATTGGATTATTTGACTTTTTAATGTCTAGTTTATTGAGGGCTTTACATATTTTGTATATCATCCCTCTGTCAAATGTAGACTTGGTAAAGATATTTTTGTATCCTGTAGGCTACAATTTTGTACTTTTGATGTTTTCCTATGTCTTACAAAAGTTTTTCAGTTTCTTAAATTCCCATTTATTAATTGTTGATCTTGATAACTGAACTGTTGGTGTTCTGTTTAAGAAATTGTCTCCTCTTTGGTTGGTGGTCCAAAATCCAGGACAATGGGGGGGGGGGGGGGAGGGGTCAGGCCCATTG